>JAVLUX010000011.1:10000-145000 GCA_032164185.1 Moxostoma hubbsi
CACACACACACAAACACACACACAAATACACATACACACACAAATAAACAAAAACATACACACACAAATAAACATACACACACACAAACACACAAATAAACATACACACACACAAACACACACACACACAAACATACACACACACAAACACACAAATAAACATACACACACACACACAAATAAACACACACACACAAATAAACACACACACAAATACACACAAACATACACACACAAATACACACACACGCATATATATATATATATATATATACACATTGTCGCGCTAACCCGGCAGAGGTGTGGCTGTCTCCCTAGCGCGCCGCCCGCATGTGACTGTGCGTCATCGACCAGGTGAACTGAATTGGGGCAATTGGAAGCTCACCCAGTTCAATCAGTGGATTATAAATACACGCATTAGTCATTTGACTGCTGCGACGGACTAAGAGGACGGTAGAAGCCTAAACGCATTCACTGTGAGGAACTAGGACTTTTGATCATAATGGGCTATCGGTTTTTCACTGTCAAGTTTGTCTAGCTGTGAGGTTCCCAAACTTGACAGTGAAAAACCGGCCTCATCATGGCCGAGTCTAAGTCACTTGAAGAGCTGAAAATGGAGCGAACCACAGTAAAGAGACTTTTTTCCCAACTTACCAACCATATAATGAGGACCCACATGGAGATGTCTGTAGAGGAGCTACAAGATAACTTCAAAAGACTCACAGCAGAGGGCTCAAAGGTGATGGATGTAAATTAGGAGATTGAGGCTGCTTACATTGCGCAGTGCAAGGAGACTGATGCAGAGGGCGCACCTGAGTTAAGCGACCAGCAGAGAGCCAACCTCGAGAAGACGGAGAGAGTGTGTGAGCAGAAGTTAAAAGTAAAGCACCTGATCCAAGAGACACTATGGGCCTCATTTGGTGAGAGGGAACTGACCCTCACTCTAGAAACTGCAGAGTGCGATAATGTCTCTTTCACTCAGCCTGACACACCCCTGGAGGCATATGATTTTATGCTCCACCATTTGGAGAGGCTGGTGCATAAAGCCAAAGAAGCGCACCAGACCTGGAACCGTTGGGCTCCACTAGCCGAGAAGCAAGACTTCAATCATCGCCTAACGAAGCTCAAAATCCTCTTTCCCAAGCTGGTGTCGGGGAAGGTCGCCCTGATCAGAGCAGCAAGAATTAAAGAGGACATCAACAGAGTATCTGTCACAGCCCACAGCGTTGCCCCTGTTGCAGCCATAAAGCTCAAAGCCACAGCTTTACCAAAGTTTACCGGCAGCCAGCGTGAGTATTATAGATGGAGGAGAGAATGGGAGGCTCTGCAGAAGCAAGGCGAACCAACTGGGTCCATGGAGGTGAAGAAATTCCAACTACTTGATAGCCTCGACGAAAGAGTGGCCAAAGATCTACGCCTGTCTACTTACACCTCAGCAGACGAGATCTTTAGAGTCCTGGAGAACCGTTACGGGAACCAAGCCGCCATCGCGGTTGTCGAAGAGCTACATACTCTCCCACCTGTCCGTGGTAACCAGCCGAGAAGAATCGTAGAGCTTATCCAAGCAGTTGGAAAAGCCCTCTATGATTTAAATGAATTGAACAGTGCAGATGCCATAAAAAACCCGCTAGTGATAAAAATCTATTGAAAGCAAAATGCCAGAGTCCCTGAAAAAAGACTGGCTTACCCACGCTACTGACCTGAACAACGCTGTGAACCACCAGAACCGCTTTGACAAGCTACTTGCATATCTTCAATCTCAAGAGTCCATCTACGAGCAGTTAGAGCAGTTGAGAGACATCGACCCTGCCAAGGAGAAGGTCAGGCTTCAAACAAAGACAACTAAATCCAGCAGGGAATCAGCAGGCTGCATCATCTGCGGAGACCCAAAGCACAAGAGAAAACTCTACATCTGCAGAAGGTTTAGAACCACCACAAAGCTTCAGGAGAAGAGGGACGCAGTGCAACAGCTCGGAGCCTGCAAGAGGTGCCTCGAAGTCCACAACGAACCCTGCAGAAAAACAACTTATCTGTGCGAGAATCCAGAGTGCAGAGACCAACACCACTACCTTCTCTGTCCCTTGCCCAGACATCTGTCCCAAAGACCCAAGTCCAGTCCAGTGAGAGCTGAGGGGAGAAGATACACCGAGGCCCAGGAAGAGTTCCTCTCAAAACTTCCACTTGAGCTAGCGCAGCAGGGTCGCGATGCCTTCTGCAACATCGCATCCCGAGTATACAATTCCACTGCAGCAGAGAGAGGCCTTCTGGAGGGGACTGGTCTGCACGAGTACCCCGTAATCCTGATGCTCCTTGACGTCACCGCCAATGACGAGCGAAGAATCGGGACACTTATTGACCTGGCGTCTGACACAAATTACATAACTCATAAAGCTGCAAGCAAGCTGAACCTCCGCAGTGAAGATGTTACACTGGTCGTCCATGGCGTCGGAGGGATGAAGGTGTCTGTCGCAACCAAGCGCTACCTCCTCAAGATCCGCATCAGCACTCTAAGAGGGACCCTCAAGTCTCACCAACTGATTTGTTACGGACTTGACAAAATTGCAGAAGTGCATAGACATGTTCCACCTAACAAGCTGCAGAAGATCTTCCCTGATGTTCCCCTCAAAGACCTCATCAGACCCAGAGAAATCCAGCTTCTGATCAGCCACAAAGAAGGCCAGCTGGTGCCCCAGAAAGTCCGTGACCTGGTGCTCTGGGACGGTCCACTTGGCAAGACAGTCGGGGGCATGCATCCAGATCTCTTCGAGGAAGTCACCATGATGGCCCACACGTCCAAGACTCACTTTGCGAGGTCTATGAGAACTGCAGCAGTCAACTATCGAGAGTTCAAGATAGACCCAGCTTCCTGCCAGTATCCAGACCACCCCGGAACCCAGTCTAGCACAGCCACCAGCAGCAGAGACTTTCTGAAATGGTGGAGGTGGGAAAGCATTGGAGCTGCCTGCCAGCCAATATGTGGAGGGTGTCGCTGCGGGAACTGCCAGCCAGGGGGTAAAGAGATGACGCTTGCAGAAAAAAGGGAGATGGAGGTCGTGAGAAATGGCTTGACGTACACAACTGGAGATGATCACAGCACCGAACCACACTGGCACGCCAAGTATCCGTGGGCAGAAGATCCAGCAACCCTGCCAAACAACAAGAAAGCAGTAGAAGCAACATTCCTCAGAACTGAGAAGCAGCTGTCGAAAGAACCTGAGTGGAAGACGGCCTACACTGCACAAGTCCATGAGATGGTGAAACATAGAGCTGTAATGAAGCTGTCCAAAGACGTCCTGCAGAGTTGTACTGGGCCAGTGTGGTACATAAGCCATCTCATCGCGCTGAATCCACACTCAGTCTCCACCCCTGTCAGACTAGTGTGGAACAGCAGCCAAAAGTAGAGAGGTCTCAGTCTGAACGACATCCTCATTAAAGGTCCTGACGTCCTGAATCCGATCAGAGCTGTCCTGCTGAGGTTCCGAACTGGCGTCTACGCTGCCCTTGGTGACACCCGCAAGATGTATAACTCCGTCTGGCTGGAGGATCGAGAGGTCCACCTGCACAGATTTCTGTGGCGTGACAGTGAAGATGCCGAAATAGAAGATTATGCCATAACAAGAGTCAACATTGGTGACAAACCTGCCGGTTGCATAGCCCAAGTCGTCATGCGAGAGACTGCAAACTTGCCTTCATTCAGTCACTTCAAAGAAGAGAGACGCGTGCTGGAAGAAGATACCTACGTCGATGACATTCTGACTTCGCACAACAACCTTGACCATCTGAAATGCCTCATAGCCAACATCGAGCATATCCTGAAAGCTGGAGGATTCTACATGAAGCCCTGGGTCTACTCCAATCAAAGTGGGAGGAAAGAATCCAAGAGTGAGATGCCCAGAATAGAGCCAAAGACTATGATCCTGCCAAATCAGCTGACGGAAGATGACAACAATGCCCTTGGCCTTGGTTATACCATTGACGATGATAAACTCCATGTCATGGTTGCAGTGAACTTTTCAAAGAAAAAGAGAAAGATGCGCCTTGGTCAAGATCTGCTCAGAGTAGTCAGAAATCAAACTCCTGATCCACTCACCAGAAGAGAGTTACTAAGCCAAGTCTCTGGCCTATACGTCCCACTCGGCCTTGTGACTCCTGTCAAGCAAAAAGGTGCCATTCTGGTCAGGAGAGCTTTCCAAGGAGCCAAAGTAAAGTATTGCTTAAAAGACACTTGGGACGCTGCCTTGTCTGAAGGTCTCCGAGAAGACGCCATAAAGCTATTAGAAGAATATACTGACCTGAGCCAACTTCACTGCGCCAGATCCCTGACTCCATCAGATCTCTGCGCAAAGCCCAGTGCCATCACGTTCTCTGATGGCAGCGAACACACATACGGCGCGGTGATGTATCTTCGTTGGAGCTGCAGCCATGGTGTCGTCGTGAGACTGGTCGAATCTAAAGCCAAGCTGACTCCTCTTGACCATAGAGGTGATCCTGTGAAAGCTGAGATGTGCGGAGCCCGCCTTAAGATCTACTTTCAGAAACACTGCCGACTCCAGGTTGAGAAATGGTACCATCTTGTTGACAGTCAGACCGTCCTGGGCGCAATACAGCGTGAGAGTTATGGCTACCAGACCTTCTTCGCAAACCGTGTTGGTGAGATCCAGAGCAGCACCGACGTCCAAGACTGGTGGTGGATTCCAAGGCTAGCAAACGTCGCAGACATCATCACCAGAGGGGCCAGTCCAGATGCCCTAACTGAGGACTCCGAGTGGCAGTCGGGTCCAAAGTTCCTCCAATGTCCTGAAAATGAGTGGCCGAAAAAATCTGCTAGAGACGTTGCAGCCCAAGCTCGAGACAAAGTCACCAAGATCCAGAAAAAGATATTTGTAGCAGTACTTGCCAGAAGTCACCTGAAGACAGCACATGATCCAGCACAAGATACAGCCCGGGTAGAGTCCAGAAGACCACCAGCAGGAGCAGCAGTACGACAGCTAGTCGACAAAAGGCGCTTCGGCAACCTGAGAAGGCTGGTCGGGACCGTGGTGAGCAGCTAAAAAGTTCCTGAGTGCCAAGACCAGAGACCAAGAAAAGTGGGAGGCAGTACCATCCTCTGGTGTCCTTACAGTCAGCGAGAGACGAGACGTGTTCCGAGACCTTTGCCTAGCAGCACAAGAGGGCGTCAACTTCCCAAGCACCACAACAGATAGACTAGTCGTCTACAGGGACCAGACAAGTGGACTTCTAGTTTGTGGTGGCAGAGTCCAGACCTTCAGAGAAGACCGCAAAGCTGTTCCTCTTCTACCTTGCTAGCTAGAGAAGCACACAGCGAGGGACATGACGGAGTGGCGGGAACCCTGCTGCGGATGAGGAAGAAGGCGTGGGTCATCAGAGGAAGAATTATTGCCCAAAAAGTCGTTGACAAGTGTATTGTTTGCAGGAAGGCAAAAGTAAAAACCTGCAAGCAAATAATGGGAAACTTACCTGAGGAGAGGTCAAGTCCTGCTGCACCATTCGAGTTCACATCCGTTGACCTGTTTGGACATTACCATGTGAAGGATGATGTCAAGAAGAGAGTAACCATGCAGGTATGGGGCGTCGCATTTTGCTGTATGCCATCCATATCGAGCTAGCAAACACACTATCAACAGAGAGCTTTTTGCTTACCTACCAGAGGTTCACCGCAGTCCGAGGCCATCCCCGGAAAATCTGGTCTGATCCTGGTATGAACTTTGTTGGAGCAAAGCCTGTCCTAAAAGAGATGTACACTTACCTGAATCAACAGAACAAAGAGTCGCTTGAAGAGTATGCTGCCAGAAATGAGACCACCTGGACATGGAAAATCCTCCCGGCCGATTCGCCTCACCAAAACGGGGCCGCCGAAGCTGCTGTCAGAGTCACTAAGAGAGCCCTCCAAAGTCTTGGCAATGTAGAAGGCCTTACCTTTAGTGAGTTCCTGACTGTGCTCCAGCTAGCTGCCAATCTCGCTAATGAGAGACCCATCGACACCAGAATTCAGAGCCGCGAAGAGCGCATCCAGTACATCACGCCAAACAACCTGTTGCTTGGTCGAGCCACACAAGGTGGAGACTTCAAAACTGTCGACTACACCATTTACCCATTCAAAAGACTCAAAGAAGTACAAACTATAGTCAACAACTTCTGGAAGTCCTGGAGCCAACTCGCTGGTCCGAACCTGTTTATTTGCAGTAAGTGGCATATTGCTGAAAGGAACGTTGCCGTTGGAGACATAGTTTGGCTCTGCGACCAAAACGCACTGAGAGGGCAGTTCAGGCTTGCAAAAGTCATCGGCGTGAATCCTGATTCCAGAGGTGTTGTTCGAGATGTTCATGTGAGGGTTTCTCCAAGCTCCAGCATTTCGGTGAGGAATCCAAAACCTGTTGCCAGAGATCCCGAATCGAGTACCATACTGCATCGAGACGTCCGGCACCTTGTGGTCCTCGTACCGGTGGAAGATCAAGTTGGAGACCAGCCCACCTGAGTGTGCGATCTTTTTGGGCATCACCACATAAAGATCGAGTGGGAGGTGTCGCGCTAACCCTGCGGAGGTGTGGCTGTCTCCCGTGCACTTGTCATTTCCTTTTCCTGCATGCTGTCTCCCCAGCGTGCCACCCGCACGTGATCGCGATAGCCCGGCGCGCGCTTTGCACGGCAGCCTGCATGTGACTGTGCACGCTCTGGTGCGTGCTCGACCAGGTGAACTGAATTGGGGCAATTGGAAGCTCGCCCAGTTCAATCAGTGGATTATAAATACACGCATTAGTCATTTGACTGTGCTGCGACGGACTAAGAGGACGGTAGAAGCCTAAACGCATTCACTGTGAGGAACTAGGACTTTTGATCATAATGGGCTATCGGTTTTTCACTGTCAAGTTTGTCTAGCTGTGAGGTTCCCAAACTTGACACATACATACATACATACATACATACATACATACATACACACACACACATATATATATATATACACACACACACACACACATATAAATACATACATACACACACACATATATACATACATATACACAGTTGTTTGTGTGTTAATGCTCCATAAATAACTCAAGTTCATTTACTGTTTTTATCTTTGCGCCTCTAAAACATTCAGAACTATCCGGCAGCCCCCTTCAGTCCAGGCCTACACACACTCTGATTGTGCTTTTCACAGCTCTAAATGCCAGACACAGCAATGCAAGAAAGACAAATAACTCAAAGGTCTCGAATTGATTTGAAGCTCTATTAAGAAGGAATAGTCTGGCTTGAAATGGTCTCATGAAACAATATAGTGCCGATTTTCCTTGATTGATGACACAATGAAAAACAGAAGAATGTTCTGAAGAGTTCATTCATTAAATCGGCTTTTATTTGGACCAATTTAGTGATATTCAGCTCTCCTGTGGTGTGAATCTAAATCTGGCACCTCTTGCCGAGTTGATGATTGCATCACTTAACTTGCTTGTTCTAGGTTTATGACCCTGTGTGGAGGTTTGCTGTACTGAAAACTGGTTCAAAATTTAAATAATAATGAAACTTAATTATTTTGTGATGTTCTGCAATTCTAACACCAGTGTGGAGATTTGAAAGCTGAAGATAATTCTGTATTTTCCATTCTTACTCACTTACTATGAGAATCGTTAGTATAACTATTTAAGAACCGTAATTAAGTGAAATCGGAATCAGTCATTAAAAAAAAAAAAAAAAAAAAAAAAATCGGATTTTCAACAAAGTGATTTTCATGTTGTTCGACTCCTTAACAGTTCTGCAATATCTGCGTTTTTATTCACCAGTGTGGATTTTAGCATTAGAGATCGACCAATAGTGAATTTTCCCAATATCTTTGGTAGTGGAAAAGGCTGAAAACCAATTAATCGGCCGATAGTTTAGTCTTTCCATACAGTGATGGGCACAGACAGAGAGGCTTACAAGAGTCCAAAATAAATAAAATCCCAGAGCAGTTTATTATTCAACCAAAATACCAATAATAACCAGAAAAAAAATTGATTTGGTGCATAATATGGGACTTTTAACAAACCTGAAACACACAAGGGACTCTCATTTTCAATGACGGAGACTTGGCTCCATTACAGTCCTCTTTATTTAAAGGAATATTCTGGGTTCAATGCAAATTGAGCTCAATTGACAGCATTCGTGGCATAATGTTGATTACCATGTAAATGTATATTGATATACTGTAGAATCAAGCCATTCTAACTTTACAATCCTCCAACGTCGGCCAAAAAGAGGAATAATAAGCAGCGCACATCTTATTTTCTATCTGTTGTGCACTTGAATCAACAGTCAGCTTTTAGGTGTGATTCACTGTTTCAAAAGGCAGCGTTGTTTATTTATTACTGTTCTATTGAAGTCTCAAATGATCTTAATTTGACAGTAGGTTTCTTAAGGTAGTACATGTAATAATTTAAGATGATTCTTGGTAAAACTGTTGCAATAAAATATTATTGCAATCTGAACTAGAATTTTTAAATTTCCTTACAATTCCCATCCCTACCTTATGCAAACTTCACGCTTGCTCTCTCTCTCTGACAGGACTTTGGCATGGCGGAGGAGTTTGCCACAAAGGCGCTGGAGCTCAAGCCCAAATCGTACGAGGCGTACTATGCTAGAGCCAGAGCCAAACGGAGCAGCAGGTGAGTGGATGGTCATCATTAGACACTGGGTCTCATTCAATAATAATTGCATGGATTTTCCTTACGGAAAAATTCTGCCAGATAAAACATGTTTAAACCTTCTCTACTCTCTTTTTGAATGATATCATTGTCTCTCTATACAGACAATTTACTGCAGCATTAGCAGACCTGCACGAGGCGACCAAACTCTGCCCTAACAATCGCGAGATCTGCCGTCTGCTGGCTCGTGTTGAGGAGGAGTGTAAACAGTTGCAGCGGACGCAGGGCAAACAGCAGGGGGCGCCAAACGCACCGACGGCCAACCACGACTCGGATCACGAACACGGAAATCAAGAGGACGATGTTGTGACAGAACACAGCCTGGGAAGGGAAATCGATGAGGAGGAGCCAGGCTCTGTGGCATGGCCTCGGAACATCATCTCACCTAATCGGAGTGTGCCGGATTCTAACGGCCGTTCAGCGTCACCCCCTCACAGGCAAAGCCTTCGACAACAGCACAGAGAGCCCGTGGCTCAGAAGAGCTTGGTTCTGCAGCCCAGCAAGCAGGCCCAGATCGTCAAAACCAACCAGCACCTTGGATCTTTACAAGTAGGGTGTACGCGACAAACAAGTACCAAGTCGCAGTATGCGCCCTCCAGTCCGATCCCGAGTCGTCACGTATCAAGCGTGCTCAAAGCAGGGCCAGGCATTGACATCAGCCCTCTATTGGCCAATTCCGATGATGCAGGACGTCACGAAATCGAGGATTTCCACCTTGCACACTCCTCCTCCAAGACTCAAGAAAGAGTCTCTAGAGAGGCTCCATTTGTATCGTCCATGGAGGGAATGGTACTCTCCACGGCCCCAGGAGTTCAAGGCCAGGACTCGAGGATGGGGTCGCAGGCAACCAACATGAAGGTTTCAAGCTCCACAAGTAGCCTTGCTTCAAGCAGTAGCTTATCGGACAGCGGGAAAGTGCAAGGTCCAGATGTACGTACCAAAACGGACACGGACAAGCCCAAGCTTAGCCAGGGAGGATCCGTGGAATACAAACCCAGACCGTTCATGGGGATTATAGACAAGACGGCTCGATTTCAACAACAGCAGAGTTACGCACCACCAGTGTCTCGCGGTTGGCAAAGTCAATCCACTGAAGGTCTGGTCAGCCATAGCATGTCTTCGGCTGGTGTGAACTGCGAGCTTGCCTATGCCAAACCGACCAGCACTTACTACGAGCAACTTAAAACTCCCTCTCAGGCTTCTGCTTTGGGTAGCCTGCACAATGGGAGTTTACATTCGAAAGAGTTCAACGACAAGTTCTGCCAAGCAGCCTCTTGCCACAAAGAGCCCAAGCCAGTTCTTGCCATGACGCATTCCTTCACAGACAGTATGCCGAAGCAGCCCGGCTTGACTCGAGAGAACCCCACTATTCCTGTAGCTTTAATGAAACCAAAGAGATCCTTTATAGAGTCTAATGTTTAGGGTGTATTTGTAGGCAACCTCCATTCCCTCTAAGGTATTTACACTGAGGATCTTTCAGCTGGCATCTCTACTATATACACATCCAGTCAAAAGTTTGGATGCAATATTTTGTTCCTAATTTCAACATTTTAAAATAAAAGTCTCAAATGGAAGCATGTGAATTATGCAGTTACTATCTTTTAGCATCTTCAATGTAGAAACCCTTTATGCACAGTTCATCACAAGCCCGTTTGACATTTAATAATGTGCAGGATATGAATTATAGATATCTGTAATTCAATTCTCACTAGTTAAAATGCTAGTTTGATATAATAAGTGATATTTGGAAACATTTTTCTATCAAAAATGACATCATTACTCCTGGAAATACACTTTTTTTATATGGAATTTCAACCAATGTATCTGCATCATTGATGAACGTAATTATTGATATAAAAAAAATAATAGATATCTGTAATTGTTTTGAAAAGGAATGAATGATACATTGTCACTAGTGCAAATATCCATTCCAGATAAAAACGCTAAGTTTTGATATTTATTTCAACATGTTAGATTTGGTATTTCCAATACTAAAAAATTAATTAAAAATATCTTAATAGGCTTTCTTACTAGATACATTAACATTATAGATATCTGAAATTACCACTAGTGAAGTTCATTAGGTATCATGAACATTATTTTTACAGCATTTATTAATCTTGGTTACGGATAATTTATCAAAATGTTAATTGTAAGTTCATAATGCATTGACTAATATTAATGTATACGTTTAATAATAATAATAACTAAAGTATATGTTGGAATTAATTTTAACCAAGGTTTATAAGTGCTGTAAAAGTATTATTGTTAGTTTACTAATGTTACATTGATAGTGTGACATCACCGCAACGCTCACGAGAACATAACTTCAGCCACGTGCGTCCAAACTTTTTACTGGTATTATACACAACATTAATTTTACCCAGTATTTTACTCTGAATTAATTCAATATATTTGATAGGAAATTTATACTCAAGTTCAAACTTCCGTTAATTGGTCAAACCGGTGCAATAATTGGCCAAATGACGCTAATCTCAAAATAACCAAGTATCGGTCAGCTAATCGGCCTGGCATGATTTTACACAACATTTACTCAAAATGTATCAACAAGTCATTATTTGACAGGAAATATACACTCTGAAGTCAAGACTGATGTTCAGCAGGTGGAAGATTGGTTGATGCCGATCAATCGGCCTGGTCTATCACTACTCCTAAAAGACCATGTTTTCTCCAAGCATTGGACAATTATTTGGATTGGTTAGATTTTTTTAAACCCCTTCATCCGGGCTGCTCGCTCACTGTGTGTCCAACGAGAGAAAGTGCACTGAATCACTGGAGGAACCCAGCAAGGCCACGCCACTAACGGCTAGTGATCCACACAAGGGGTTAATGTTGACCGGCATTCCTCTCCAAGGAGAAAAATCAGACCCTCCTCGTACAATGTAAATACTGTGTGTTTTTCCCATCTTTTATGTGAAGACCGTGTATATCTTCAAACAATTAAGGTTACTAAAATAATGTACCTGGTTTGTATGTTTGTACATTATATTTGAATTTGCCCAACAATGTTAAAAATTCTGTCCCTGCTTCTGTCTAGATTAATTTATTTACAGCGCCTCTGGCTTGGTATCTGTAAAAGCAAGCAATATATTTTATATAGTTATTTTTGCACAGCTACTTTTAAAAGAAGTATGAAAATGGATATATGATTCACAATGCCAATACGAAACTATGAAGGCGATCTGGGTGTGTGCGCATGCAACCGTTTATAAGGATTGGAGAACATATATAAAGGTTTAACGTGTATACAGGTGAAAATAGGAATGAAATGGGCAGCAGTTATATTTTCAATGTATAAAAAATATTTTTTCTGCAAATGTTGCCTTTTGAGTTGTGTGAACTGTACAATCTGTTACCACATCCTGTATCAAAAATGAATTTCTGCCGTGATCTATCTATGGGAAATAAAAATCCCACTGGGAAAACGAAAGTTATGTTTTCTTAACCTTGAATTATTATTTTTGCAGTAGTGAACAGAATTTGGCATCAGTTTGTACTTTTTTTTCCCCCTTTTTAAAGACAAAATCAGAAAAGAACCTAATGCACATATTAAGTGTCATTTGCTTTATATTGGTATAGTACAACAGGGACTGTTCTAGGGTCAGTGAATACTCGGGGGCTTGGCTCAAACCTCTGTGGCGATTCATAAGGGCCTTCATTATAAATACACTCGACAGTTTTCATATTGTACATATTATTGAAATTAAAAGGTTCCACTAACTTTTGTCTCACGCAACTCCTGATCTTTAACCTTGTGCTACCCGGCGTTCACATGCATGGACGTTGTATCTTCGCTTTGCTATACCTGACTGAACATTGTGCACAACACTCCAGACTGTCATTTAAAGGGTTTACACCGAGTCACATGACACAATAGCATGGCGTTGATTTCCGTGAATCACTTCTACGGATGCAGTGCCTCTAGTTTGAAACCCTTAGTTTAATTTAACTGTTTGGTTGTAAAGATTAGTGTCTCTAGTTTCTTTTAACATGCCGCTTTAAAAAATTTTTAATTTTTTTCGTGCATCAGCGCGCTGATAAACATGGTGTCTACATATGTGGAAAATGGGACCATGTTAGTTATTTTGAATAACTCTCAATATTAACACATCTGTGGGTCATTTCGCTTCTTTCTGACATAAATTTAGTTAATCGCTGTATGATTACATTAGTAAATGCATTCCTATATATTTACTGTACATCACACTGAGAAACAATGGATGCACCCAAAAGCTGAACATTATGGAGTTCGGATGAAAATAAGGTGCATTTCTAACTGTTCTGAGACCAGTGCAGACAGACAGCACACTGGAAGTTAAGTCATTCACTAAATAGGGAGCATCCTATAACTGTCCTATAACTGTTCTGAGATCAGTGCAGTCAGACAGACAGCACACTGGAGTTTAAGTCATGCACTAAAATGGTAAATGGTCTGCACTTATATAGCGCTTTTTCTAACCTCAGAGGTTACCAAAGCGCTTTACACTGTGACTCATTCACCCATTCACACACACACACCAATGGCGGCAAAGCTGCCATGCAAGGCACTAGCCTGACATTGGGAGCAACTTGGGGTTCAGTGTCTTGCCCAAGGACACTTCGGCATGTGGAGTCATGTGGGCCGGGAATCGAACCGCCAACTCTGCAATTAGCAGCCGACCCGCTTTACCACCTGAGCCACAGACGCCCCACTAAATAGGGAGCATCCTATAACTCTCCTTTAACTGTTCTGAGACCAGTGTAGACAGACAGCACACTGGAGGTTAAGTCATGCACTAAATAGGGAGCATCCTATAGCTCTCCTATAACTGTTCTGAGACCAGTGCAGACAGACAGCACACCAAATAGGGAGCAAGGGAGCATCCTATAGCTCTCCTATAACTGTTCTGAGACCAGTGCAGACAGACAGAACACTGGAGGTTAAGTCATTCACTAAATAGGGAGCATCCTATAGCTCTCCTATAACTGTTCTGAGACCAGTGCAGACAGACAGCACACTGGAGGTTAAGTCATTCACTAAATAGGGAGCAAGGGAGCATCCTATAACTGTTCTGAGACCAGTGCAGACAGACAGCACACTGGAGGTTAAGTCATTCACTAAATAGGGAGCATCCTATAGCTCTCCTATAACTTCTGAGACCAGTGCAGACAGACAGCACACTGGAGGTTAAGTCATTCACTAAATAGGGAGCAAGGGAGCATCCTATAGCTCTCCTATAACTTCTGAGACTAGTGCAGACAGACAGCATACTGGAGGTTAAGTCATGCATTAAATAGGGAGCATCCTATAACTGTTCTGAGACCAGTGCAGGCAGACAGACAGCACACTGGAGGTTAAGTCATGCACTAAATAGGGAGCATCCTATAACTGTTCTGAGACCAGTGCAGGCAGACAGACAGCACACTGGAGGTTAAGTCATGCACTAAATAGGGAGCATCCTATAGCTCTCCTATAACTGTTCTGAGACCAGTGCAGGCAGACAGACAGCACACTGGAGGTTAAGTCATGCACTAAATAGGGAGCAAGGGAGCATCCTATAGCTCTCTATACAGTTAAGTGCATTCATAATAGTCAAAAGTTCACTTTCAGGCTGTAAATGATGTTCATACGTGGACATCAATATTAAGGAAAACTATTTGCTCAAGAAAGTTGTTTGTTTGGTTTTTGCATGTTTATTTGGTGCTACTAGTTACAAATCAAAAAGGGAAATGGAAAATGCACCCAGCAGTCACGCTCGGGTCTCAAGTGTAAAACCACTATTTTGTCCCTTTCGGCTTCCGTAGATCAACAGCCTATTTAGTTTAAAAGTTACTAGCCTATTATTGATTTGTTGCGTGCTTTTAGTTAGTCTATTAGATTGTAGGCTAACATAGCAACTGTCATAATTGTAATTGATTAAATGTGATGAATTTGTAAACCAACGTGTGAGTGTTTGTGTGTCTCTTCACCAATTTTAAATTCAGTGGCCAGTGTGTCCCTGTCTAGGGCGATGAGTGACCCCGTCGATGTTATGGGCTCTAAACGTGTCCACCAGCTTCTAACCCTTCATCCTGAAGCCACTTATACACATCCTCCTCTAACCAATCACTGACCAGCATTCTGGAGTAACCCAGGGACTTCATTCCTGTCCAAGCACACAAACAGGAAGTGCTTTGTTATCATCCTCAAAACTGCACATCCCTCATTATAGTCCAAACACTGTGGCTCTTTCCTTCCTAAACCTAAACAAAGCTTCCCGGGAAGTCTGTCCACATGCTTTACTCATCTAATAAAAGCAAATATTGAACTGCGTGCTTCAAATGTCCTAAAAGCTCTAAATACACACACCTACAGTATCTCAACAAACACATCACGCTTTCACATCTATAAAGACCACGATACACACCAATAACAAAAATCTCTCAATAAAAGTTACTTTGTCATGTAAATAAAACCCATCAGGATGTTAGAGGACGAAAGGGACAGAGAGAAGAGACTGAAGGAGAGAGAAGCTCTTACCTGGACGTGTCGTCTGCAAAGGTCCAGCTAGAAAATAAAGAAACGTGTCACTAAATGTAAAAAGACAAAAAAAAAAAGAGTAAATATTATGTTTTTATTGGTGGGTTTTTCCGGCTGTGTCTTTCTATGACCCCCCCCCCAGCAAAAACTGATTCAAAGTATCGATTCAAAATTCCGAGCCAACAATTTGTATCAATATTTTGGCATCACAGTTCACGAAAGTATAAAATAGTTCAAATATATGCAGGTAAACGTTGCCTTTTTTTTGCTAAATGTTTTTATACTGACACACATATACTGTATAAAAAATCCTTTCAATACTGTATTCCGCTAAATTCTAATAAATAAAAAATATGGACGAGCCAAAATGACTTTGTGATAATCATTGTTATGTCATAATATGGTCACTGGAGTTTAAAGGAATATTCCGGGTTCAATACAAATTAAGCTCAATTGACGGCATTTGTGACGATTTCAACTCATCCCTCATTTTCTTTAAAAAAGAAAATTCACGTGGGTTCCACGTGACTTTAGTGGGATAAAATCACGTACTAATGTTTTCTGTGTAAAGTATCTAATTTTACAACTTTGTTGCCATGACGACGTAATGCCGCAAACCCTAAAACCACCAAACGACCACAAAAAGAATGATTTAAACAACCGTACAGCTAAATATTACAGTTGTTTAACAAGTTTAAACAGAAGAATGAATGTAAGTTCTGTTATTGAATTATAAGCGTCACATTTCTGCATTTAAACCCTCCAAAAATTGGCCCCATTGACTTCCGTTGTAAGTGCCTCACTGTAAACTCCATTTGTGCTTTTTTAAGAAAAGGAGAGACGAGTCCAAATAATTTAAGGTAAATCAACATTATGCCACAGATGCTAGCGACTGAGCTAAAGTTGTGCGGAGCCCAACATTTAAAGGGATAGTTCACCTAAAAATTAAAAGTCTGTCATTACTTAATATTGATCCAAAGCCACGTGACTTGCATCATGCTGCAATCTAAATACAAATTCAGGGATCGAAATACAATTTAAAAAGGCATTTTGTATTGTATTTTGTAGAAGAGGCATGACAATAACTATATCAATGAGTTCATTCACCCAAAAATGAATGTTAGGGATTGCCATTCTCAGGCACCATTCACTTTTATTGTATTTAAAAAAAGATGCAATGAAAGTGAATGGTGACTGAGACTAACATTTTGACTAACATCTCCTTTTGTGTTCCACAGAAGAAAGAGTCATACAGAAACAACACAAATATCATTTTTGGGGTGCACTATAACTTTAAGAGCAGAGTGAACATGGATGGATCAGATTCATCAGGTGAGACACTCACCTGTCATGCTGTGTTAGTGTGTGCATCTCCATGATTCTGCACACACACACTTGTTTTTATATCATGGCTACATTTATGATGAACCGACATACTCTTGTTTATGAGGTTTTTATAATAGCAGTTTTAGATTTATGAGTAAAATAAGACTTGTGGTTAAAATTACTTGGAGACTTTCACATTTTGTTCAAGAACATAAATTACACACAGTCATACATCAATAGTAGATTTTAAAGCTATTGTGTCTTGTAAAAATGCATGTTGCTAATTACGGACTACAACAGTCTTCCGGTTAGTAAAGCACGTAAAGCTTCCGTGCTCATGGTAGTTGTAGTCCTTTATTAGCATTGTCATAGCAATATGCGCTTTTAAAAACAGTAGCTTAAAAATCAATGTTTGAGGTATGACTGCAGGCCCGTAAACAGCCTAGTGGAAGGGTGAACCTTTTTTAAGTTCCCCCCTCATTTTGTATTTAATTACGAGGTTCAAATACTTCATTTTGGTGACTTTTTATGTACTAATTTGTGCTGGATTAGTTTGTCTGCTGGTATCTTAACGAGCACGCTTTTTGATGCACTGAAAATATTTACTACAATGTAAAATTGCTTACCAAGTATAACATCCGTACCCTGTTTGGCAGTCTTTTTAAACATATATTCATATTGAACATACGACGCTGCTGCCTGCTTTCTCTTCCGTCTCTCCTGCCATTTTCGCGCCAAACTCACAATCCAGCTGTATGTCGTTGGCCTCACTGATTTAGCGCGGGAAAGTTTGAGGTTGGACATTCGGGTTCGCAGATGTAAGGGACCGTCTGAAAACTCCACTCACTACACTAAAACATAGATGCCCACTCATTCATTCAATTCACGTGCAAGTTATACATGGAAAAAACAACTGTAAAATACATTTTCACATTCAGAATGTCCTTATAACTTCCCAGTTGGACAGACAGACATACACTACAGGTGATATTATTACAATATGATCAATTATATAAGTACAATAATCAGTTTTAGAGGATAGAAGGACTTACTACTTAATCACTAAAATTATATATATATATACAAATTTAAATACAGCCTTTAAAATGAGAAAATATTATTTTGGTGAATTTTAGTTATTTTTAGTAATAAAATTGAAACAATGGATTCCCTAAAGAGTCATTCACACCTGGAGCGAACATTAGTGCCGAATCACATGCTGACAAAGCAACTTTTTTATGGTGAATGTGTCTTCTTTGGTGGGCAATAAAATGCCCTGACTAACAAAATATGAGTTTGTATCAGTGTCAGGAGCTGCTGCAATTACCAAAACCAGTACAACGGGTGGAGGTAAAGCAGAGAAAGCTGTTTTGACCACTGACATTAAAGGTGTGCTCAGTTATTTTTTCCTCATTAAAAAAGTTTGAATCCTTAAGAGATTAAGACCGAGTCATAAGTCATATCAGTAGCCTTATAAAAGCTGTTTTATTCTACATGAAGAGGGTCCCCCCATGTTAGAATCACATGACCACCCGAAAACTACTCGCAGTAATCGTCCTGTTATTGGACACTTTCAAGATTAAATTAATCATGGCTGGCTGTGAAAAGTACATTTCTACAATGGCATCTGAAACTGAACACTATTGATTTTATATGATGCTGCAAGGTGCCACTATAAGTCCAAGATGACACTAACTGGTTTTGTCTCCAGAGCAGGTGGCCACTAATGAGTCGGAGAGCACGCAGCAGTTCACATAATCTCTGTGGTCATGTAGGGTGCACACTAGTGAGTCAATGATCACTACATAAATGTTTACCTGTAAAAAGACACTCAATTATAAAAAAAAAAGTAAAAATTTAAAAAAAACAGGGGCATCCCTACTTCCAGTACATTTTCATATATGTCGATATTTTTAAGTGTTCCAAATGCTTAAAGTTGATGTGTGTCATTTTTTTGCATTCAAATATTTTGTCCCATCTCAACTTGATATGCAGAAATAACTGCTTTCAAAATTCCTCTGTTTTAAAGCAATTCATACAGCATGGTGCAGCATCGGTTCAACAAATGGCGTGAGATTAGTGCAGGACTATCTGTTAGTTTGACCAATGGGAGAAGAAGGGTGTGTTCAGAAAGCTGTTCACAAACAATGTTTATTTTTTTAATTCTGTTTGGATACTTAGATTGAAATCAAACCATATTAGTAAATTGTCTTTTATCAATAAAATAAATAATGAATGGATGTTGCTCTTTTGGCACCATGCATTTAACATTTAAATGAAGAAATTAACTTTTAATGAACTGATGTTCTCAACAATAATACAAGTAGGTCATTAATCGAGATCTATATACAGGCTATTGATAATCTACTGAATGTTTATTGAAACACTGTTTACTAGCTATAGCAAGTCAGTTGATAAGCTGTTATTTGGCTGCTGTTATACAGGTTATTGATAGTCTACTGAATGTTTGTTGAAACACTGTTTACTAGCTATAGCAAGTCAGTCGATAAGCTGTTATTTGGCTGCTGTTAAACAGGTTATTGATAGTCTACTGAATGTTTGTTGAAACACTGTTTACTTGCTATAGCAAGTCAGTCGATAAGCTGTTATTTGGCTGCTGTTATACAGGTTATTGATAGTCTACTGAATGTTTGTTGATACACTGTTTACTTGCTATAGCAAGTCAGTCGATAAGCTGTTATTTGGCTGCTGTTAAACAGGTTATTGATAGTCTACTGAATGTTTGTTGAAACACTGTTTACTAGCTATAGCAAGTCAGTCGATAAGCTGTTATTTGGCTGCTGTTAAACAGGTTATTGATAGTCTACTGAATGTTTGTTGAAACACTGTTTACTAGCTATAGCAAGTCAGTCGATAAGCTGTTATTTGGCTGCTGTTATACAGGTTATTGATAGTCTACTGAATGTTTGTTGAAACACTGTTTACTAGCTATAGCAAGTCAGTCGATAAGCTGTTATTTGGCTGCTGTTATACAGGTTACTGATAGTCTACTGAATGTTTGTTGAAACACTGTTTACTAGCTATAGCAAGTCAGTCGATAAGCTGTTATTTGGCTGCTGTTATACAGGTTATTGACAGTCTACTGAATGTTTGTTGAAACACTGTTTACTTGCTGACTATAGCAAGTCAGTTGATAAGCTGTTATTTGGCTGCTGTTATACAGGTTACTGATAGTCTACTGAATGTTTGTTGAAACACTGTTTACTAGCTATAGCAAGTCAGTCGATAAGCTGTTATTTGGCTGCTGTTATACAGGTTATCGATAGAATCATGGCTGACCCTGCACTCTGACCCCAGCTTAGCTGGGATATGTTAAAAATAAATAATTTCACTGTATATATGCAGAAATGTATGTATAATGTGTGACAATTGATCAATTTATTTATTTTTATTTAAAAACTGTATGCTTCCTCCGTTCCCAGAAACACCTGCACTTCAATACCATGTGTACCTTTTTATACCTTTCAATATACTGCCACCCAAAGGTTAACCACAGTATTACAGCAAAATGGCTCCTACATACCGGCCCCTTAATTGCTTATGGTACATTGACATAACGTTTACAAAATCATACGAATTGGAGCCATACATATCCATTCAATATTTTTTTTTTATATAGAAAACAGTAAATTCAAACACCAAAAAAAAAAAAAAAAAAGTATGCCCTAGTTAAGCCTGTTGCTTCTAATAGAAGGGAAAGTTTGTTAATTGGGCTTTCCAAAATGTTACTTTGAACCTTTACTGAACATACTAAACCTTTATTGTCTGGGTAAGTCTCTACAACTCTTCCAAGTAGCCATGAGTCATGTGGTGCCGTAGAATCAGCAATAATCACGATGTATCCAGGATTAAAGTTTCTACGTTCCTTATTCCACTTTTGTCGTTTTTGCAACACGGGTAGGTATTTTTATACCCATCTTTTCCAGAAGAGATCGGAAATCAATTGCACTTGTTTCCATCTCCTTTTGGCATAAAGATCTGATCTTTCAAACAAGCCAAGTGGCAATGCAGGATTTCCTCTCATAAGCAGGATGTGATTTGGAGTGAGGGCTTCCAGATCATTAGGATCTTTGGAAAGTTTAGAAAAAGGTCTACCGTTCAAAATAGCTTCTGCTTTGCACAAGACAGTTTGCAGTGCTTCATCGTCCAATGTTAGTTGTCTAAGACTGCACAAAGAATTTGTCTCACCATTCGAATCGTAAGCTCCCATACTCCTCCGTAATGAGAACCTGTAGGAGGGTTAAATCCCCACTGAACTTCCTTCTTCAGTAAGGCCCTTTGAATCTTTTCGTGGTTTAATCCAGTGAGAGCCTCCTTTAACTGCCGCTCAGCGGCAATGAAATTAATTCCATTATCCGACCTCATATGAGACACCAGTCCACGGTGACAGACAAATCTGCATAAGGCATCAAAACACGAATACGTATCTAGTGAGTACCCCATTTCCAAATGTAGCCTAATCCATGTGACTCCAGTGGTTAAATCCATGTCTTCAGAAGAGATATGATAGGTTGGGTGAGAAACAGATCAATATTTAAGTAACTTTTCACTATAAATCTTCCTCCCTGCTCAGTCAATCTGCACTTTAACTTTCACTTTCTTCATCTTTTGTTTATGGTGATTCAAATTCTTCATGCATATTGCCATCTACTGTGAAGGGTGAAGAATTTCTTGCAAAAACAGACTTAAATATTGATCGGTTTCTCACCCACACCTATCATATCTCTTCTGAAGTCATGGATGTCATATGGATTACTTTTGTGCTGCCTTTATGTGCTTTTTGGAGCATCAACTTTTTGGCATCCATTGACTAATATTGTATGAACCTACAGAGCTGAAATATTCTACTAAAAACCTTAATTTGTGTTCTGCTGAAGAATAAAAGTCAAACACATCTGGGTTGGCATGAGGGTGAGTAAATGATGAGAGAATTTACATTTTTGAGTGAACTATTTCTTTAAGTAGCACATGGGGGGGCCACATTGAGATACAATGTTCCACACTGAAGCATTTCAGTTAAAATAGTCAATCACCTTAGTATGATTACAGTAGTATGGAAATTAACGTTTATATGATAAACAATTCATTTTTGGGTGAACTATTATATAAGCACACAGACCTTCCGCCTGTTTTGTCAAAGTATGAATTTTCTAACTAATCATACTTTTGTATGTATATAAAACACTGACCCTGTGTCCTGGAGGGAGTCCTGGGACATATATAGACAGCAATCGCACCAGCAGATCTTGAATAAACCTCATTGACGCTCACATTCAGCAGCCCTGCCTTCATCACAGCGAGCGACAGCATGTCAGAGCTCATATCAACACACAGAACCTTCCCAAAACAGTGCAGGAACTGCATCACCATCAGACAGTCTGAAAAACACATGCCCGGCAAAAACAGACCTGGTATCCATGCCAACTCTGGCAGAGGCTGGAAGATGTGCACATTGGCACAATTATGACACTATGCACTTTTTGCTTGACTTGGGTGTTCGTTAGTTGCTCCGTTTGTTTGAGCAGCCTGACTGGGTCGGACACTACTACACTGGCAACCCAAGAGAGAGATCGTTCACGGACATGTCCGTCGTCTTATGTGTTTGTCTTTTGAGTTTTCCATTAAAACTATAGTTTCATGTGTTCAGCCGGTTTCTCGCCTCTTCCTTGCCCGTGAGCATGAACTTCTTTACATTGGTGCCGAAACCCGGGAAGGAAGAGGGATATGCCGTAGCGGAGTTCTCGCCACTACCCCAACGAAGCAGCCACGGCCATCTGCCGGGGGACGGAGGAGCCCAGCCACCTGGATGCGGAGGAACGGCCGCTGACCGCGAGGGGAGAAGGGGCTCCTAGCCGACTGCCTGGAGCGGTCAGGGCTGCTGCCAGGGGCGGAGGATGCCCCTACCAGCCGCTGAAACGTGGAGGGGTCGAGGGAAGACCGCCGTCCGCGAGCGGGGAGGGGATCGCGACCGACCGCCTGGAGCGGGAGAACCGCTGCCAGGGGCGGGGGAGTCCCTTTCGGCTCCCCGAGAACGCGGCGGGGCGTTCCGTCCGCCAGGGGCTGGAGGACTGCCTCGGATCCACCTGGAGAGGCGCGGCTGCCATTCGGTAGAGGAGTGGCTGAGGAACAAGCTACGGCGTATCGGAGAAACCGGCTGAACACATGAAATTATAGTTTTAATGGAAAACTCAAAAGACAAACACATAAGACAACGGACATGTCCGTGAACGATCCCTCTCTTGGGTTGCCAACACTGGACTGGCATCTCTCTCTCTCCATCGTCTGGTGGTTCTGTGGCTGTACTTATGCCGCTCTCCCCATGCTCACTGAAATTAGAGACAGGTGTTAGACGTAATTTGGCTCAAGTGCCAACAAACTTGACACGCCTTCAATGAGAGCTGCAAAATATTGATAAACTTTCACGACAGCAACTTGAGCTGCTGCTTCTCAAAAGAGCACTTTAAGTGAACTGCACATAAGAACACATTCTCTATTATTCACAGTCATTTAGTGGACGATAGATTAGAAGAGAAATGGAGAAAAGGAACACAAGAGCAGAGGAAGTGAGTAATGGAAGACATGAGTGTGGGAGTCAATGGAGGATGACAGGAAAAAGAGAGAAGAGGAGAAGGTAATGCTAAATAAATCACCTCGGCTTTCTTTCTGGCCTCCATCGCCTTCATCAACATCACATGACCTCGCTCATGTTCCTGCAACACCAAAAACAAGAGCATTAGTGGAAAAAAGTATGAAAATATTCAAAGAAAAAGAAAGGGGTCTGGGTATCCCAGCGAGTATTGACGCTGACTATCATCACTAGAGTCGTGAGTTTGAATCCAGGGTGTGCTGAGTGACTCCAGCAAGGTCTCCTAAGCAACCAAATTGGCCTGGTTGCTAGGGAGGGTAGAGTCACATGGGGTAACCTCCTTGTGGTCACTATAATGCGGTTCTCTCTCGGTGGGGCCCGTGGGGAGTTGTGCATGAATGCTGTGGAGAATAGCGTGGGCCTTATAGTATAAGCTTATCTGCTGAAAACTATGACATAGTATGTTATGTTTACATTCACAGCATTTTCTATTATATTGTAATATCTACATGCACTACCTGTTTCATCTGACACTTTCACACAAGAACTGTGTACTGGTTGGCGCTGCACTGTCACTTAATGCGCCTATTGTCCTGTTTCAGCAATTATTGTACCGTCTTGTACTGTTTGCACATGTTTGCACAGGCACTTTATGTAGAAATGTGTAGGTCTTTTAGTTCTGTGTAGTCTAATGTAGTTCTATGTTTTATGTTGTTTTTATGTAGTACCATGATCCTGGAGGAACACAAACCACACACACACACAACACAAACCACACACACACACACACAAAACACAAACCACACACACACACACACACACACACACAACACAAACCACACATACACACACACACACACACACACACACACACACACACACACACACACAACACAAACCACACACACACACACACACACACAAACCACACACACAACACAAACACACAAAACACAAACACACAACACACACACACCACAAACCACACACACACACACACACACAACACAAACCACACACACACACACACACACACACACACACAACACAAACCACATACACACACAAAACACAAACCACACACACAAACAACACAGACCACACACACACACAAAACACAAACCACACACACACACACACAACACAAACCACACAAACCACACACACACAACACAAACCACACATACACACACACACAACACAAACCACACACACACAAACTACACACACAACACAAACACACAACACACACAACACAAACACACAACACACACACACACACCACAAACCACACACACACACACACACACAACACAAACCACACACACACACACACACACACACACAACACAAACCACACACAACACAAACCACACATACACAACACAAACCACACACACACACACACAACACAAACCACACACACAACACACACAACACAAACCACACACACACACACACACACACACAACACAAATCACACACAAACCACACACACACACACACACACACAACACAAACCACACACAAACCACACACACACACACACACACACACACACACACAACACACAACACACAACACAAACCACACACAAACCACACACACACACACACACACTCTTGTTTATCCAATAACAGAATCAGCACAAGCTGTGATACTATTTCTGAAGTGGCATTTTTGAATTACTAATGAAAGTTTGGACGCATCATTTGTTTTGAAGCAGCAATGTCAGATTGTGATCCGTCACATAATAAAGTAGTTTCATGCACAAATGCGTTTTTATGACCGTACTCGGTTTTTCCAAATATTTTTAAATGTAATTGTTCATTGAACTGTTGTATATAAGCAATATCACACTTGCAATCGTGCAATATGGCCCTACATCAGCACTGCTGTAATTACCTGCGGCCAAATCACAGCAGTGCTGATATAGGGCCATATCGCACTCCTGCTCGTGTGATATTGCTTATATATATATATATATATATATATATATATATTTTATTTAAGAAAACAAGACTTGATATTGTCTCAAGAGAACATTTTGTTTTAAGGATGTTTCGATAATTTTACTGGAAACAAAATATATTTTCTCCACTTGTTTGTTTTTTTTACTCTGCCTTCATATGTGCAGCTCACAGGGAACATTGGTGATGGTACATTTAAATAATGTGAATAAAGAGGCATTTAGAGGAAGATTGTGGAGTGTTTAGAAGACAAGGAAGGCAGGTTCATATCTGGTGATTCGGGATGAAAGCCTGCCGTCTGCGCAGCTCCTCCAACAAATAGATAAAATAAATTAAAAACCCAAATATTCCCTTATTTCCATTACTGAGATTGAAAGAAAGAAAAAGATAGAGAGAAATACTGAAAGATTGACATAAACAGGATTTTCTCAATTTATTTCCACAGTATATTGAAATGATTGGGTTTTGAGTGACAATAATAAATAAACAATAAAAACCACTAGACAGCCGTCGAGTCGAGGGGTACTTGAGTGTTGATGTAAATAAGAACTGATGGAGAACAATCTCATTCATGTTTGTGTGTGTGTGTGTGTGTGTGTGTGTGTGTGTGTGTGTGTGTGTGTGTGTCACTGAAATGCATCCAAATGCTTACAGAATTATTATTTTTATAGACAGGTGAATGATCACTAACTATGGGAGGGAGCAAAGACTCCAATATAATATATAATCATTATATAGGTACAGGGAGAATCTGACATTAGATAAACTGCTCATTAATTGTTCAGTAAATTATGCATCAATCACTCAAAACAAAGCTTTATTAATTTTTCAGCTTTTAGTGTTTTTGCATTGGCGGCCTCTGCCCGCAAACAAAGGAATAAAATATTTATATAACAACTTATATTTTACTGTGATGAGCAAACACATTTTTAGAGATATAAATGGGTAGTCCGAAGGCTGGAAAATATCACAGAATTTTATTTTATTTGTTTGCAGATTTACTCATTTCTATTTCTATTCTAACCCAAATATTTAAGTTGTATTAACGTAATTTAGTTCAATTCAATTTGATGGATTTTTTTAAATGAAAATCTTACAAGTAGGCCAAAAAAAAAATTTTTTGAGCGTAGGTAAAATTACAAATATTTTTTTAGTCGTTTTACAATATTCTTTAAATGGGTGATATTTTTTATTTTTTTTGTCTCTACCAGATTTTAGTTTTCATCATTTCAACCAAACGTTTTGTTGCCAATCAAAATGTTAAAAGAAGTAAATACAGCGAAAAATCTAGTTGGAAATAATGAAGGCATGTAATTTAGGCATTAATGAAGGCAGGATATTACAAGAAAAGTAATTGCAAACATATCATCACAGTCCTAGGGGCAGATTTATATATGTTCATTATAATATTCAGTGGCATGCAAAAGTTTGTACACCCCTGGTCAAACTTTCTGTTGCTCTGAATAGTTAAGTGAGTAGAAGATGAACTGATCTCCAAAAGGCATAAAGATGAAACATTCTTTTCAAAATGTTAAGCAAGTTTAGTGCATTATTTTTGTTTTGTACAATTTTAAAGTGAAAAAAAAGGAAAGGAGCACCATGCAATAGTTTGGGCACCCCAAGAGATTTGAGCTCTCGGACCTTAATTAGCCTGTTAGGGCTGTAGTTCACAGTCATTCACAAGTCTTGTTCACAATCATCATTTGAAACGGCCAGGTGATGCACATTTCAAAGCTTTATAAATACTCTGACTCCTCAAACCTTGTCCCAACAATCAGCAGCCATGGGCTCCTCTAAGCAGCTGCCTAGCACTCTGAACATTCAAATAATTGATGCCCACAAAGCAGGAGAAGGCTGTAAGAAGATACCAAAGCATTTTCAGGTAGCCGTTTCCTCAGTTTATAATGTAACTAAGAAATGGCAGTTAACAGAAACGGTGGAAGTCAAGTTGAGGTCTGGAAGACCAAGAAATCTTTCTCAGATAACTGCTCGTAGGATTCCTACAAAGGCAAATCAAACCCCCGTTTGACTGCAAAAGACCTTAAGGAAGATTTAGCAGACGCTGGAGTAGTGGTGCACTGTTCACCTGTAGAAAGCTGAAGATGAAAAGAGCTATGGCTTGTGCAACAGGATAATGATCCTAAACTCACCTCAAAATCCACAATGGACACCCTCAAGAGGTGCAAGCTGAAGGTTTTGCCATGGCCCTCACAGTCCCCTGACCTAAAGATCATCGAAAATCTGTGGATAGACCTGAAAAGAGCAGTGCATGCAAGACGGCCCAAGAACTCTCACAAAACTAGAAGACTTTTGCATGGAAGAATGGGCGAAAATCCCCCAAACAAGAACTGAGAGACTCTTAGCTGGCTACAAAAAGTTTTTACAAGCTGTGATACTTGCCAGGGGCGGCTGTGTCTCAGGTGGTAGAGCGGGTCGGCTGCCAATCACAGGGTTGGCGGTTCGATTCCTGGCCCACACGACATGCCGAAGTGTCCTTGGGCAAGACATTGAACCCCAAGTTGCTCCCAATGGCAGGCTAGTGCCTTGCATGGCAGCTCTACCATCACTGGTGTATGAGTGTGTGGGAATGGGTGAATGAGTCACAGTGTAAAGCTCTTTGGTAACCTCTAAGGTTAATAAAAGGTGCTATGTAAGTGCAGACCATTTACCAAAGGGGATGTTTGGGTGCCCAAACGTTTGCCTCGGAAACTGTGAAACTGTAAAAGTTTCTCACAAAATCTCACTGGCTACAAACACTTTCAAACAAGTATTATGCATGGAAAAATGGCGTAAAATATTAAAGAAATGTGTCATCTTTAACTTTATGCCTTTTGGAAATCAGGCCATCTTTTGCTCGCTTAGCCATTCACAGCAACAGAAATTTTGATCAGGGGTGCCCAAACTTTTGCATGCCACTTGAAAGAAGACAAAAGCTCTCAAAGTCTCTCCTTAGAAGAAACGACTTATTAAATATTATTATATGTTTAATAATACAACTTACAAGCATGTGCTTCAGATGCATTTATACTTTGATCTCATTGACTTTAAATGCAAAAACACAAGCAGAGCTGTTCAAGTGCTTAAATCCCCAAAAGAATACATTAAATCACTGTGTTGAATGCACTTCTGCTTGATTAAACAAACGTGTCAACATTAAAAGATGTAAGCCAGATGCAGGCCGGTCATCTTTATGGTCAACGTGCTGATTGCTTCTCTTAACATATACCAAAGATTAATATGGATGCTTTAGAAAGAATATTACATGAGATATATATATATATATATGTATATATATGCAGTGGGATTCAAAATCTACATAAATCTGGAAATTAGCAAAGTTTATGGATTTTCAAAAATGTAAAACAAAAAACATGATCATGATTCTGCAGTCTCTAGGTCATGAATCAAATGAGTTAATTGCCTTAAAAGTCTTCAAATACTTTTTTTTTGGCCACTGTATGTATTAAAAGCTATTAAAAGTTCCTCTCCATACGGACCTGCTGGTGTCACGATCCACTGTTGTCTGGCCTGTTTCTCCTCTGTCATCTGCTCCCCATGGACTACACTTCCCATAATTCCCTGCTCTCATCACTGCCATCTGTCTTTCATTGTGCTCACCTGTGTTTAATTTAATCATTATCCTTTGTTTATTTAAGCCCTGTTGTTTGACCATTCGTTGTCACTGAAACAAATGAATCATCTGATACGACAATTTATTAAATCTCAATTAATCGCACATACTGTATAAATATTTGCTGAGAAAGGCCCTCAAACACAATAATTAAATATATAATGAATAAATAGTTCTATTTAAATAATTAAAATGCAGTAAATTGTGAGGACGAGTAAAACTTTGAAAACACCATGGCTTTAGGAGGCAATATAT
This sequence comes from Moxostoma hubbsi, assembly GCA_032164185.1. NCBI lineage: Eukaryota > Metazoa > Chordata > Actinopteri > Cypriniformes > Catostomidae > Moxostoma > Moxostoma hubbsi. The sequence goes on from JAVLUX010000011.1 coordinate 39,012, forward strand.
TGCTTATTTTCCATATTATTGAACATGAGCCTAACATTGGTGGCCTACAGTCCACCTGTTTAAATTAAATTTGTCATTCTGTCCAAAATTGAAGGGCTTTTCTAAGGACCCATAAATGTACACAGGTGTCAGACGGATGCATTTGGATCATCTCACTTTGGCTGCGTTCCATCATGAACACTTTTTTAGATCACTGTGTCACGTTAAATGAGGTTTAAAACTTGGTAAAACACTTCTCAAGATCACTGCATTGGGAATTGCGCTCCATCCTATATATTCGTATGCAAGATTGTGTTCTCATCTTGTGCTGTCACAAGTGTCATGCAAGCCTGTGTTTGGTTTGTTGTCAGTAAAACTGCATTTTGCTTAACATCTGGAGTTTTGCTTACTGCCCCCCACTGAAAACAGGTGGAGCTTCAAGCTGGATCGCTCCGATGATCACATTAATGCCCAGCCCGAGTGACTTATTTAATGAACTATGCTTTCAGTCTGCCAGCCAATACTTTACTTTACCTGTGAACACACAACCTTACATTATCACATCTGAAGCTTCCAACCAACATACCTGGCAGAGCTCCGAGCTGAGAACGGGCAGCCAGATTGGCAGACATTCCCAGACCACCAAACTCAGAGCGGCCTGGAGCAGAGGAGTGAAGACTCAAGCCTGGCTGATGGATCAGGGGAAAGACACTGGATTGGCAGACATTCCCAAAAAATCCCTGAAAAGAGAGAGAGAGAGAAAGAGAGAGAGACAGAGAGAGAGAGAGAGACAGAGAGAGAGACAGAGAGACAGAGACAGAGAGAGAGAGACAGAGAGAGAGAGACAGAGAGACAGAGACAGAGAGAGAGAGAGACAGAGAGACAGAGACAGAGAGAGAGAGAGAGAGAGAGAATACAGCACTACCATCACACATCTACACTCACCTAAAGGATTATTAGGAACACCTGTTCAATTTCTCATTAATGCAATTATCTAATCAACCAATCACATGGCAGTTGCTTCAATGCCTTTAGGGGTGTGGTCCTAGTCAAGACAATCTCCTGAACTCCAAACTGAATGTCAGAATGGGAAAGAAAGGTGATTTAAGCAATATTGAGCGTGGCATGGTTGTTGGTGCAAGACGGGCCGGTCTGAGTATTTCACAATCTGCTCAGTTACTGGGATTTTCACACACAACCATTTCTAGAGTTTACAAAGTATGGTGTGAAAAGGGAAAAACATCCAGTATGCGGCAGTCCTGTGGGCGAAAATGCCTTGTTGATGCTAGAGGTCAGAGGAGAATGGGCCGACTGATTCAAGCTGATAGAAGAGCAACTTTGACTGAAATAACCACTCATTACAACCGAGGTATGCAGCAAAGCATTTGTGAAGCCACAACACGCACAACCTTGAGGCAGATGGGCTACAACAGCAGAAGACCCCACCAGGTACCACTCATCTCCACTACAAATAGGAAAAAGAGGCTACAATTTGCAAGAGCTCACCAAAATTGGACAGTTGAAGACTGGAAAAATGTTGCCTGGTCTGATGAGTCTCGATTTCTGTTGAGACATTTAGATGGTAGAGTCAGAATTTGGCGTAAACAGAATGAGAACATGGATCCATCATGCCTTGTTACCACTGTGCAGGCTGGTGGTGGTGGTGTAATGGTGTGGGGGATGTTTTCTTGGCACACTTTAGGCCCCTTAGTGGCAATTGGGCATCGTTTAAATGCCACGGCCTACCTGAGCATTGTTTCTGACCATGTCCATCCCTTTATGGCCACCATGTACCCATCCTCTGATGGCTACTTCCAGCAGGATAATACACCATGTCACAAAGCTCGAATCATTTCAAATTGGTTTCTTGAACATGACAATGAGTTCACTGTACTAAAATGGCCCCCACAGTCACCAGATCTCAACCCAATAGAGCATCTTTGGGATGTGGTGGAACGGGAGCTTCGTGCCCTGGATGTGCATCCCACAAATCTCTATCAACTGCAAGATGCTATCCTATCAATGTTCTGAAGGCGAAAGGGGGTCAAACACAGTATTAGTATGGTGTTCCTAATAATCCTTTAGGTGAGTGTATAACTGACTAATAAAAACATATTTTAATATTTCCTGTCAGAGATCATGAGAAATATTCAAACGGTAAACTTTGTTAGAGATACAGCCTGCATGACTGGCATTTATAGGAAATGGAAAAGAACAACTAACCAATTTCCTTGACTTTTTACTGACGGAATAGTAGATAAGGATTAAAAAAATATATTTTTATTGAGATTGCAATCAGAAAATATTGCTAGAACAACTTTTATTCACTATAGAAAGTTCCACGACTATTCAATGATGATTGTATTATTGCAGGCCTGGTAATGTGCCTCCACCGCCTTGTGCCACCCCTCACAAGATGCTGCCCTATGCGAATGCCCATGTCGCCCATGCCTAAATCCGCCACTGACTTCATGCATAAGTTAAGTGCTCTTTAAATGCATTATTTGGTGTCATTGTATTAGTAGGCTGAAGTCATTGGATTCCCAGAGAACAGAGAAAGAAGAGAAATCTTCCCTTTGAATCTCATTCTAATGAGCTACATATTTAGCGTCAGCTCCTTTGAGCCTTAGTGAAAATAAATGTCTAGAAGGATCGGACGAAATCTCCCACCCTTGTAAATGTAATCAGGACATCGTGGGATTATGAAACGTGGCCGTGGCATACCAGAATGAATGGATCGGCGGGGAAGAGAAGAGGGTCTAAAGGAAAATCATCACCAATATATTGTGAAAAATTAATCAAATAAAAAATGAGCTTTTTTTGAGCTTTAAAGCTTTGGTCACCATTCACTTGCATTGTCAGGACCAGCAGAGCTGAAATATTCTTCTAAAAATCTAAATTTGTGTTCTGCAGAAGAAGGGAAGTCATACACAACTGAAATGGCATGAGGGTGAATAAATGAGAGAATTTTCATTTTTGGGTGTACTGTCCCTTTAAGGAAATTGAATAGCCTATTATAAAGTGTATTCAAATAATTGTGACATTCTCATTTATGTTGGCGGCAAAATCATCACAAAATATACTGTCTTATATAGCCTTAATACACATATACACCTGACTTTAGAGACACCTTTGAATTCGTCACTCTGGTCAAAACAGCTTATCTGGGAAAATAAAATATATTGGTGTACGAATGATTTCGTGAGGGTAAAGAGAGCGATTCAGAACACCTCTGAACACCTCTTCACCGTGTTTGCATGGGGGGAAAATATATTTTGGCATTTCTTATCATGAGAGAGGACAAAGCGACAGGGAGAAGTAAAAAAAAATGCACAAATCGCAATTTAAAAATGTGCATACTATTTTGTGTTCAGGTTCATCTGACAGCAGGACGTCCGCTGCCTGGCAAATTACGGCTTTCATACACTTTCATTTAGACAGTCGATGTTCCAGAGTTATTTGTTGAGGTTCGTTATTGAAGCAGCTCTTTTTATTTGCTGTCCGGCTGTCAGAAAAGTGTGAGACAGTGGCACTTAAGTGCATTCCTGAGTCCACTGAGAGCATTTTCAATAAAAGGGAGCTCACCTGTTTTGGTAATAATGTAGATTTTCCAGTAACAATGAACTTTATACAAAGAGAAGCAGAATAATTTAGACAAAACACTACACACTGCTGTCTAAGCAGCTTTAACTGCCAAACAAATGCACTCTGCCAACAGTGTCCTTTATATGAAGCACTGGGAATAATGTTAGTGATTCGGTTCATTCGGACATTTTATGTAAAATTACTGATTCCTCCATGCATGGATATTCTTGTGTTGTCTTACCGCCCTTGTTGTGTTTTTCCTGGGACGTCTCTGGGGTATGTTGCAGATCTGATTGACATCTGATTGGTGGTTGATGGCACTAGTCTCTCTGTTGACTCCATATCTGATGGACACAACATACATGAATAATACAGGCGAACAAGCAGCGTCTTTCAAACTGTCCTCTTTCAGTCTGGTTTCATGCATTATCTATTTTCTATCCCGAAATCAGTCTGGAAATATCAGCGTCCACAACTGGAGATGATTTTGGGGTGAAATGTGAGCTGGGCATGTTCTTGTAAGATTCACTGGCATATATCATGTTTTTTTTAATACTTTCAAAGCTCAAAAAAAGCTTCTTTACTCTTTAGAAATGGACCACAAAACACACTCGGTCTGTGTAATTCTCGCGGATCTCCTTTTGAATGCAAATGTCAGCATCATTATCTCTTAGGGTGCATTTACATTACAGCAAATCACACTGAATAACAACCACACATCATATGTGCTTTTTCATGTATTGCAAAGGAAAAGGGAAGATATTTGTGTATTTCAAACCAGTTTTATGAATGCATAAAGTTTAGTCTGTTTCCTGTATTTTATCCGTGAAAAGACGCGATTACTTTTGAACAATGAATGTCTGAACCTTTATTCCCATTTAAACTGAATTTAACATGAAGCAACTAAAAGCCAAAGAGCAAACAGCTGCAAAAAATACACCAGATCTTTCATCAAGAATAATAATAATGCCAACTAAACCCCAAAAAGGGACAAACCCATCGATATGTCCTGTCCTTGGCATAGGCAAGAAAACTCTGCTCGTCCAGCCGTTTCACGGGGTCTTTAAAAATATTATATTTTAGTTCTGACAATGACTATTAAGTATGACTATTCGGTTGAAACAAAACACAAATTCCCACCCTTGTTTCACACTTTCCAAGCCATTTCAGAGCTTAAAAAACAGAACTTTCAATATACAGGACTGTACGTATCTATTATAGTCGAAAGGCTGAAAAATATATATTAGAATCTGCAGTCAAATGTGTAATGAAGCATGTGATTTTTTGCATAAACATTTCAATGCTCACGTAAAGTTCATGAGATCAAGCTGGCGTAGTACGAGTGATAATGATTTATCATATACAGCACAGACATACGAGTTCTCAATGAACTCTTCAATGCAGTATAGCAGTTGGCGACCTGAAAAGATGTTTTTATTCTCTAACTACAATGTTACTCCACTGCCCATCTGATGACCCTCTCAGGGGGGGTTATACCATCAGCTCACAACATGAGCTAGAGATGGGCTGATATCACAGCGAGAGATAGACAAGCATGGGAGTAAAGTGAAATATTCAGCTGTTATAGGATGTCCTGTAGTTGTTTTCCAACAGGCTGCTTGAATATCTTGGGAAATGCCATTTATGATCCAAGTAAATTTGCATTCTGAGTAATGGAAGCAATATATATATATATATATATATATATATATATATATATATATATATATATATATATATATGCACATAAATATAACTTCTTTATATTTTGGAGTGCAACGTGACCCTGAGATGTTTTTGAGAAATTCAACCAGAAAGAGGAAATTGGAAATAACACATGACGAGAGAGACAATTACCCCAGGGTTATTACCGTAGACTGCACAAATATTGAGCTCTGCTTGTTCACAACCCGTTCAGATTGTTCTAGCGCATGTTTCTCGGTCTCTGGTGACATCACACCATCATATGTGTCTGATTAGCAAATATGAGGATCGTAATTAAGGTCATGAAAGATCACAAACATCTGATTTATTTTCAATCAAAATCAGGAAAATGAAGAGGAACTGCTCTCAGAACAGCCTCTGGTTTGTTCAACGGATGGGAAATGAGTACACAATGGATTTTAGCATGTCTTTGATAACAGCCTTTTCAAATAATCCCGAAAAGGTAATTAAAGTAATTAGTCTGAATGACATTTACATTGTAGAACTGAATACCATGAGAAGTTTTCATTTCTGCAGCACTAGCGCCACTGAAAACAATTGCAAAAGGTTTTTCTTTGAGAGATTTCATAAAATATTTATAAATTTGTGACTGGCAAGAAAGAAACATTTTCTACTTGCATTTGATAAAGGAAACATTAGTATGTGGAAAAGGTACCGGTACTCCTAAAATGACCCAATACAAATTTTCATGGGGAAAAAAATTATTAAATAATTTTTAAGGGCTGTTCAGACCGAATACATTCTTGAGCAAAAAATAAATAAATAAATGCACGGTGCAATAAACAGAGCAGAACGCAGTTGTCTGACTTTTTAACTGACATACAGGGCTGGATTGGTAATCTGGCATATCGGGCCTTTTCCCGGTGGTCCGACGCACTTTGGGGCCGATCAGGGGTGAACTTGCCAGCGGGATAACCGAGCGGGCCGATGGGTCGGCCACGAAACTTGCAGAATGGGCCACGATAAGCAAAATTGAGCCGCTGCGTTATGCAGAACGGACCACAAAACAGCACCGCGATATGCAGAAAAGGACAGCGAGGACACGCTCAACAACTTTTGGATGCAAAAAAATTTTTTAAAAAAAATCGGCCGATACGAAGATTTCAGATTTCGTAATCAGATCGGAAGAGAAAAAGTGGTCTCAGTGCATCCCTAATTAATAGCAGTAAATAACAATATTTATCTATCCATTTACTGATCCATTTTAATGAACATAAAATACCATGCCAAACCCAACCCTGATTATGTTGCATTTACTGAGCCTGCTTTCTTTTGAGAGGACACAATGACAAACATACAGAATGTGTTGCTGGTATTCCCCTGCGATGTCAAATGATACGAGTTTTCACTCTTTAAAACCGTTCTTGTACAGACCACAAGCAGCATAAACCTAGAGTTCATCATCCCCTACGGATTCATAAAGCCAAATGCGGTTTCATCAATGAACATATTCGTTTTTTAAATCCACATTAAACTAAATTCAAAACTAATGCTTAGACTTAGACTTCCTGACTTAGTAAACACAGATTACTTACTCAAAACATACTAGAGCGATTGAATTTTGGCGACTTGTATTGTTCAAATGTCGCAAAAGTTACAATGTATAACATTTATCTGTATTATATACAGTATTTTTGGTACATTTGAAGTGACATTTTACATTTATCCAAAGCGACTTACAGTGCACTTATTACAGGGACAATCCCCCCCGGAGCAACCTGGAGTTAAGTGTCTTACTCAAGGACACAATGGTGGTGACTGTGGGGATCAAACCAGCAACCTTCTGCTTACCAGTTATGTGCTTTAGCCCACTACGCCACCACGACAAATGGATTGTCTTCATATAACATCCATAAGATATTTTAAGTGGTTATAAGACATTATGATGTTAAATGGAAGTTAAATACAATAAACAAAATCAATTTAAGACATAAACCCAGACATATACAAAAACACTTTCCTCAAGAGACTAAACATTTTGAAGGAAATTCAACAAGGGAAGCTTAAGTCTCAGTTATCCTCTTGAATGGTGATAAATTTGATGTTTTATTACTTCTTTCTATTTGGCCCATGTTGCACTTATTTACACCCTGTTGGGCAAATTGCATGGGACATTTCTTTATTTCTCACAATGCACATTGTAAATGTGTGTTCTAATGACTGCTGACAGTGACACTATGCTTCATTTGCATGACAGCACTCATCCAATGCATAATATATTGCAGTACACCTTCTGTGGATACAATTGGATGTCAGTTGTTTTTATAATGCATTACACGCTTTAATGTATAACTATAAATAGGTTAAGTATTGTAACAGTTGTAACAATTATTAATGAGACATATTAAAAAGTGTGTTATGGACATTATAATGTATTTGTAATGCCTTTAAAAATGCATTAAACATTTGGGCTTCACAGAAAGTGTTACCATCAATTGAAATGAAATACTATGAGATGACATTTTTCTGATTTTAACACTTTTTTAAATTAATTTTAATATAGGGCGGTTGTGGCTCAGGTGGTAGAGCGGGTCGTCCACTAATCGCAGGGTCACATGCCGAAGTGTTCTTGGGCAAGACACTGAACCCCAAGTTGCTCCCAATGGCAGGCTAGTGCCTTGAATGGCAGCTCTGCCGCCATTGGTTGGTGTGCGCATTCGCACTGTGTGTGAATGGGTCACAGTGTAAAGTACTTTGGTAACCTCGAAGGTTAATAAAAGGTGCTATATAAGTGCAGACCATTTACCATATAGGGGGAGTTAAGAAGTCTAGGGCTTAACAAGCCCAAAATGCTGGCAAATTTAGCCTAAACTTTCAACACTTAAAAATTAGACAAAGAAACTCAAAACTATTAGAATTTATTCAATGTAACTAAATGCCGTTTTAAACATATTATTTAAATCTTCGTAGGGGACAGAAATGTATCCTTAATTGAAGAATCACCCATTCTTTTTTTTTTTTGTCCTGCAAAAAGAGGGAATTTCATATTTCTATCCTATATTATACCAAATATATAAAGTTTATGCAACCCTTGCATTTCTTTAATGTGAAGTCAGATTTCATTTCCACTCTGCAAAAGATTCAAATCCCTAAAGAACGTGAGCGTGATCTGCGGAAATGAGTACTGATGAAAACACTGTCCCATACAAAAAAAAAAAAACAACCAAGACGGTTGCTAAATTCACCCTTGAGTAAAAAAGACCTTTTCTCTCTTCTAGACAATTACAATGAAATTTATACTGTGTAAAATTGAAGTCAAGCTGCTCTAGGGTAACATACACGAGCATGCAATTACTGCAAACATAAACGCGAGCAGTTAAGTTGTAATTTCAATGAAAACTCCAAACTATGATTGTTTTTAAGATTCAACATGTCCTTAACTGGTTATACAAGTCAAAACTTATCAGTAGAAAACGATAGTGTGGGGTTGAATAGTAAGTTGGCAGACCTGGTTAGACTAAAGCTAAAAAATAAAAGGTTCTTCTTTTGTATCCATAGTGGAATTTAATTGGCATGCAGACTGATCTTAAAAAAGTCATTTGTATTCAGTTGCCATGAAATGACTGTGAGTCTCCACTGGGCTTGTTTGTTCATAATATCAGATTATCACAACTATATGTTCCAGGTTTGTCCCAAATCTACCTTTAGCTGTTTGTAACGTATAAAATAAATGATAAACATCAGATATGTCATTACACAACATTTTTCCTTGAATATAATGAATATAATGCAAACTGATCCCAGCACTGACTGTAATTTGCACACACAAAAAAAGAGAAAATAATCCATAAATAAGAGATATAATTGGACCGATTGTAAGTGCTTATTGCAACTGTTCTGTTCTCACCTGTTGCCCAAAGATCCTTCCAATATTCTTAATTTTTTTAATTATTGGCATCAGCCAATCAATTTTCCTGTTTTTGCCAATTTGTTTCTCAAGCCACGAGGGACAGTGCCATCTGAGACATGCAAGAGACAGTTTGTTTTGTTGATACATGCCATCGGATTACTACAATAATAGACCGGTGTGCAACAGTCTCATTTAACGGTTCGGCATATCAGAGCCGTGACAGACACACAGATCATAATGTTGCTGGACTACTGTGTGCACTGTTAATTCCTTCTTCCTAATATATTAACTTTTTTATGTGCATATATTGCGTGCATATACACTGATCAGGCACAACATCACTGACAGGTGAAGTGAATACCATTTATTATCTTGTCACAATGGCACCTGTCCAGGGGTGGGATATATCAGGCAGCAAGAGAACAGTCAGTTCTTGAATTTCATGTGTTAGAAGCAGGGAAAATGGGCAAGCGTAAGGATCTGAGTGACTTTGACAATGGCCAAATTGTGATGACTGGGTCAGAGCATCTCCAAAATGACACGTCTTGTGGGGTGTTCCCGGTGTGCAGTGGTTAGTACCTTCTGAAAGTGGTCCAAGGAACCGCTGTTCAACCGCCGGTGAACCGCTGACAGTGTCATATGCGCCTAAGGCTCATTAATGTGCGTGGGCAGCGACGGCTAGCTCATCTGGTCCGATCCCACAGAAGAGCTATTGTAGCACAAATTGCTGAAAAACGTAATGCTGGCCATGATAGAAAGGTGTCAGAACACACAGAGCATCACAGCTTGCTGTGTACAGGGCTGCGTAGTCACAGATTGGTCAGAGTGCCCAAGCTAACCCCTGTCCACCGCCGAAAGTGCCTACAATGGGCATGTGAGCATCAGAACTGGACCATGGAGCACTGGAAGAAGGAGGCCTGGTCTGATGAACCACGTTTTTCTTTTAGATCATGTGGACAGCCGGGTGCGTGTGCATCATTTATATGGGGAAGAGATGGCAGCAGGTTGCACTATGGGAAGAAGACAGGCCGGCGGAGGCAGTGTGATGCTCTGGGCAATGTTCTGCTGGGAAACGTTGGGTCCTGGCATTCAAGTGGATCTTTCTTTGACACGTACCACCTACCTAAAGATTGTTGCAGACCACGTACACCCCTTCATGGCAACTGTATTCCCTGATGGCAGTGGCCTCTTTCAGCAGGATAATGCGCCCTGCCACACTGCAAAATGTGTTCACGAATGGTTTAAGGAACGTGAAAATGCGTTCAAGGTGTTGACTTGGCCTCCAAATTCCCCATATCTCAATCTGATTGAGCATCTATGGGATGTACTGGACCAACAAGTCCATCAAGACCCATGGAGGTCCCACCTTTCAACTTACAGGACTTAAAGGATCTGCTGCTAATGTCTTGGTGCCAGATACCACAGGACACCTTCGGAGGTCTTGTGGAGTCGATGCCTCAACATGCTACCATTACAGTTTGAATACAACTTCATGTAATGTAATCCATTGCCATGACAACACTATTAAAGCTATCATGCATCCCTTCAAAAGTGTCGAAGCAATTTTGAAGCGATTTGGGAAAATGCAAGAGGACTATTTCAAAGTCTGTTATAAGTGCCACACTTCCTGCTGCTGGTTGGTGGCACTATGACCATGACCCACAATAGCCACATCCATGTGATAAGCCCCCAAGAAAAAACATACAACTCAAATTTGATCTAAATCACACAATGCACGCAGAAGTTATAAAACACTTCCTGTTTCCCTATTTTTGCCATTAATTTAGTGTATCTCCATGGCAACACTGTTCGATATTTAAAATTCTGTTAGCAATTTAGCATCCATCCATCCATCTATCTATCTAATCAAATTTTTAATTGAAATTTTTATTTATTTTTTTGCTAACTGATTAATTTAACATTTTTGCTATAATTTAATTATATATTGAAAAATATGTAGATCTAAAGATTAGATTGTAATGAATTAATTTACCATTTTTATTTATCCTTAAAATGGCTTTAAATTAAATTAACAAATGTAATTCAAGACATTAGATGTTAAGATAGTTTAAGTCGATTTTAATGTGAGCACATAAGTCATTTAGACTTGTAATTTCGTTGCACTTCTGTGGCAATAGGTTTTAATTTATTTTATTGTTGCATTTTTCTCTGTTCACTGTCAAAATAAATGAAGTACATAAACTTTGAGTCTGCATTTGTTATTCATAAAAATTACCAACTGGTTACCAACAAACCACTATTTGTCATGGTTCCAGCATTTGTGCCGGCTCATACTGTTGTTTGTTTTTCTCTCTCCCTCGTGCCTCACAGGTGGTTGAGCTAATAAGTACAAACAGCTCCATAAAACAATTACAGAGTAATTACACGTAGTTCATTAGTATTACTCAGTAATCACCCTTGTAAATAGACAATAACAATTTAGCAATTTTAAGTATATGTTATTTACTATTTCAAATTGTGTGATAAATCTGCATTATATTGGCCTATGAGCCACCCTGCTTTCTGGATATCAACATTGCCCATTAAAAAAACATATTGATCAACCACATGCACATGACATATGAGAGAAAGCATTAAAAGCATAAGATTACATGTTAACTGATAGTGGCACCTGGTGGCCAAGGTTGGTACCGCAATCCTTTTTTTTAAGAGAGAAAAAAATACAATTGAAGAGAGAAAAAAAATGATTTTTGGAATAGAGAAATGTAATTTTTTTGAAGATAATTTTTTTTTTGAAGAGTGAAAAATTATATTTTTTTAAACAGGAAATTATTTTTATTTTAAGCCAGCAAAATCACCACAAATAAAGTGTGAATATTCAATATAATGCCCAGCCTTTTAAAAGCCAAAAATATGTTCATATACATCTGTTTCTTAAATAATTCTACCGACTAATTCCACTACTGACAAAATTCAATACAATCTAATAACTTCATCATAATTTTGTGTACTTCAAATAATATTCTGGGTTCAATGCAAGTTAAGATTAATCAGCAACATATGTGGCATACTGTTTATTACCACACAAAAAAAAAAAAATTATTAAAAAAATGTCCAGTTTACAGTGAGATACTTACAATTAAAGTTAATAGGGCCAATTTTTGGAGGTTTTAAAGGCAGAAATGTAAAGCTAATAATTTTATAAAAACGCTAACATTAATTTGCCTGCTAAAATAGTTTATTATTTGAGCTGTAAATTTGTTAAAATTATGTTTATGCCAGATTACAGCGTTTACGGCGTTATGTCGTCATGGCAACGAAGTCGTAAAATCGGATATAACTTCAAATAGAAAAGGTTAGTAAGTGATTTTATCACACTAAAATCACGTTAATACATATTGTAAGCGAATAACGGCATTCGACTGGTCATCTCGACATTTTAAAAGGTTTTTTTTTTTAATTTTTATATATGAGTCCTCATCTCACGTGAGCAGTCGTGATTTTAGACATTTCAAAATTACAATTCTAAAACTTTACCCTTTAACTAGTATTGAACCCTGAATATTCCTTCAAATATAGCAGGACACCTTTCTCGTGTGTTTAAAACAGCATTGCTTCTTTTAAAAGTTAAGTTTTTATCCTTTCCCACGTCCGTTGTAAACAAAGACAGAATGCTAATTCTGAATGCTAATTTCCCTTAGCAAGGTCATCTCTACTCGCCCTTCCGCCGACAGAATGGTGGAAAAATAACGCTGTGACTCCCCGACTGCCATTTTTTTTTTAATCTTTGCTTACAAAGACTCCATCTGCCATTTGAGCTATTTGCAGCCTGTGATTCAGAATATCAATTATTTCCAACCCTTCTGCAAGTCGGCCTTCACCTTTCGATTCCTCTACCAGTGCAGGTCTGTCAGGGAGATATTCCCTCTCAGCATAGCAGCCAGCGGGACCTAGCGTTCATATCCAACTAACTGCCATTAGCTCAAAAAGGAGCTTTTTAATCAGATGCACAACTCTGAAGCGGCAAAATGTTACAGTAGCTTCTAAATTCTAAAGCCCTAGTCACACTTTACACTCCCATTTACTTCCAATCAAACACGTGTTTGCATTACGTTTGGCATTCCGCTGCCCACAACATCTTACGTTTGGTGAACTCTGACCTGTCAATTTGTCAAACGAGAAGACACGTGACCAAGAGAAGAACCGAAACATCACACACTAACCTCTGAATACAAAAAAACTATATTTCAAAGCAGCATGTTTTTATTATAGCAATAAAGAGAGTAGACGGTATAGGCCATTGGGAGAACCGGGACTTTTCCTGGTGGGCCGGCCGTGAAATGAGGCTGCATGGGCCGCGGCGTTGTGCAGAACGCGCCACAAAACGGCGCCACGATGTGCGGAAGAGGACAGCATTTTAGTAAAAGTAAATATTGATTTTAATCTCAAATTGCACAGATGCTGTAAAAAAAAAAAAAAAAAGTGCCTTCTCTCTCGTTAATAAATTATCCGGACAACTGTGCGAGTCTGTGAGATGCACACTGAACTCATGATAGCAATATTTTAGCTCTTGTTAAACAAATGGATGTAAACTCAATGTTATTATTTAATAATTGTACACATGATTTTAAACACTGACAGCTCATATAATTAATATCAAAAATATTTAAAGATGTAATATTAATTGATAGAATGTAGAACTTTAAATTTTACAAAGTTAAATTCAATTTTAATAATGATGACAAACAAATTATAAATAAATAAATAAATAAACGCTCTCACATACTTTTTCAGGACTGGGTAGGTTCAGTTTTATTGCTTGTTCTGCCTGATCATGTAGCCCAATATTTTTGAAGGCTGTTTGTGAGTGCAGCAGTCAAAGACGTCTGTCCAGCATGTGTTTACATAGGAAAACTATTTAAAATATTGCAGTGTGCGCAAAAACACGTTTGGTGTGAACAGCCCCTAACTTGCACATTTCTGTGATTGAGAGAGTGCATGCGTGAAATGAGGCACGAGGCATGTTTATTCTGTCATGAACTGCAAACCTGAAGCTAAAGTCATACTTTAAAAAACTGATCTGAACCCGGCCCGAAACCCAGCTGTTTCCCCCTGCTCAGGGTGCAGTCCTCTAGTATGGACTCATTATATCAGTCAACAAATGTTCTTGTAAAAATTATTTGGAGACATAAAACACAAAACTGCCAACTATGTCATAAGCTCCATTCATACCGTATACATGACTCATGCATCGAACATTCAGGCAAGCCAAAATCCTGTCATACTCGACAGTGGCCATGCTCGTAAACACATCATATATATGGAACAAGCTGACTGAGTAAACCAATCAGAAACAGAGACACAGACAAAGAGAGAGAGATAATCTCATGAGGCGGAGAGACAGAATGAGAAGTCAGTCCCTATGGTCTCTCTCAACACTGGCATTTATGAAAATGACCATTTCTGCTGCTGGGAAACTCACGTTGAGCAATATTATTGGAGGAGGGAGTGTGGGCTTGGATTATAAGAAAGGAGAAGTCTGCATCTAGAGATGCAAGGGTGTGATTTATGCAATTAAAGATTTTATATTGTTTCTATTGGACCCCCTCTATATTGTATAGACTTGGTTTTAAAGACAGACCCACCAGCTGGAGATGCCAATCAGAAGATGGGGAGATAACCCATTTGTTCTGGTAGTGTGTTAAGATACAAGAATTTTGGTTGAGTGTTCAGAGTTTTATGTGAGGTGTATTGGGCACTCAAATTTCACTTTGCCCCAGACTCTGTATTTTAAGTGATGGGGCGTTCATTAATATAGGGGATAAATATATATATATATATAAAATTAGGTTCTAGTCAGTGTTATGATTGGCAGACAAGTCATCCTTAGGGGATGGAAGTCAGCTGGAATGCCCTCATTTCAGGAGTGGTGCATAGAGATGGGCAGGGTGGTGGCATTCGAAGAAATGTCATCTAGGAGACAGGGAAACTTGGAGTTGTTTAATAATTTTTTTTTTTGCATGTGTATATTCTCAAGTTGGACCACTGGGATGTTTGGATGTTTGCAATAAGTGTTGCGTTCCCCTCGCAATAAGTGTTGCGTTCCCCCGCAATAAGTTTTGAGTTCCCCTCGCAATAAGTTTTGCGTTCCCCCGCAATAAGTTTTGAGTTCCCCCCGCAATAAGTGTTGCGTTCCCCCGCAATAAGTGTTGCGTTCCCCCCGCAATAAGTTTTGAGTTCCCCCCGCAATAAGTGTTGCGTTCCCCCGCAATAAGTTTTGAGTTCCCCCCTCAATAAGTTTTGAGTTCCCCCCTCAATAAGTGTTGCGTTCCCCCGCAATAAGTGTTGCGTTCCCTCTCAATAAGTTTTGAGTTCCCCCCGCAATAAGTGTTGCGTTCCCCCCGCAATAAGTTTTGAGTTCCCCCCTCAATAAGTGTTGCGTTCCCTCTCAATAAGTGTTGCGTTCCCCCGCAATAAGTTTTGAGTTTCCCTCGCAATAAGTTTTGAGTTTCCCTCGCAATAAGTGTTGCGTTCCCCCCGCAATAAGTGTTGCGTTCCCCCGCAATAAGTGTTGCGTTCCCTCTCAATAAGTTTTGAGTTTCCCCCGCAATAAGTGTTGCGTTCCCTCTCAATAAGTGTTGCGTTCCCCCGCAATAAGTGTTGCGTTCCCTCTCAATAAGTTTTGAGTTTCCCCCGCAATAAGTGTTGCGTTCCCCCGCAATAAGTGTTGCGTTCCCTCTCAATAAGTTTTGAGTTCCCCTCGCAATAAGTTTTGCGTTCCCCCGCAATAAGTTTTGAGTTCCCCCCGCAATAAGTGTTGCGTTCCCCCACAATAAGTGTTGCGTTCCCCCCGCAATAAGTTTTGAGTTCCCCCCGCAATAAGTGTTGCGTTCCCCCGCAATAAGTTTTGAGTTCCCCCCTCAATAAGTTTTGAGTTCCCCCCTCAATAAGTGTTGCGTTCCCCCGCAATAAGTGTTGCGTTCCCTCTCAATAAGTTTTGAGTTCCCCCCGCAATAAGTGTTGCGTTCCCCCCGCAATAAGTTTTGAGTTCCCCCCTCAATAAGTGTTGCGTTCCCTCTCAATAAGTGTTGCGTTCCCCCGCAATAAGTTTTGAGTTTCCCTCGCAATAAGTTTTGAGTTTCCCTCGCAATAAGTGTTGCGTTCCCCCCGCAATAAGTGTTGCGTTCCCCCGCAATAAGTGTTGCGTTCCCTCTCAATAAGTTTTGAGTTTCCCCCGCAATAAGTGTTGCGTTCCCTCTCAATAAGTGTTGCGTTCCCCCGCAATAAGTGTTGCGTTCCCTCTCAATAAGTTTTGAGTTTCCCTCGCAATAAGTGTTGCGTTCCCCCCGCAATAAGTGTTGCGTTCCCCCGCAATAAGTGTTGCGTTCCCTCTCAATAAGTTTTGAGTTTCCCCCGCAATAAGTGTTGCGTTCCCTCTCAATAAGTGTTGCGTTCCCCCGCAATAAGTGTTGCGTTCCCTCTCAATAAGTTTTGAGTTTCCCCCGCAATAAGTGTTGCGTTCCCTCTCAATAAGTGTTGCGTTCCCCCGCAATAAGTGTTGCGTTCCCCCGCAATAAGTGTTGCGTTCCCCCGCAATAAGTTTTGAGTTCCCCCCGCAATAAGTGTTGCGTTCCCCCCGCAATAAGTGTTGCGTTCCCCCGCAATAAGTTTTGAGTTCCCCCCTCAATAAGTTTTGAGTTCCCCCCTCAATAAGTTTTGAGTTCCCCCCTCAATAAGTTTTGAGTTCCCCCCTCAATAAGTGTTGCGTTCCCCCGCAATAAGTGTTGCGTTCCCCCCGCAATAAGTGTTGCGTTCCCCCCGCAATAAGTGTTGCGTTCCCCCGCAATAAGTGTTGCTTTCCCCCCGCAATAAGTGTTGAGTTCCCCTCGCAATAAGTGTTGCGTTCCCCCCGCAATAAGTGTTGCGTTCCCCCCGCAATAAGTTTTGAGTTCCCCCCGCAATAAGTGTTGCGTTCCCCCGCAATAAGTGTTGCGTTCCCCCGCAATAAGTTTTGAGTTTCCCTCGCAATAAGTGTTGCGTTCCCCCGCAATAAGTGTTGCGTTCCCTCTCAATAAGTTTTGCGTTCCCTCTCAATACATTTACATTTACATTTACGCATTTGGCAGACGCTTTTATCCAAAGCGACTTACAGTGCATGAACTCCTAACAAACATATTAGAGATGCAAGATGTGCACCAAAAAAGTAATGTGACTGATATTCATAATGTACTCGTTCATTACTGGACTACCCAGCAGACCAATCATAGCATCTGAAATGTTGCTCTGTTCATCCTGAAAAACGGTGTTGATAAAATCCAAAGCCTGCACAGATTTTGCAGCGCAAATAAGTCGAAAACATATTTGAACTGTGCCGAAGAGCAGCTCTATTGACACTTTTGAAAAATATCTTACAACACAGTAAAAGATGTGCCAGAACTGTGTGACGCGCTGTCACTCCCAGACATGAGAAGCTCTTTACAGAGTTTGTGTTTGTATTGAAAAGCCAGATCAAGACATATATTAAAACTTCTCCTTTTGTATTTCACCTAAGCAAGCATATGGGTTTGGAACGATATGAGTGTGAGTAAATAATGACAAAATTTTAATTTTTGTTTGATCCAACCCTTCAAAATGTGTCAGAGGTTTGGAGTAATTCAATCTGAGACTATGTGCACAGTTCAGATCAGCTTGAAACTTAAAATTAAGAGCTGAAATGCATCTAATGTATCAGTACAGGACTGACTCTGCATTCACTCACATACAGCTAGATTTAAGCTCATTTCACGGGTCTCTTGTGGCTTACAGCACAATGTCATGCCGTTAGGATGACGCTTGTCTCTCTGGTGTCTTACATTCAGCCGGGGTCACCCCAAACAGTGGAGCATTGCCAGAAAAATAGTGCACGGAAAAACAGACGGGGGGAGGGTAAAATCTATTAGATGATTATAGTGCATGGAAAAAAGAGAGGGGGGACATCTACTGGATGAATCTCACAAAATCTGTCAAGAACATGTCCAGGTCATAGAAAATATATGGTAAAAATGTTCTGCATTGTGACATTATTTTCGGGACAATTAAGCACATTTCCCACTTTAAATTCTCACTACCATTATGCATCCAAACACACTTCCAAATGTCTAATTTTATCCTTTTAAAGTCATGCAAATGTTTAAACCATATTTATGACAACAGTCTTGGTCAGTCCTGGATTGGATCTGATGTCGCCCGAGAAGGGTGATATGGGTCAAGAATGGAAGATTTGGGTATCAAATGCAACACTTTAAGAATCAGCCTTTGTAAAAACTGATATTGATTGACCTCTACCTGAATAGGTGTCTTTGGCTGACCCTTTGGGGTCACCCTTTAGGGTATTTTAAGGGAGTTGCACATTTGTCAACTGCAATAGAAGACAATGGTAAACAAATATGCAAGAGGTATCTGGTCTGGTGCGCAAACTTTTCAGAGAACACATAAAATATCCAATTTTCTGCATGTGTGAATGGCAGCCCAAAAATGTACCAGAGTTGAAGAGGTTAAACATCTGAGGGAGGGAAGACTAAAAAAGGCACTATTTTCTGAAAAGATGCTTTGAAACAAATATTGTGCAAGTGCTACACAAATAAAGCAGAGTTGACCTGAATTATAAAGGCTGCTGCTACAGATTCATGATCACACATGCATTTCTAACAGACTCGGCACTCAAGAATTAAATGACATCAAATCGATCTTTTTTTCTGCACTCATAAAGACTGTTTTGCTGAATGCTTTGGAAAAAAAAAAGATATGCTTTGATGGTTTATTTCCTCTCCAATGACAACAATGAGTGATTCCCTGCTATTAATAACCACAGTATTTCGAGAAAAACAAAGTGTGTGTGTGTGTGTGTATGTGTGTGAGTGAGTTAGTGTGTGTGTGTGT
This sequence comes from Moxostoma hubbsi, assembly GCA_032164185.1. Lineage (NCBI taxonomy): Eukaryota > Metazoa > Chordata > Actinopteri > Cypriniformes > Catostomidae > Moxostoma > Moxostoma hubbsi. The sequence goes on from JAVLUX010000011.1 coordinate 58,030, forward strand.
GTGTGTGTGTGTGTGAGTGAGTGAGTGGGAGAGAGTGAGTGAGTGTGTGAGTGTGTAAGTGAGTGTGTGTAAGTGAGTGCAAGTGAGTGTGTGAGCTAGTGTGAGTGAGTGAGTGAGTGTGTGTGTGTAACTGAGTGAGTGAGTGAGTGTGTGTGTGTGTGTGTGTGTGAGTGTGCATGTGAGCGAGTGAGTGTGAATGAGTGAGTGTGAGTGAGTTAGTGTGTGTGTGTGTGTGTGTGTTAGTGAATTAGTGAGTGTGTGAGTGAGAGTGTGTGAGTGAGTGTGAATGAGTGTGTGTGTGTTTGTGTGTGTGTGAGTGTGAGTGAGTGAGTGAGTGTGTGTGTGAGTGTGTGTGTGTGCGCATGTGAGTGTGTGTGTGTGTGAAGACTGCGCGAAGCATGCACAGTTGGTGCTGAACTGCCTGAAGTCATTCCACTGAAACACTTTTTATTCATATTTATCTTGCAGATCTATTTTTTGAGTAAAGGCGAGACATTACATTGTAGGTTATCCCACCTTAGTATAGCTGTTTAGATTGGAGGAATAAGGAGACTGTTATACCTTTAAGAGACCATTTTTTAATCTATTTTTAGAATCTGGTAAGTGTGAAAGTCTGGCCAAAATGAATAAAATTTCAAATTTACTGATGGGTAAAGTAACAGAGATGTGAGCCTGGCCTGCATGATCTGCCTTGAAAATGTCTTGGAGGAGTTCAGCAGAGTCACGGCGCCCTCTAGTCCTCAGCAGTGGAGCGGACAGCTGAGGAAATGGAAATCATGAGACACAAAGTCTGCATGGCCAAAGTTACCACCTGGCATATTCAGTGGCAGGGTTTATCATTGCTGCTAGAATTATCTTGAGACACCGGAAGAGTGCATTAGACACGCCCCTTCTTTCCCAAGACATGCACACATACACTGATACATGTGGAGACTGGTTTAATCAGAGATGGTGCAGGAGAGCATCTCAATTTCATTTTTAAGAGAGTGTTGTCCCTCCTTTGACCAAGTTGATATCGGTATCATTCAGTGAGGAGCACCGCTGTCCCACTGGAAGCTTATGGCAGGTAATTTTGGTGTACTCCATAATGAGCCCATGCTTCAGACAGAGGCTCATGAAGCATCCCATGTCTCTGTTTGCATCCATTCATCCTCCGAGAAGTCAGTCTTAGTAGACTGAAGTGAAGTCTGGCTGGCACATGCTGCAGTTGGTCATCATCACTCAGCATATAATCCCGCAGTTTGGACAGGTAAGGAAATAGAATAAAATGAGTGTAGACGGCATTCAATTTAAAGCAGGGTTAAAGAATAAGAGACGTCTTTCTGGTTCCGGCAGACCTAACTAACCAGCATAGCTATGAATTTAGGGATTCATTAGGTGTATGCCTGGCTGAATAGATGAGTCTTTAGTCTAGACTTAAACTGAGAGAGTGTGTCTGAGTCCCGAACACTGCTAGGAAGACTGTTTCACAGTTTAGGAGCCAATAGGCCTTTATCACTGTCTACGTGTCGTCACATCCGGCTCCAAATAGTAGCGTAAACAAACTAACTTTCCCAGTTCATGAGCTGCGTGTGCTGTTCAGTTTACTCCCAGAGGAGCATAGTGAGTGTGATGGATTATAGCGTTATACAAGGTCACTTAAGTACTGTGGCGCTTGACCATTCAAAGCTTTGCATGTAGTAAACAGACTTTTAAAATTAATACAAAATACGCTAACAGGTAGTCAATGTAACGCAGATAAAATGGGGCTAATATGATCATATTTCTTGGTTCTAGTCAGCACTCTCGCTGCTACATTTTGAACCAATTGAAGTTTATTTATTAAACCTGCAGGACATCCATCTAGTAATGCATTACAATAACCTAGTCTTGAGGTCATAAATGCATGAATTAGTTTTTTCGGCATCAGAAACAGATAGCATGTGTCGTAACTTGGCAATATTTCCAAGGTGGAAGAATGCAGTGTTTCAAAGGTTACATTGCTATCAAATATGACGTACATTTTTTGCTGTAGAAGTTGGCGTTACAGTACATCCATCATGAGACCATTTTTTGGGGTCTTATTTTTTTTTTGAGTTTTTTGTTCCAATAAGTAGTACATCTGTTTTATCGGAATTGAGTAGATTGATATTTCTAACCATCCACTTTTTTATATAATTTATACACTCTGTTAATTTGGAAAATTGTGAAATTTCATCAGGTTTCGAATAAATATAAAGTTAAGCATTGTCGGCATAAGAGTTAAAACTAATTCCATGGTTCCTGATAATGTCTCCCAGGGGGAGCATTTATAGGGAGAAAAGCAGAGGCCCTAAAACTGATCCCTGCGGCACTCAATACTTTAATTTGATCATACAGTTCCTCATTTACACAGACAAAGTGTTTGCGATCAGAGAGATAGGACCTAAACCACGCTAATGCCTGCCCACAAATGCCAACATAATTTTCAAGCCTATCCAACAGAATGTTGTGATCTATGGTGCCGAAGGCAGCACTAAGATCTAAAAGCACTAGAAGAGAAATGCAGCCGCGATCAGATAAGAGCAAGTCTCTGTCCTGTGATGGGGGATAAATCCTGACTGATATTCTTTAAATCCTTTTTTGCTATAAATCTCCACTATCAAACAGCACTCCTAAGCGTTCTTCTCTTGTAAGAGTTCTTTTGTTTTTGGTGATTTGCATTATTTGTGCATATCGCCATCTTCTGGGCAGGAGGAGAATTTGTAGTAAAAAAAAAAGGACTTAAATATTGATGTTTCATAATGCTGTCTCTATATGATTTTTATAGCTTCAAAGTTCTGTTCACAGAGCGGAGTTATTTTTCTAAAACCTTGCCAGAGGTGTCTGGTGCCTGTATGCATATTTCATTGCATTGCTACACCTCTTTCTATTTTTCCATAGTCCCCCCCCCCCCCCCCTCTTTTTCTTTGCATGTCTGCTCAGAATTATTTATTAGCGAATAGCATTGCGCTCTGTTTTAGGAAGTTTATCTGAACTGGAAATTTGACATAAAAATTGGGATCAGAAAAAAATGCAATATGGCTGAATCTCAGGTTATGCACCTTTACAGCTCTAGATAGCAAGTTTTAGCTAAGTTTCCACAGTCAAGGAAACCCTGGATTAAAAGAACTGAACGGCTCTTTTTAGATGCAACAATGCTATTCCTTCAACCTATCTTTTAATTTTGTATTTGATATCTGCATGCATGGCAATTTTGTGCATAAAAAAATGAATCAACATAAAGCATTAAACATCAATAATTCATAGTGCAGCTAACCAATCCCGTAGCCATGTATCAGAATACATGATATATGTTGCATGGTCAAAACATGGTTAAGTATAGGCTTTTAATAAAAATATTGCATGCATGCATGCATACAGTATGTATGTAGGCAAACCAGCTGCCGATCGAGTGAAATTGACACTTTCAGGGTAAAACAATGACAGCAATCTATAAAACCCCAGAGGGAAATGAATGTGTCCTCAATTAACTGTCCCAATTCAACCTCTTCAATCAGTTTGTGCACATCAGTGCAGGGTTTTTCTTTATTAGAGAAGTGTACAGTAAAATAAGCATGTACGCTTTACACTTTTATATTTAACTCATTTTAAAGACCGCATGAAATCAAAATTTGTGCTTTTGTAGTTTTTTGTCCATGGCTGTTATTGCTTTGCAGTATATATACCAGCGGTCACCAATGAGTGATACATTTAGTGATTATTTCTCTGATTATTAGTTATAATTAATTGAAATGATTAGTTAGCCTGGCTAGCCGTTCTCCACTTCTGATGAGAGTGTTCCCGTTATTTTATAGTCAGCCCATTTATACTTAAGCAAACAGTATTTTTAAGATGGCAATTGTTAGTTTATTTATTGATAGTTATTAGATTCCCACTTTAGGAAAATATAAATATGGTCCATTCAGACAGGGGTTACCCCTGAACCCCCTTACAGTAACCTATGTGTTCATATACACCTATGTCCCATACATAGATATCTGAATGTCAAAATTATGAAAAATAAAGCTTGAAAACTTATGTTGAAGTTCCCACGACTAATGAACTCCATGAAATATATTAGCCTAATTTTTTGGTAGAAAAGACCCCTCACACCCCACTGCTTTGGCTTTGTCTCTGGGCCAGTGTCCTCATCTCCGCTTTGAAGAAACTATTTTGATGGTTTCATTGTTTGATGGTTTACTGCCAACATGGAAAGTTATAATAACTACTGACTCTTTTCTGCATCATTGCAGGGAAGGAAATGTAGAGACCGGACCTCCTGAAACTTTAATTGAATACCCCTGGTATATACAAACTAGTGCATACCTAAAAATGGACAAAATGAACATTTAGCAGGTATATGCATTTACAACTTGCATTATTTTCCACATTGAAGACTCATCTTGCAATCAAAAGCGAATACAATTAATTATTTATTTTTAAATTAAATGCTCTCTAGAATGAGGTCTTCCCCTCCCCCTTAATAAACTACAGGGCAGGCTATTATAAGTCCTTCAATATGTCTCATGCACAAAGTTCCTGTTTCAATAGGAAGTACATTAACACGGGAAACGCTACACTTGTGTTTGCTTGCTTTTACAAGGTGTCAGAATAAAAAGCTGGAATCGGAAAAACTTGTCAAATTTGTTTTGTGTTTGTTTATTAGTCTGGAAAGACTCATATTTGATTAGTTTCTCTCTGAGAAATGTCTCGTTGTTCACAAAAGGAAAAAGAAAGCATCAATCATTTGTAACACTGTTGTAACATAGAACATAGTGGCAAATCCAAATCTTAAAATCAGAAACATTCAAAGATATTGTCATTGGCAATCAGGAAGTATCAATATCCAAGAATTCCAGATGTGTATTAACTTTAATACTTGCCTTTTCAGAGCCTGCTGAAAAAAACAGCTTAAACCAGTCGAAGTTGGTTTGTGGGTCCTCCTAGACTGGTTAGATTGGTCTGTTGGCTGGTTGTAGAGACGTTTTTGGCCACTTTTTAGTCTTAAAGACCAGCTGGCCTACCATCTTGAACCAGCTTAGACCTGCAAACCATCTTATGCTGGTTTAAGATGTTTTTTTTAGCCTGGGAAAACTGGAAAGAGCTGGAAAAGGAACACTACAGTATGGTCCGACCGTACAAGGAGAAATCTGTTGCAACGTCCCATTTAGTAAATCTCATGACAGTGATTTGGCACACACAAAATAAACGCAAAATTTTAAAGGAATAGTTTTACCAAAAAAGCAAAAAGTCTGAAATTTTTTCTTCACTCTCATGTCATTGAGCATGCTATTATGTTTTCTTTGAAATTATAGGTAGGCCGGTATCTACTTAAAATCTTGCTCTCTGCCGCAGCTCTTGAATCACATGTTTTGAGTTGGAATGAATCAGTCGATCCGGTTCATATAACTGGTCTGAACGCTTTGTTCGCGAATCGGACTGATCTGGACTGAACTCACTGACTTGATCACAGTGGTTAACAGCTTACTGGAGAGCAAGATTATCACTGAATAGCTATTTAAATGTAGGCCTGTTCCTCAATGAAAGCTATCTTATGGCTTTAGATGACTTGGAATATAGTGCAGAAGTCATATGGACTACTTTTACATTGCTTTTGCATCCTTTTTGAAGCTTGAAGGCTTCAATATCCATGGAGACTTTTTGTGCTCCATACAAGTTTGGAATTACACGTGGGTGAGTAAATTTCATTTTTGGGTGAACTATCCCTTTAAATATTCCTGTGCTAGAAAGTCCCATTGATTGCTAGCGTCATTACACATATTGCATTCAGACCCACAACATTCCCCCAATAGTCTTTCACTAAAGATTATGACTGCTTTTGTTCAGTGTAGCCCATAGCTGAGGAACTCTCGAGCAACCAGTGAAAAGGGAAGAGTTCATGATCTTCCGTGCTGTCTTGCGGTGTATTCTAACATTAGGCATGGCTAAAGGACATCATCATAATCGTAGCATTGAGCTCTAAGGCGTCTCCTCTATTTCTTCAGCTTCTACCAGGCAGGTCTGATCAGCAGACGGGGATCTGAAGGGCGGGTGGTACTCGATTAAGTTGAGGATGGAGGAACCCGGGTTGTTTCTTTGGTGAAGGAACCAAACCACTGCAGACACGGCGACAATCAGCACCACACTGATGACGACCAGAGCTGACAGAAGAGGACTACTCTCTAGATACAAGCAGGAGAGAGTAAAAAGTGTGGTAAACACAAGAACAAGAGCTCTTGGTTGATTAGTGATGGTTTAGGATAGATGTGTACAACACAGCACTACTAAATGGCTCCAGAAAACATAAGGTTAGGGTACACACTGTTATTCCGCATGCGGTTACGTCTCATGCACGGTCCAGTGCTCTAGCCTTAAAAAGTGTACTCTTTGCAAGCCCACATGAACACGATGCAAGCTACTCCTATAGCACAGTCAACGGCAGCAGCATGCGCTGACAATGTGCAAAGAAACACTGATTCAAAACGTCTAAACGAAACTCCACAAAAAGATGATTGCAAATACCAAAAAATAGTAAAGAATTAATAAAAATACTATGATTTATAAATACATTAAATACAAATGAAATGAAATATAGTTATAAAATCATACTTACTAGGTGCAACTGTCCAGATTGCCTCTGAAATAAAACAAAGTCTGTGTTTAGATATGTGACAAAACATAACACACAATTTGACCTGTAATAAGTTTTGAAAACTGAGACAAACATCTCACCACATATTAATCATTACATTTACATTTAACCCCCCCCCCCCCCCCCCCTTACAAGTTAAGCTCAATCGACAGCATTTGTGGCATAATGTTTACCACAAAAATGTATTTTGACCCTCTTCTTTAAAAAAAGCAAATATCTTGGTTCCAGTGAGGCACTTACAATGGAAGTCAATGGGGGCCAATTTATGAAATACTTTAAAATACTCACTTTTTCAGAAGTATAGCTACAAGACAAATCACATGCATGTGAATATTATTTGTGTGTGATAAAAATCACTTGCTAACCTTTTCTGTGTCAAGTTATATCCAATTTTATGACTTTGTTTCCATGATGATGTAATGTCAACAAACCGCAAAAAACATTAAAACGATGATCTAAACAACTTTTTTTAAATTCAGATGATTAAAAGACCATATAAAAGTAATGTGTATGACACCAGTGGTTATTTCATAGGTACTGGTTAGAAAAATATCAATATTTAAGTATTGTTTTTACTATAAATCTCCAATTTCACTTTCACATTCTTTGTGCATAGTCACCTACTGGGTAGGGAGGAGAATTTATAGTAAAAAAGGATTACAATTTTGATCTGTTTCTGACCCACAACTATCATATCACTTCTGAAGGACCACTGAAGTAATATTGATTGCTTTTATGCTGCATTTATGTGCTTTTTAGAGCTTCAAAGTTTTGATCACCATTCACTTGCATTGTTTGGACCAACAGAGCTGAAATATTCTTCTAAAAATCTTTGTTTTTTAGCAGAAGAAAAAAAGTCACATCTGGCTGACCAATAGAGGCACAGAAATTACACAGTGAAATGTGTATATTATATATATATATATATATATATATATATATATATATATATATATATATATAAAAAAGAAGCATTTCGACTATGTTTGGTAGAAATGGCAGGAGAGATTAAGGTTTCACAGCTGTGTCCCTACTTTCTGTCACAACATTTATAAAATCACACAATATCACAGTCAGTCTTCATCCAAAAGGTCGTCTTTCCAAATGATATTTTATGGTATTGAGTACGGTGGTGTAAATGTGAACGTACTTGTCTGGCACACGACTCCATTCTCAGGTTCATCTGTACAGCTGATGTTCTCCCACTTTCCAGTGTTGGAGTGAAGAGTCACACAGGTGTCCATGAGAGAGAGATCCGTGTCATCAGTGCCACCGTCCTCCCAGTTATTATAACTCAACACACTGTTATCATCATGCCACTTAAACACATCATCTACAAGAGACAAGGAATCGAAATGAGAGAATGTTGTGACAAATTATTAAAGTAACTTATACAAAACAATACGATTACTTTGATTGCCTGGTTGAACCAGTAGTCAAAATTTTTGTAAAATGTTCACTGGTACCACCATAGAAAAACATGGCAACATATTTTTATCTATGTAAAAAAAAATTATATATATTTACATTTATGCATTTGGCAGATGCTTTTATCCAAAGTGACTTACAGTGCACTTATTACAGGGACAATCCCCCCGGAGCAACCTGGAGTTAAGTGTCTTACTCAAGGACACAATGGTGGTGACTGTGGGGATCAAACCAGCAACCTTCTGATTACCAGTTATGTGCTTTAGCCCACCACACACACACACACACACACACACACACACACCCCTGCTGATATTGTGCGTTTGCCCACTGACAAACATATGATCAGTCTATAATTTTAATGGTCGGTTAATTTGAACAGTGAGAGACAGAATAACAACAAAACAATCCAGAAAAACGCATGTCAAAAATGTTATAAATCGAATTGCATTTTAATGAGGGGAATAAGTATTCAACCCCCTCTCAATCAGAGATTTCTGGCTCCCAGGTGTCTTTTATACAGGTAACGAGCTGAGATTAGAAGCACACTCTTAAAGGGAGCACTCCTAATCTCAGTTTGTTACCTGTATAAAACACACCTGTTCACAGAAGCAATCAATCAATCAATCAATTAATCAATCAATCAGATTCCAAACTCTCCACCATGGCCAAGACCAAAGAGCTGTCCAAGGATGTCAGGGACAAGATTGTAGATCTACACAAGGCTGGAACGTGCTACAAGACCATTGCCAAGCAGCTTGGTGAGAAGGTGACAACAGTTGGTGCGATTATTCGCAAATGGAAGAAACACAAAAGAACTGTCAATCTCCCTCGGTCTGGGGCTCCACGTAAGATCTCACCACGTGGAGTTGCAATGATCATGAGAACAGTGAGGAATCAGCCCAGAACTACACGAGAGGATCTTGTCAATGATCTCAAGGCAGCTGGGACCATTGTCACCAAGAAAACAATTGGTAACACACTACGCCGTGAAGGACTGAAATCCTGCAGCGCCCGCAAGGTCCCCCTGCTCAAGAAAGCACATGTACAGGCCCGTCTGAAGTTTCCCAATGAACATCTGAATGATCCAGAGGAGAACTGGGTGAAAGTGTTGTGGTCGGATGAGACCAAAATCGAGCTCTTTGGCATCAACTCAACTCGCCGTGTTTGGAGGACGAGGAGGAATGCTGCCTATGACCCCAAGAACACCATCCCCACCGTCAAACATGGAGGTGGAAACATTATGCTTTGGGGGTGTTTTTCTGCTAAGGGGACGGGACAACTTCCCCTCATCAAAGGGACGATGAACTGGGCCATGTACCGTCACATCTTGGGTGAGAACCTCCTTCCCTCAGCCAGGGCATTGAAAATGGGTCGTGGATGGGTATTCCAGCATGACAATGACCCAAAACACACGGCCAAGGCAACAAAGGAGTGGCTCAAGAAGCAGCACATTAAGGTCCTGGAGAGGCCTAACCAGTCTCCAACCTTAATCCCATAGAAAATCTGTGGAGGGAGCTGAAGGTTCGAGTTGCCAAACGTCAGCCTCGAAACCTCAATGACTTGGAGAAGATCTGCCTCTGTGATTGCCAACAAGGGTTTTGCCACCAAGTACCAAGTCAAGTTTTGCAGAGTGGTCGAATACTTATTCCCCTCATTAAAATGCAATTCAATTCATAACATTTTTGACATGCGTTTTTCTGGATTGTTTTGTTGTTTTTCTGTCTCTCACTTTTCAAATTAACCTACCATTAAAATTATAGACTGATCATATGTTTGTCAGTGGGCAAACGTACAAAATCAGCAGGGGATCAAATACTTTTTCCCCTCACTGTATATAAAAGAATCTTCCAAGTTCAATACAAGTAGCTAGCTCCTATCAGAAGCAAATTGGCTAATTGTCTAAAGGCTTGAAATCATTTTCTGGAATTTTCCAAGCTGCTTAAAGGCACAGTTAACTTAGTGTATGTGAACCTCTGATCCACTGGAATTGTGATTATAGTCAATTAAAAGTGAAACAATCGGTCTGTAAACAATTGTTGGAAAAATTACTCGTGTCATGCACAAAGTTGATGTCCTAAATGACTTGCCAAAACTATAGTTTGCTAATATTAAATCTGTGGAGTGGTCAAAAAATTTGTTTAAATGACCAACTGTAGCATTGAAATAGTAGATCGGATTTACGTCCGTTTTGCATAGACGAATTTATGTGGCCAAGTGTAATGGCCTGCATCGCTCTCATTGGGTCATCCATATCATTGAGCCCTACAAACAATGATCAAAGTTCACTTTGTCTTCTGATTCATTGTTCAATAACTAAGTGAAGTCTTTCATCATGCAAGCCAGTCTGGTTTGATGTAAACATGTGGCGTCTGGACTATTTGTCTATACTGTTCAGTTAAAAGCAACACAAGTCCGGGTGTGGATCATTTATTCTTTGAACATGCCAACCCCCCCCCCATTCAGCCCCTAAATCACAGGATTTCCTTGTGTTGTTGAACAACACGTGTGAAAATTGCACATGGGGGAAACAGCTGGAAATCTTCCCTACACGCTAATGCTAAGCCAATGCATTGGAGATACTTATATAGCGCCTTTTTAACCTTAGCGGTATTCAAAGCACCTTACACTGAGTGTCATACAGCCATTCACACACCAATGATGGCAAAGCTGCCATGCAAGGTGCTAGTCTGCCATTGGGAGCAACTTGGGGTTCAGTGTCTTGCCCAAGGACACTTCGGCATGTGGGCCGGGAATTGAACCACCAACCCTGTGATTAGTGGACAACCTGCTCTACCACCTGAGCCACAACCGCCCCAAACACTGTCCCATACTTGTACATACTCGACATGCATTCTTGAGTGCTGTGGCTGTAACAAAGCTCAGCACCCAAGGGGGCGATAAAATTACCTTCACATGCCATTAAACCTTGTGTAATCATTCGGGTAGCTTAATAAACATTTGCAAACAGTTTAACTTTCGCTTGCACAGGAACATTCTCTTCAAACTGTTGATTAACCATGACAGTTGTTGACCTAAACAAGAAAACTGACTTGTACAAGCAGACGTTTTGCTCCAGTATCCACAATAGCACCCCTTGTACATCGCCCTTACAAACATCTAGAGTTGCCGCAAACTTGCTGCAAATAGTCACTCATTTTCACATGCAAAATATAAAAAAAAAAATAAAAAAAAATTGATCAATTGTCACACATTATACATACATTTCTGCATATATACACAGTGAAATTATTTATTTTTCACATATCCCAGCTAAACTGGGGTCAGAGTGCAGGGTCAGCCATGATACGGCGCCCCTGGAGCAGATAGGATCAAGGGCCTTGCTCAAGGGCCCAACAGTGGTGTCTTGGTGGTGTTGGGGCTTGAACCCCCGACCTTCTGGTCAGTAACACAGTTTAACTTTCGCTTGCACAGGAACATTCTGTGTTTATTACCTAATAAGGAAAATAAGTGTAAGCTTTGCGGCAGACTCTTCGTTGTTGCAATGATTTGCTGCAGGTTCACCACAACCGGTGAAGAACAGCAAACCTCCAGCAAACACCTCCTGTGACTTGTTGATTTAAAATCCATGCTGACTTTAAACCCACAAGACAAAAATAGCGCTAAAATAAAAATAAATGGATGCTAACATTGTCTTCTATCATGTGCTACACATGCATATATGTTAACATTTTACAATATGTAGTTAAGTGTTTAATGCAGTAGCGTAGGCAGAAACTTTTGGGTGGGTGTGCAGAGAGAAATAAACTTTGTATTTTGTAATTTGTTTTTTTTTTAACGTTTTTGATGTTTACCTAATTGTTTTCCAGGGGCGTATTTAGAACATTTAGATACTTAATATTGTCTACTTTAATAAAATTAAAAGATCAATCAACAATAGTTGTGTTTGAGTACATTCAGGCATTTTTATTTATTTATACACAGATTTGAATTATTTAATGGTGATTGTGGGGATTTACTCCAGACATGTTTGAATAACCGATGGACCATTTTAACCATGGAATGGACCGATTTTGGTCATGTTTTCAGACGGACGAAAATGACAGAAATGGGTGTGTCTCCGCTCGGTGACTTTTTTTTTCCCCTGATCGTGTCACTGCATTGCAACTCTAGTCTTATTTAAGTGGGGAGAGATGACCCTGATGCAACAGCCTACGGTAAAGCCATAAAAAGTTATTTAGTTAAGATGTCAACACAATCTGGTTTTGATGAACAGGTTTGAAGTTATATAAATATATAAACTAATTAACACAATTCTTCAAATCAGGAGGAAAATAAAGTGAACGTGCGTCTCATCATTGCATCAGCTGTTTACAGTGTGAATAGCTTCGTTGTACTGAGTGCAATCTAGTTTTGTATTTTGTGCTGCTGTTGTTTTGAAAGCTTTGATACTGAGATTATCCAGCCCAACAGCCTCTGACGTTAACGGTTCGTGGTTCGATGCCAACAAACTACTGGCTGTTGGTGGGCATAAGACAATGACTGGGTGGGCCTGACAGCCAGTGGGTGGCACTGGCCCACCCAGGCCCACCTTGTGCCTACGCTAAAGGTTTTATGAACCTTTAAGATCTAAACAACTTAATCCATCAAAATAGAAAGAGCTCGTGAAAGATGGGCAGTCAGAATGCTCATGATTCTTGAAAACATTTCTCCTTTATGATGAATTAAAAGCACTGATTAAACAACAGTCCTGTAGACTAGCATTTGCCAAGACCCCTCCCTTGAACAGATTAGTCAAGTTCAGCTACATTCCAGTGAGGAGAAATAATCTGCTTAACTGGCTAATGCATACAATTTGGGTTTTCATGGATAAAATACACCGATCAGCCACAACATTAAAACCACCTGTCTAATATTGTGTAGGTCCCTGAGTTATCTGAGTTACTGTAGACTTTGTCAGTTTGAACCAGTCTGTCCATTCTCCGTTGACCTCTCTCATCAACAAGACATTTCCGTCCACAGGTTGGCGCTGTTTTGGCGGCACAAGGGGGACCTACACAATATTAGGCAGGTGGTTGATGATGATCTGTTTTTCATCTTATTTTTGGAACATTTTCCATCCATGGAAAAGAGGAATACATTAAAGTCAACATGAAATAGCATTCACAAACCATTTTCCTTCTGTTTCCTCCTGGCTGGGTGAAAAGGGAATCTTATTTAAATGGCGGAGCAAGTCCTTACATTTTGCTGAAAGATTACAAATACTTATTTTCTTTGATCATGAGGACGAATTGATAACAATAAGACCACAAACCTGTCCTAGGAAAGTAAATAGTGCCCTTTTGATTTCATGTTGACTTATCTGTATGTTGTTGGTGGAAAAGGCCAATAACCGATTAATCAACAAGACTTTCCTTGCTGTGAGTCACAGACATAAAGGCAACTTAAGTCCAAAATAATAATAACCAAAATACTAAGGAGCCCCTTAGAGGACAGGGCGAGAATATTTTTCTGAAATAGTTTTGAGTTCCCCCACAAAAGTTTTGAGTTCCCCCGCAACAGACTTGCGTTCCCCCCAAAAGCGTTCCGTTCCCCCGCAACACTTGCGCTCCCCCCAACAGCGTTCCGTTCCCTCTCAACAGCGTTCCGCTCCCCCGCAACAGTCTTGCGCTCCCCCGCAACAGTCTAGCGCTCCCCCGCAACAGACTAGCGCTCCCCCGCAACAGTCTTTAATATTTGTCAATACAATATTTGTATTAACCCCCTGAGACCCCCGCATGACAGCTGTGTGCATTTTCATTTCCCCATTTGATTTATAACAAGATATATATATGTTCTAGAGAAAATTGTTTCTTAATATTGATATCCACATTTGTGGACAATGGGACTAAATTGTGACATTTTTAAGAAATAAACTATAGAAAGACAGATTTTATACTACACTTTACAACCACACATTTCACTCAAAAAACCCTTAAATAACAGTGTAGAGTCTTGTGAATACTATTCAGTTGGTTTTAATTCATTTATATTATGTGTTGCATATAGCAAAGCCAAAATACAACGTCCACACATGAAGACGCGGGGTCGCATGAGGTTAAAGCCATAGTACTAATACAGGAAAATTAGAACAATGTAATACAAATTATAATTTTATGTTTACTATGGTTTTCTACAAATAGTAAATTATATTCAGTTTTCTACAAATAGTAAAACCATGGTTACTATATGGATACAGAATACTGTATTAAGCCAAGATTTCTGCCTAAAACTAGGGGTTACTACAGTTTACATGTACAATATTAATATAGTATTTTATATAAATGTATCAACTATAAACTAGTAACCATGTTTTAGCTATACTGTACCATGGCTTACTATAGTAATATTGTAGACTGTATTAACCATAGTTTTCGGCAAAAATGCCATGGTATGTGTAGTAAAACCATAGTAACCACAAAATTATGATTTTTAGGGGCCAAGCACTTAAAGTCACCTATTGTAATCAGTAGTGTTCTTCTTTTTCCGCCATTGAAGTCTATGGCAGCCCATAGAACCGTAAATAGGTAAGTCATGAAATTTGGCACACTGATAGAGGACACTCTCAAATAGGTCTGACCCACATTTGAGATCACTAACTCATACCCTCTAGCGCCACCAAGTGTTCAAAGTCTGTGGTCACTTGACTGAAATGTTTCTCATGATCTTAAAAATCTTTTGATCTGAAGGCGAATGCTTAAATGTTTGAAATTAGTTTTGTAGACAAAAATATAATTTTGCCAACATATTAAGTGACCCTAAAACATATTAAGTAACACTAAACTTTTGAACGGTAGTGTACGTTTTGGCCTATAACTGTTAAAATGGCCTAGAATAAAAATTATTTTATTTAAGGGTCAAGCCGATTCGGCTTGGGATATGCAACGTTAAATTTTAGCTCCACCCCCTAGATTTTCCGCAATTTTAATTATACGAATAACCTACTTTTTCAAACTCGCTAGCTTGAAATTTGTTGTGTATCATCCAGGGACACTGTTGACAAAAAGCTAGCAAATGCTTTTTGATAGACCACACCGTTAACTCAACTAATTTTACAGTGAGCACGCAAAAATGGACGTGACGCTATAATTTTGGATGTGACGCTGCAAACTTTCAACACGTCATCACAAGCATGCCCTGAGGTTGCTTGAAGCATTTCTCCACAGTGCCACCTAGTGGTCAGGAGAACAGATATTTTCGCTTATAACTTATGAATAGTTTGTCCTAAAATTATGCGGCTGGTCTCGTTAGATTCCCAGGATCATGCCGAATATGCTGATATGCAATTTTCCATTGTCGGCCATACTTCCTGATCGCCATTTTGAATTGAAAAGTTATAAACAGCTTTTTGATAGATGAAATGGTTCTTGAATGCCGCAGCATCAAAGTTAATGGCAAGAAGCCAAAAAAGCATCTGAGGCTGTATCTCCAACACTTGACGCTCTATTTTCATGCAACTTTGTGTGTGTCATTATGACCACACCCTGACGTCACCATATAAATTTGGTGACAGCGCCACCTATTTGTCATAAGTTATAATTAATTGTATTTCAATTTGAGCAATTCTACCGATGGTTTTTTTATGCTCCTTTTCTTAAAGTCAAAATCAGTGTTGTCCAGTGTTACTTCATTACATGCCATTGGTCTGCTTGGCCCCGTAATTGCTGCTTGCAGCTATATTTTGTACCACTGTTGTGATCTTCATGTATTAATACTATGGTTTCACTACGAATATCATGGTTAAAATATAGTAAAACTATGATACATTTATTAGGGCATGCAAAACCGTTTCAGAACAAAATTCCCACCCTGTCATTCTAGAGGGCTCCGTAAAATCCCAATGATAACTAGAAAAAAAAGATTTATTCAAAATGGTAAATTAAGCATTTTCCTTGATTTCACAACACTTTTCAAGCTAATGTTAAACTTTTGGCAAAATTCTGGCTAACCGATTAAGTTGACATCTCTTATACATATAGATCGGGTGGGCTTTATTGGGGGCCGCAGCTCTTCTAACAACATTAGGCGATTTATTAATATCATGTGGTCGGAGACTCCGAGCGCTGCCATCCCGCTTGATGCCAAAATGGCGTTTGATATGGTAGAATGGGATTATCTTTTAAAGATTTTGAACATATATGGGTTTGGAAATACTTTTATTGGATAGATTAAGTTACTTTATTGACACCCTGTAGTGGCGGTACAAACAAATGGAATTAATGGATAGAAATTGATTAATTTCAGATTATTTAACTCTGAATAGGGGCACTCGGCAGGGTTGCCCTCTTTCCCCATTATTGTTCTGTCTTACCCTGGAACCATTAGCAGCTGCGATAAGGAGGATGATTTTCCAGGGGTGACGGTGGGACTCAAACCAGGGTGGGGGGGGGGTTATGATTTCATGTGGTTTGATTTTGCATTTTCCGTTATGTCTGTGACAGTTTGTCGGCAAACATGCCGTTTTCTAACACCTATTTTTACATTTTGGTTGTTTTAAATGTTTGATTTTATTGCATCGAAACTGTATGTACTGATAATGTGTACTGCAAACACACCTAGGCTTTTCCATGTCTGTTTTAAATCAGTTCTGTCCATGAATAACATAGTCATGTTGCACAACAAATCCACACAAAGTCACCGATTGATTTTATTTCACCTCTAGAGGCTGCTGTCCTTAAGCGATGGAAACGGAGTAATAAAACAAAAAAAATCTATAACTAAATAGTTCCAGAAAGAAATTATCTGGGCTGATTAATCGATAAACCCAATATAACGGTCAACCTCAAATTTAAGGTACGCTGTGACTCCGGTGCAAAGATGTTGAGACTCCCTCAGATGTTGAGAGTGTATGGCACATGCGAAGGAGGGCTGTGTCTCAAATACAGGACAGCTCACTAGTTTTTGAGACCCATGCATTTTTACGGATGGAAATCAAACTTACCGTCGCTGTCATAATACATTCCAAGCCATATGCTCATATTGCCTTTCCACACAGAAGGACTGTATTTAATGATGTATTCATTCTCCTCGGCACTTTTCACTGTCAAGAGATCTAAAAAAATATATATTTGGGGGGATTAACTTTGTCATACAGTATACATGTACATTAAATGGTTCTATAAATGCATGAAAAGAATACTTCACCTGACAAGTACAAATGTACAAATAATAAGTAATTACCATATCCTCTGCACATATCTTTGGCATCTAGAATAGAGTAGCTCTTGGCAATATCCTCTTCTCCATGAACAAAGTGATAGCAGTTGGAGCCAAATGTCAACCATGTGCGTCCATCTGCTGGGCAGTCTGTATATTGACATATATGAATTTATTAGTAAACATCTCAGCTTGTGTAAAACCTGAAGACTTTTCATAATGAACATTAATGCCACGTCTTTATAGTCCTTCAGGCTCGAGATATGCAAATGCATATATCACCTGACCTCCTCACACGTGCTTTTGACGTGCACATCCACTGTTGTTCTTTCCACCTTCATCTCCTAATGTTTAGCGGCAATTACATCTTATTGTTTTTTATCTTTTTTGTTTTTTTTTCTTCCCAATTTGAACGCCCAATTCCCAATGCGCTCTTAAGTCCTCGTGGTGGTGTAGTGACTCGCCTCAATCCGTGTGGCGGAGGACGAATCTAAATCGCCTCCGCGTCTGAGAACGTCAATCCGAGTTTATCATCACGTGGCTTGTTGAGGGCGTTACCACGGAAACATAGCGGGTGTGGAAGCATCCACACAACTCACCACGTGCCCCACTGAGAGCGAGAACCACATTATAGTGACCATGAGGAGGTTACCCTATATGGCTCTACCTTCCCTAGCAACCGGTCCAATTTTGTTGCTTAGGAGACCACTCAACACGCCCTGGGATTTGAACTCGTGACTCCAGGGGTGGTAGTCAGCATCTTTACATTGTGAGATACCCAGGTCCCCCCATTTTGTACTTCTTATTGAAAGCAACGTCCCACCGAAGAGTGTTTCCACCTTGAGGATCCACTTATTAGTGCAAATAGTCCAACAATGCATTCGGAGTATGCATCATTAAAAAAAATGTTGGTAACATACGATACAGTGTTCGAACACTTTACTGATGACGAAGTTTGTGCCACGCATCCTGTACTCAAACGCTAAACAAAGCATTCTTTGGCCATCAGTCACCATGCACTGACATCATATAGGAAAATACTGCAATGAAAGTGAATGGTGACTGAGGGCAGCAAACATTCTACCAGACATCTCCTTTTGTGTTTCATTAAAGAAAGTCATTTGACTTTGGAACAACATGAAGGTGAGCGAATGATGACAGAATTTCCATTTTTGAGTGAACGCTCCCTTTAAGGAATGACTGTCCAAATGGACATTATGCAGATAATAGGCCTAAAATCTGATCTGTTTGTTCAGGCATTGTAGTACATTTCAAGTTTGTCTACATTGGATGAAATTTACTACAATGCCTGAACAAACAGATCAGATTTTAGGCCTATTATCTGCATAATGTCCATTTGGACAGTCATTCCTTAAAGGGAGCGTTCACTCAAAAATGGAAACTTCAGAGTTCTCATTAAAAAACACCTCCATGTGCAGCAATGACAGCTTTGCAGATCCTTGTTATTCTAGCTGTCAGTTTTTCCAGATACTCAGGTGACCTTTCACCCCACACTTCCTGTAGCACTTGACCTTTCACCCCACACTTTCTGTAGCACTTGACCTTTCACCCCACACTTCCTGTAGCACTTGCCATAGATGTGGCTGTCTTGTCGGGCACTTCTCACGCACCTTACAGTCTAGCTGATCCCACAAAAGCTCAATGGGGTTTAGATCCGTAACACTCTTTTCCAATTATCTGTTGTCCAATGTCTGTGTTTCTTTGCCCACTCGAACCTTTTCTTTGTGTTTTTCTGTTTCAAAAATGTCTTTTTCTTTGCAATTCTTCCCATAAGTCCTCCTGAGTCTTCTCTTTACTGTTGTACATGAAACTGGTGTTGAGCGGGTAGAATTCAATGAAGCTGTCAGCGGAGGACATGTGAGGCGTCTATTTCTCAAACTAGAGACTCTGATGTACTTATCCTCTTGTTTAGTTGCACATCTGGTCTTCCACATCTCTTTCTGTCCTTGTTAGAGACAATTGTGCTTTATCTTTGAAGACTGTAGTTACACCTTTAGATGAAATCAAGCATTGTATCGCCTTCATTCTTCAAAACAATGATTGGCTGATGAGTTTCTAGAGAAAGATGTTTCTTTTTTGCCATTTTTGACCTAATATTGACCTTAAGACACGCCAGTCTATTGCATACTGTGGCAACTCAAAAACAAACACAAAGACAATGTTAAGCTTCATTTAACAAACCAAACAGCTTTCAAATGTGTTTGATATAATGGAAAGTGATTTTCTAGTACCAAATTAGCCATTTACCATGATTACACAAGGATAAGGTGTTGGAGTGATGCTGCTGATTGATGATTTTTTTCCAATAGTGATGGAGCTGTTTTTTATATCAGTAATGTCCCGACTATACATTGTGATCAGCTGAATGGCACCTTTGGTGAATAAAATACCAATTTCCTTCCGAAACAGCAAAATCTGTCCATTATTCCAAACTTTTGGCTGCCAGTTTATCGTAGTACCTCTAGTAAGAATAGCTTTTGCCAAAATAGTTCCTACAGTTTAGTTTTAATTAGTTGTATAGTGATTTTCAGTTAATGTTGCTATAATTAAAACTGTGGTTAATTGATACTGGCCACCGTTGTAGGGACCCCAGACCTTTTGGCCAAATAATTGCCATGACTATTCCAGCCATTCTCGATAGGTACATTTATGCATTTGGCAAACACAAACACTTTGCTTTATGCAAAGCGACATTCGGTATACATTTTATCTTTGGTGTATGCCTGTGCGTTTCCTAGGGATGTCACCTGAAATTTACTTATCAAAATGACAAAAGAATTACTTGGATTGACTGATATTTTGGTTGAAATTAGGGCTGGATTGGTAATATGGCATACCGGGCATTTTCCCGGTGGGCCAACACACTTTGGGGTCCATCAGGGGAGGACTGGCCATGGGGAGAACCGAGCGGGCCGGTGGATCGGCCGCGATAAGCTAAAATGAGCCCCTGCGTTATGCGAAACGGACCACAAAATGGCACCGCGATATGCAGAAAAGGACAGCGACATCAACTTTTGTGCCAGTTGCTATGTAAAATCCCGGGTTGATTTCTCTTCCCAGTCCAGCCCTGGCCGAAATGTCACCTTCACTCAATCGATAAATCAGTCTATTAATAAAATGACCAAAAATTACTTTTATTGACCGATTTATTGATCGTTGTGTCACCCAAAATCAATTTAGCCATCAATAAAATGACCAAACATGACTTTTATAAACCGATATATCAGCCAATATGTCACCTGAAATCTATCTATATATGTTTCTTATCTGTCTATCTCAACAAAATAAACATAAATAATATATTGACCGATCCATCAGACGATCTGGTTTAGAAACCCTAATTTAAAATGTAATTTTAGTTGCAGGGTTTTTTGTAATGAGCAACGAAACTGTGAATACATTTTTATAAGCGAGTGTAGTCTACGTGCCCACGATGCCACTGCTGCTGTTTGGTAGGCATGGGCGATACCACTTATTTTATTTTCGATCCGATACCAATAATATCAAGTCCAATATCGTCAATACTGATACCAATGCTCCTCTATGGAATATATTATTTCACGATTTCATGGGATAAAATGGGTAATTTAAAATATTATTATTCAAGTCATTTTTTTGTACATTTATGAGCCTAAACAAAAAATGATTAGACTTCTGCTTTGTTCACCTTTACAAAAATGAACCATGGTTTCACTACAGTAACAACAGTTTACCCATCATTCCTACTACAATATTACTGTAGTAAAACAAAGGTTTCCTCCACAAAAAAACATGTTTAAAACTAATATATTACTTTATGGACATTTTTCATTTTAGTTTATTATTATAAATTATTAACAAAAATTAAAGGCCATTATCAAAGTTCTACCAGCTTTTAATTGAAATACAATTGTAACAAACGTCACACACGCACATTTGAATAAAAGTCACCTTTAGATATGTTTTTATTTAGTGTGGATTGACTCCAGGAGGAGTTTTTCCTCTCATTCCCTCAGCATGGCACTGATCCCTCTTGTATGAACGAGCTCTAGAAGAAACAGTTCCCATCATGCACAAGTATTTCTCACTATAACCAAAAAAATAATATCCCTATTTTTTGTGTGAGGATCGATATGTTTGATAGAACAGCAGTATCGGAAGTATCGATACTCCAGGATCGATCCGCCCATCCCGACTGTTCGGGAAAAGCATTTCCGTCGCAGTTTTCTCTTTGATCAAGAGCAGAATTTGACCAGATTTTTCCAGTCGTACAAAGTTTCTCGTTAAAGCTCGTGACAGTCACGTAATCTGAGCCGCTGTTACAAAATGACAAGTTTGACATTGACTGTGAACTTTAGAACTCAAATAAGAAACAATGTATCCTTGCAAACAACAACTGCAACATTTCACTGAAGTTCACTCGTGTGCCTCGACATTAAAACAATCAAACCAGTCACGAGCTTTGCGTTTAACAAATCAAACGATAATCCAATGATCGCTAATGCAAACTGTGGGTAATAAAAAGTCGCTACTCACCGGGAATATCCTGTCCTCGCGATAAATGACACGTTAAAGTAAGAAGAACGACGTTAAACAGAGTAAAATAACAAGATCTACACGACTCCATGTTTTCAGTTCAGATATGGCTGCGTGCAGAACGCGTTTGGAGGCGTGATATACATACACAAACACACACACTTACACACGCGCGCACACACAAACTCGCAAACTCACACACAAACTCACACTCGCGCGCGCGCGCGCACACACACACACACAAACACACGCGCACACACACACACTCGCACAAACAAACTCGCAAACTCACACTCACTATCACATACACACACACTATCACATGCACACAAACACACACACTATCACATACACAAACACTCACACACAAACACATACATACACACTCGCACAAACACACACTTACACACTATCACATACATACACAAACACGCACACGCACACACTCGCACAAACAAACTCACACATACATACACACTCACACATCCACACACAAACTCGCACTATCACATACACACAAACACTCACACACAAACTCACACAAACACATACACACAAACTCACACACACACACACACTTGCACAAACTCACACATACATACACACACACGCACACAAACACACGCCCACACACACACACTCGCACAAACAAACTCACACATCCACACACAAACTCGCAAACTCACACTCACTATCACATACACACACACTATCACATGCACACAAACACACACACTATCACATACACACACACTATCACATACACAAACACTCACACACAAACACATACATACACACTCGCACAAACACACACTTACACACTATCACATACACACACAAACACGCACACACTCGCACAAACTCACACATACATACACACTCACACATCCACACACAAACTCGCACTATCACATACACACAAACTCACACAAACACATACACACAAACTCACACACACACACACTTGCACAAACTCACACATACATACACACGCACACAAACACACGCCCACACACACACACTCGCACAAACAAACTCACACATCCACACACAAACTCGCAAACTCACACTCACTATCACATACACACACACTATCACATGCACACAAACACACACACTATCACATACACACACACTATCACGTACACAAACACTCACACACAAACACATACATACACACTCGCACAAACACACACTTACACACTATCACATACACACACAAACACGCACACACTCGCACAAACAAACTCACACATACATACACACTCACACATCCACACACAAACTCGCACTATCACATACACACAAACACTCACACACAAACTCACACAAACACTCACACACAAACTCACAAACACATACACACAAACTCACACACACACTTGCACAAACTCACACATACATACACACACACTCGCACAAACTCACACATACATACACACTCGCACAAACTCACACATACATACATAGACACAAACATACACACACACTATCACATACACAAACACTCACACACAAGCACAAACACACACTTACACACTATCACATACACACACAAACACATACATACACACACACACACACAAACACGCACACACTCGCACAAACAAACTCACACATACATACACACTCACACATCCACACACAAACTCGCATAAACTCACACACACTATCACATACACACACACACACACACTCGCACAAACTCACACATACATACATACACACAAACATGCGCACAAACTCACACACTCGCACAAACTCACATACATACACACTCGCTCACACACACACAAACACACACACACACACAAACTCATACAACCACACACACACTCTGTCAGACGCACACTTTGGTTATTGCAACATCAACTTTTAGTTTGAACATTAATAATAGAGATGGCCGATGACGATTAAACAACAGTAATAATAGACACTTAAACCACCAAGACCATGAAATCCCACCAGATTCATTCATGCATTACTCCAACACACTTCTCATTTCAATCTACTTTACACAACATCTACCCAGCAAATTATTATTTACCTTTAATTAAAAAATATGTATCGTCCTGAATGTACATTGTGTTTCCTGCAATAATTACCATGAAATAATCTTGCATTTATTCATTACATTGTGACGTAGTTCAGCGTTCAAGACCTTTTAAATGACTCCAAATGAATTATTTAATTGATTTAATAATTACTTACATTATTTTGTTGCATTTCTTTACAATTTCATAATGTATTTTAGGATTTATTTAAATATTTATTTATTTTAAATTTTTGAGTAATTTGGCCAAACAAACCTTTTTTGGCTTCACCGATTATCCAGAAGATTTAATTCATGTTATTTTAATTCTGACCAAATTTAATATTATTCACTGCAAATTTACTAGTAAAAATATATATATATATATATATTGTTATGGTCTTATTGAGTGAAGCACGGCGGTAAATCGACAATATTAGAGACTCTAAATAATAAAGCTATTAAGACTTTAGATATTTGTGAGCTTTATAAAGTATTTATTTGAAGAATATGCTGTATGTTATTATGCTTATTGCACCTTTATTTAGTTTTCTGTATTATTATATTGGCACTTTTCTTCATTTCTTTGTCTTTTCATTGCACGAGTATTTTAAGAAGTTTTATGCACATCTTGCTGTATAAGGGTTAATATTTCTATTATATAAAAAGTATAATGTTGATGTTTAATGAATAAAAAATAAATCAAATTATTCATAAAATAGCTTAAAATGAAGATAGCTACAGTGCTGTGAAAAAGTATTTGCCCCTTCCTGATTTAATCTATTTTTGTGTATTTTTTTTGTACTAAATTATTTTAGATCTTCAAACGAGATAAAACATAAAACAAAGGCGACCTGAGTAAACACAAAATACTGTTTTTAAATAGATATATATATTTTTTTTATTGAGGCAAAAAAGTTATCCAACACCTATATCATCCATGTGAAAAACTAACTGCCCCCTTAAACTTAATAGCTGGTTTTGCCACCTTTAGCAGCAACAACTGCAACCAAACTCTTCCGATAACTGGAGATCAGTCCTTCACAACGCTGTGGTGGACATCTGACCCACTCTTCTTTGCAGAACTGCTTTAGCTCAGTCACATTGGAAGGTTTTCAAGCATGAGCTGCCCGTTTTAAGGTCCTGCCATCATCTCAATCAGATTCAAGTCTGGACTTTGAGTAGTCCTCTTCAAAACTTTAATTTAGCTTCTTTTGAGCCATTCAGGGGTGGACTTACTCCTACTGCTTTGGATCATTGTCTTGCTGCATAATCCAGTTGAGCTTGAACTCACAGACTGATGACCGGATGGTCTCCTTTAGGATTGCAAATCACCCTGAAGCAGTAAAGCATCTCCACACCATCACACGACCACCATCATGCTCGACCGTAGGTATGATGGTCTTTTTGTGAATTTCTGTGATTGATTTATGCCAGATGTAACGGGACACCCGTCTCCCAAACAGTCCCACTTTCAACTCATCCACAGAACATTCTCCCAAAAGCTTTGAGGATCATCACGGTGTGTTTTGGCAAAATTCAGATGAGCCTTTATGTTCATCTGTGTCTGCAGTGGTTTTCACCTCGTCACTCCTCCATATATGCCATATTTGGCCAGTGTCTGTCTGATAGTGGAGTGATGAACAGACCTTTATTGATGCATGTGAGGCCTGCAGTTCCTTGGATGTTGTTCTTGGTTTTTTATGTGACTTCCTGGATGAGTCGTCACTGTGCTCTTGGAGGAATTATGGAAGGTCGGACACTTCTGGGAAGGTTCACTACTGTGCCAATTTTTCTCCATTTGGAGATAATGGCGCTCACTGGGGTTCTTGGGAGTCCCAAAGTCTTTGAAGCCCTTCCCAGACTGATATATTTCAATCACCTTCATCATTTCTGGAATTTCTTTCAACCTTGGCATAGTGTGCTGCTAGGTGAGACTTGCTCTATTTAGGCGTTGATTTGATTGAACATGTTTCACAGTAATCAGTGTGAGTCGTCCAGCTGAACCCCATTATGACTGCAGTTTCATAGATTTGGGGATTTAGTTACTAAGGGGGCAAATACTTTTTCACACAAACACAGTTGGTATTGGATCACCTTTTTTGCTTCAATAAATAACATCAGCATTTAAAAACTGTATTTTGTGTTTACTCGGCTTGCATTTGTTTTATGTCAGATTTTAAGATATACACAAAACCAGCAGAAATCAGCATGGGGGCAAATACTTTTTCACGCCACTGACAAAAAGTAGTTTTATGTCACTTGATGAAATACAGTATGTATATGTGTACTGTTCTAAAAAAAATGTCTTGGCAGATATTTTACAAATCAGTGTAAAATGACGTGTTTAATTGACATTGCCTAAGCGTTGTGTGAGTGAAATATCCCAAGAAGAGCTACTGAATGTACATGATAGTGTTATCAATAATAGTGAAGATTTAAATATGAATCAGGACGCCTGAGTCCAGATATCTTACATTACAAAAAGTGTTACTTAAACAAACATGAAAAGCTTTCGAAGGATAGAGACTCGTATAAAACACTTGTATATGTGATCTGGATACCGCACGCCTAAAACTATCAGACATCCTTTATGAAGAAAGCAAATGGAGTGCCAGTGTGGCCCCCAACCTTAAATGTGTCCAATAGAGGACGCTCTTTCTCACTGTTGATGAAACTCACAAGTCAATAATGGTAAAAGTCTCTGTCAGAGGACAATAAAGCTTTTGTGCTGCTTACAGTAAAAACACTAAATGTATTTCCAAGTCTTAATACAGATTTGATTATTATTAATGGCAGTGCATCTAAACATGAAATCACTCTTTATTCTCCAGGGTTTCCACTTCTTTACCCTGCGGATGCTTGTGCAGCGCTTGTAATAGTATGTTCAATAAGGAATTGCATGTTAGGTTAAACCTTGCTGTTGTCTATGGTTACATGATAATCATGCATTGATTTTTCTTGTTTAAAGGCAACAGTTGAGCTTCATTCAAGCTCAAATCAGCACACTGTACCAAAATTACATTTATAATCCTTTCAGATTTGCATGTGTAGGTAGTGTGCAGTAGGTAGTGTGCAGTAGGTAGGGTGCAGTAGGTAGGGTGCAGTAGGTAGGGTGCAGTAGGTAGTGTGCAGTAGGTAGTGTGCAGTAGGTAGGGTGCAGTAGGTAGGGTGCAGTAGGTAGTGTGCAGTAGGTAGGGTGCAGTAGGTAGGGTGCAGTAGGTAGTGTGCAGTAGGTAGGGTGCAGTAGGTAGGGTGCAGTAGGTAGTGTGCAGTAGGTAGGGTGCAGTAGGTAGTGTGCAGTAGGTAGGGTGCAGTAGGTAGGGTGCAGTAGGTAGGGTGCAGTAGGTAGGGTGCAGTAGGTAGGGTGCGGTAGGTAGGGTGCGGTAGGTAGGGTGCGGTAGGTAGGGTGCGGTAGGTAGGGTGCGGTAGGTAGGGTGCGGTAGGTAGGGTGCGGTAGGTAGGGTGCGGTAGGTAGGGTGCGGTAGGTAGGGTGCAGTAGGTAGGGTGCAGTAGGTAGGGTGCAGTAGGTAGGGTGCAGTAGGTAGGGTGCAGTAGGTAGGGTGCAGTAGGTAGGGTGCAGTAGGTAGGGTGCGGTAGGTAGGGTGCGGTAGGTAGGGTGCGGTAGGTAGGGTGCGGTAGGTAGGGTGCGGTAGGTAGTGTGCGGTAGGTAGGGTGCAGTAGGTAGTGTGCCTTAGGTAGTGTGCAGTAGGTAGTGTGCAGTATGTGTGCACACATCCCTCCTCTCTTTGGAGTGTGACCGTGTCCTGCTGCTTCAAACAAAAATGTCTCCATGCATATTTTTTCTTCTTCCTGATATTTTAATATTTATAGGTTCAGAACAATTTCCATTTTTGTATCATTACCTTTAGTCTTCATAAATGGGGTCAAAATGACCCGTTTGCCTTTCTTTGGAAATTATGACTCATTATGTATTTTTTGTATTTATTTATAAAAAAAATTTAACAAATTTTGCCATTAAGAATATTTGATCTATTTTATCTCATCTATTACTTAGAAATATGGTTTGTGAGCAGGCATGGATTATGCCCAATTTAATTTATGTAAATTACAGCAAAAGAATCATGTAAAAGTGTCTCGTTTTAAGGATGTTTAAATATATTTTATATTTATTTTTTCTTGTTCTAAGCAAAATGCAGATGTGTTTAACTGTTGTGAACAATAATGTCACGAAGCAGAAAATCTTAATGACTTCTTACAGGACAAGTTTTCTTCCGAACCCCAAATAATTCACAGAATTATTCCTCGAGTCACTTTCAAATCTCACAAAGGTCAAAGGCCGCTACAGTTCACTGACTGACGTATCAGCAGGGACGGATTATGATTGCAAAGGCCCTGGGGCCAATTATCTCCAAGGGACCCCCTCCAAAATTTGTTGACCGAGAGGGGGTGGTGGGGTGTTTTGTTTTCATTGTTGATGTGGTTTCGAGCGGGGGTGGGGGGACCTTAAAGCCTAGGGCCCCCCCGGGCAGTCAAGGGTCCATGGGCACTGGCCCCATTGGCCCAGTCGGTAATCCATCCCTGCGTATCAGTTGTTTTCATGATTTTATCAATTGATTTGTGTTGATTTTAGAAACAGCCTTGAGCTCTCACCCGTTTCATGTGGTGTTCTCTTCCATGGTGTCTGAAAATAAGAAACAAATGGAAACAGGAAATGGAAAAAGGAAATGAGATTGCTTTGTTTTGCGTTTCATCAGTCCACTTGACATCTGAACAAGTGATTTTGTGATGGAATTAGATACTTAAAATTCACTGGAGTAAAACACAGAGAAAAAAAGGCAAACTGAGGACGACTAATATTTCAATAAATGTCACACTTTATCACTTGTCAATAAAACAAAGTGCAATCTGTATTCCATACATGTTTCACAATATAAAACAAAGAAAATGGTTTGAAATACAGCTATTTATCAAATATGCTTAGTCATGTTTAGATGCTTGTTGTGGATATACATTTGAGTATTTTCATGTTTACAGATTGGCCCCCATTCACTTCCATTGAAAGTGCCTCACTTAATCCCAGAGATTTGCTTTGAGGAGAAATGAGTAGAAATGAATGTTCTGTGGTAATATTATGCCACAAGATAAACTTTTATCTTGTGACTGAATGCAAAGATTGCTGAAATCATTACCTTGGTAAATGGTACATTTATATTGTTTATATAGCACCTTTTTAACTTTGGCGGTATTCAAAGCGCTTTACACTGCGTCTCATTCACACACCACTGACAGCAGAGCTGCATGCAAGGTGCCAGTCTGCCATTGGAAGCAACTTGGGGTTCAGTGTCTTGCCCAAGGACACTTTGGCATGTGGAGTCATGTGGGCCGAGCACTGAACCACCAACCCTGCGATTAGTGGCCGACCTGCTCTACCACCTGAGCCACAGCTGTCCCGTACCTGAGACACTTCTCTTGTCTTCAGGCTTTTTTACCTGCGAACTGTACTCATGCCTTTGGTTTATGAACATCAGGACTGGGCCACTTCCCTTGAAGTGATATTGAACTTTGGTCTGGTAATTTATCATTATGATGTCACCGCATGAAGTTGTTCCCCTGAAAAGTGTAATGAAATACAGGTCTGTGACTTGTTTCTGATGATGGCTATATGGGCCATTGCTCTTTTCATAAGTCATGGTGACAATAAGTATATTTTATCAGTGTTACATCACCTTTCCTTTTAATTACACTGTTTAATCGTTTGGGAAATGAGGATAGGAAAAGTGGAATTTTCGCCCATTCTTGCTTGATACAAGACTTCAGCTGCTTCAGCTGCGTGGTCGTCATTGTCTGATTCTCCTCTTCATGGTGTGCCATACATTTTCAATAGGAGACAGATCTGGACTGCAGGCAGGCCAATCAAGCACACGCACTCGATGTCAACGAAGCCACACGTGCAGAACGAGGCCTAGCATTGTCTTGCTGTAGTAACCATCGACTTTCTGGGAAAAGACGTCATCTTGATGGCAGCGTATGCCATTCTAAAATCCCAAAGTACGCCCCCGCGTCAATGGTACCTTCAAACATATGCCATGGGCATAGACAGATAACTGACCAGGCCAATGGGGCCAGTGCCCAGAGGCCATTGACTGCCCAGGCTGCATGATCTAGTTTGGTGATCCCCCCCACTTGAAAACACTTTTGGGCATGAACTATGAACCCCCCCTCCCCTCGCTCAACAACTTTTGGGTGGAGAGGGGCCCTTGGAGATAATTGGCCCCAGAGCCTTTGCAAGTCATAATCCATCCCTGGCCATGGGCACTGATACACCCCATACCATGACAGATGTTGGCTTTTGCACCATTCGCTGATAAAAGTCAGGATGGTCCCTTTCGTCTATGGCACGGAGATCTCAAAGTCAGTTTTTCCCGAAAACAAGCTGAAATGTGGACTCATCTGACCACAGCACACATTTCCACTGTCTTTTGGACCATCTGAGATGAGCTCTGGACCATCTCAGAACTCTTCTCCTTGCATAATCGTGTTTCAAGTTGCATTTCTTGATGCAGCGGCGGACTGCGATAAGCGCTAACCATTTTCTGAAGTACTCACAGGCCCATGTGGCAATATTTAACACAGAAGCATGACGGTTTCTCATGCAATGCTGTCTGAGGGCTCAAAGGTCACACGCATTTAACCGTGGTTTCCGGCCTTGCCCTACACGGACTGAGATTTCTCCGGATTCCCTGAATCTTTTCACAATGTTATGTAGATGGTGAAAGGCCTAAATTCTTTGTAATCTTGCATTGAGAAAAGTTTGGCACAAAGTGGTGAGCCATGACCCATGACCCATCTTTGCTGGCAAAGACTGAGCCTTTGGTGGATGCTCCTATTATACCAAATCATGATACCCTCAACTGTTACCAATTCACCTACTTACTGTGGAATGCTTCAACTTTTCACTCTTATTTATTTTGCCCATGTCCCAACTTATTTTGGAGTGTGTTGCAGGCATCAAATTCAAAATGTGTTTATATTTACAAAATTATCAAGCTGGTCAGCCAAGACATTAAAAGCCATTTCTTTGTACTATTGTCAGTTTAAGAGAATGAACAAATCAGATTCTAGTTTTTATTGCGTTTCACAAAATATCCCAACTTTTCTGGAAATGATGTTTTCACACTGGCCTTATCTTTTAAAGTGCCACTAAGCCATGACATAAATTAAAATAACACCCCCTGAGTTTAAACCCTCTGACATATGTGGTGTGTGGTTAAACATGTACTAAAATACTTATTAAAGGGACAGTTTGGTATTTTGAACTCTGGACTCAAATGGCACGTTTTCGGTCATGATCGGCATTAGTAGAAACCAGAACTTCACTAGATCTCTATCCGTTGGTCTGATAATGCCGGGAAGCCTCCTCTTACTCTACTGCATGGGCATGTGGGTCTTTGAATACATTGATAAGCGTTGTTTTGCAAGACACGAATAGCACAAATTGCACAGATAACAAATAATGTAATGACACGGTTTGATTATCCTGTGAGCATCATGTTTTGAAGAGTGTCTGTTGTAGTTTTCAAAGACTGTGGCATATGCCCATGCAGTAGAGTAGGAGGGGGCTTCCTGGTGTTACCGGACAGGTGGAGCAGGGGAACAAGTGAAGTTCTGGTTTCTACTAATAGGGATCATGAAAACATGTCATTTGGGCAAGTTGTTTCACATAAAACTCAATATTTTGGCAGTAAAACACTTTATCTGACGATTGTATAAAATAATTACTGAAGACCTTACATTTACAGAGATTGCCTTTTAATGTGTTCTGACATACTAAGCTTGTTTTTCCACTGTCAAAGGAACACTTTTAATAATGCATTTGTTCGCAATTCACTACAATGACTGTTTAATGCCATGAATCCATGAATTCTGTGTTTATACATTGTGTTGTAGTTTTTTACTAGGGGAAACAAAAAATCTTACGGGAAAAATGAGGACAGACCGTCTCCATGAGAGCTACATGGGTCAGACAGAAAACACAGCACTCATGTTTGTCTGACGGCGGGATGTGTCTCTCGCACAGTGAACACTTATGGAACGACATCTTGAAAAAGACACGAACACGTGAGTGGCTCTTTTAGATATATATATATATATTAGGGCTGTTGATTTCACGTTAATTCAGTGCGATTAATTTGATTAAAAATAACGCGCTAAAATAATTAACGCAATTAATCGCCCCCAGACCATCATATGGAAGATTCCTGAGAAATGCTTGTAGTACCACCTGTTTACTCCAGAGGGCAGTAAGTGAATCTTCAGCTGTATGGGCAACACACAGTTTATACAGTGAAGAAAACAACCATCAGCAGAACAACACAAACATGCGTTACATTCTTGCGTTCAAAATACTTGATGGAACGCAAATCCGAATTAAGGGATCTCAAGATGTGTTTAAAGATTGAGTATTAAACTATATTTAACTTGATACAGTGACCTAAACATATTATGTTTATGACGCAACGCACCCGAGACGCTACTCAAGCATGTCTGACGCAGGTGTACATTGACGGTCCTTAAACAAGCCCTCATAATAAATCTCCAACTGATTGAAAGATTCACTTGTGTAATGGATTGCTGTGAACTGTGTGTCAATGATTGACTTATGATCAATAATAATGGTAGTAAACAATAAATTGTATTCTAAAGCTGATTTTTGTCTTATTAATGATGAACTCTTCTGCTACAGGAATGTCATGCATTTCAATTATCTGAATATCTTATATATCA
This sequence comes from Moxostoma hubbsi, assembly GCA_032164185.1. Lineage (NCBI taxonomy): Eukaryota > Metazoa > Chordata > Actinopteri > Cypriniformes > Catostomidae > Moxostoma > Moxostoma hubbsi. Next base: position 90,582 of record JAVLUX010000011.1, read on the forward strand.
TCATTATATATTGAATTATTTTTATATGAGGGGCTTTTTCAGCCAATATTTTTATATGCGATTAATTAATCGGGACACCATGTAATTAATTTGTTAAAATGTTTTATCAATTGACAGCCCTAATATATATATATATACATAATTTATATATCACACAAATTACAACTGCTTTTTAAAAAGGATACTACACCTGCCGCTGCGCTGCGGAGAATCAGGATGCTGAGGTCCGTTCACCAGCTAAGCGTCAAGCGGCGAGATGTTCGCCGGAGCACTGCAGGGGAGCGGAGAGTCTTCTCGTTGCCTTTAAGACTCCGTCCGCTGGCTTGAGTGTGTCGATGGTAGAGGGCTTCGAGACAAGAGATGATCGCTGTCTTTGAGGAAGAAATTCTGAGGAAATGGTGTCTGTGCACCAGTTTTTATAGCGGTCAGTTTTGCGCCAAAACAGGCTTTTGCGAATATTGGTGTTATTGTAGAGAGGTTTCAAATAGGTCGTGCATGAAGGCACTCCCAATATACGTTAATAAATGCAATGTCAAGTGGACTGAGTCGTAAGGGAACTGTAGTTAGACGGGCAGTAACCACTAAATACCCTTAAAAGTTCAGAGATTGGCTTTAAATTGAGCTATTTCTGATGTACTATACTTGTTTTTCCACTGTCCAATCCACTATATAAAATATAATAGTTCTGTAAAATGACTGACTAACACATTAAATGTGCCGACACTTTCTTTGATTTGATGTACTTATTGCATTTTTATACAATATTTCCTCAGTTACTGCACATGAAAAAATAAACGATATTTTAATAGGAAATTACTATAGATGGGGCCGTTTCATAAAGTAACTAATAAAGCTCTAAATTTACAGAGATTAACCTGAAAGGGTCTTAACGTATTTTGACATAATATACCTGTTTTTTTCACTAATTAATGAACATTTATAAACAATAATATCCTGTAATTTAATTCGTTTTGACTGTAAAATCTGCTCTGTATTTTTACAGTTTATTGCATGTAAATTTGTGGTACGGTTATTTACTGTAATTTGACGGTATCCTTCTGGAAACTTTACTGCTATACTTTTTACAGTGCAGTTTTAAACATGCGTCAATTTGCATTTTAATAATAGATTTTCATAGTTCAGTATTAACAGTCTGGTTCTGGGACAAGCATCTATACGTAAAAGGCATTTGAAAAGACCCAAAAAGTCATAAATCAAGGCTTTGTAAAAAGTGAAGTTCATTTTAACTTTCATATAACGAAAAGAAAAAAGTCTTTTTTCATATAAAAATCAACCCATTTATTTAAGTGTACTTTGTGAGACAAACTGTCTGAATGTTGGCTTGATAAAGCCATAATATAAATGTAAAAGCCTTGAAGTTTAAAGGTTATATTGTCCTAGAGACAGACAGTTTCATGTGTACTCTTCCTGCAGTTAGTAAAAGGCACTTTGGATAAAAAGAGTTTGATAAACACTTATTCGCCCACAATAAATGTAGAGAGGGGTTATTGCTGATATTGGTCTCGGTAAATCACAGCAGTGGGTGATCTGTCGTTATAGACCTTATTCACAGTAGCGCCATATTTGATTTTTGACAGGAATGAAAAGCCATACAGTGTGTAATGGTCCTAGATAACATCTTATTTTCAAAACTTCTGGCCCTTCTCAGAATAAGGCCGATTTTGCTCATTTTCTTCACTGTTCTTGAGCTGTTAAATTTAGATGAATATTGACTGTTATGTTTACGTACTGTAAACTGGAAATATTCTCAAACTAAAAACAATGAATTCCAAGTGCAAAACACCAGAGAAATCGGTTTGCTAAAGCTGTGAGTGATGTCACGGTCCTGTCACTCGGTCAGTCTGGGCTTATGCGTGACAGGACCGTGACATCATCGTCCCACGTCTGGCTTTGTGTGAGCACATGGTTTCGGTTGATTTCCCTTCTGTGCAGTCTTCAGTCTGTCTTGTTTCATGTCCGGAGCATGGTGTCTGGATCCTGACTCCCCTTGTCTGGTTCGGTTTCGGTCTCTGTCGGGATACGGTTGCTCCATGTTCTGTCTGTCTTTGTTTGAGCGCATGGCTTCAGGTTTGTATTTCCCTACTGTGCGTTCTTCGGGTGGTCTCGTGTCTTATGTCTGGATTATGGTGTATGGATCTTGACCCTTCTGTCTTGTCCTGTACTGGTGTGACGGCATTGCACTTGTCACCTCGGTGGGACGCACTCACGTAAATAATCTGTTCGGTCTCTCGCGACCGTGGATGCATGTTGCCCTCACCTTGCACTGCACTTCCGGGTCACAAGCTGTCTTCGTGTTGTGCCGAGGTTCGGTCGCTTCGGTCTGAGGTGTCGGGTGTGTGTGTGAGTAGATAGGGTTATTTCATTGCATATTTATCTCAACTTTATAACCAAATATAACCTGCCACATCTATCTCTTTTGGGCAGGTCTGAATGAGTCCTTTAGATCTACTAACCCACAATGGGATGAGGATGGGGAGTTTATCACAGCATGTGACTCGGGAGACTTCCACTCCTCATCCTAACCCAAGGACGAGGCCAGCCACTGCCAGCTCTCATTGCCATGGAGGTCTTTCCCCTGCCAGCATCCATGGGGGTCGTACCCTGCCGTGGCCACGCCTTACACGGTCCATAAACCAGCGCCCACACCTGCCATGGTCAACAAGCCAGTCCCTGAAGCCTTGTCCGTCCCAGAACTACAGCTCTGCCCCCTGAACCCATCCCTCCTGAACCCTGTGCAGTGGCTGCCATCCATCCTGACCCCTGTCCAGCAGTTGCCACCCAGTCCACTGTCCCCCTGTCCTGTTTGTTAACCTGTCGATTTGTCTCCCTATTTTAGTCAAGTATATTTTTGTCTCCTCATGCGCTCTGTCCAGTGCCAATTCGTCTCATATGTTCTAGTTGGTCTTGTCTGTTGGTTGGTTCCAGTTTGTTCATGTTTGTGCATTCCCTGGTTCCTGTTTCGGTCCTGTTCCCCATTTCCTCTGCACCAGCCTGGATTACCTCTTTCCCCTACGGATAGTTTATGTTTGTTTTTCCCCTTTGTTGGAGTTTATGTTGGATTTTGCATATATTTCCTGTTTTCCACTCAGCGCTTGGGTCCTGAGGCTCTGTCATTATCTGCATCATGACAAGTGAACTGAATTAGACCTTCAAATAATCTTTTTTTATTATTATCCTTTCGGTTATGTTTAGAGCATAATGCATGGAATATTACATCATGAAGATAATATACAGCGTTTCCCACCCCTTTTGACCAATGAATTTGCATGACTGTTATGGGTAAAGGATGGCCAAGGAGGATGCGGGAACCGACAGAACACTCAACAACTTTTAATGACATAAACCATCTTTTACACACACACACACACACACACACACACACACACACCGTCTCGCTCTCGGTCTCAAACTGGCATCCCCGGCTCCTCTTTATCCCTCTCCTGCCTGATTAAGCACCGGGCGTCCATCGTTATGGACCGGCCACGTCCTCCTCCTCGTCAAATTGACTTTCCCAGTTTGTGACTTAATGTTTTTTTATTTATAAACAAATATTTCGCTTTACAGATATTGCATTCACAATTATTTCTAGCTGATTAAACATAGCTGAACACTATTAAAATATTTATTATATATTTTTTATTGAATTTTCCCATGACTTCTTAAAAGACCCCATGAAATCAAAATGGGATTTTTGTGGCTTTTAGTCCATATCATTTCATTTTGATGCCTTTGTCTTCCTGGCAAACAGACCAAAAATATAGATGACATGATCTTGTCCGCAGAATGTATGTACATTTTAAACGGGTTCTTTACGGGTTTATTAATTTCCGTGATTTGCGCATTTCAATTTCATAACAAAATTCTATCAAATTAAATAGAATAATATTTAATAAATTGCAATTTAAAAACCTAAAATATTTCAAGTTTAATACATTTTTTTATTAACAAATTACACAATTAAATTTGATGGAATTTGTTACAAAATTGAGATGCGTACATTTTAAAAATAGGCTAAATCGTTTTTTTAAACATGCCCGAAAATCACAATTTTTACATTTCCACATTCACTCACTGTTTCACAGGAGCTAAGAGACCACACAAACACAACATGAATAAAACAAAAAAAAAAAAGTGTTTTTATTCAAAAGTTCTTCAAGAAATTAACAGAAATAAAGCTTAATTAATTTACTGGAAACAAGGGGGAGGGGGGGCTTTTTTGGCTTTAAACAAACATTCGAAAAAAATGACAGAAGGTTTCTGATAATCCAACGTACAGGTTACCACTGGCAAGCGTGTGGCACATGTAAAACAGACAGAAAGTAAAATTACAAAATTAACTCTCATATAGATATCTCTATGAAAATCTTTTTTTTTTTATCGTTTTTATTTTTTCAAACAGTCTGTACAAAAGTTCTCTCTTCATAAATTATTACTTTTTCATATAACTTAATGGCTGTCTAGAACATGATTTTTCATAGTCATGAGCATGTCTCTCTGCACACACACACACACACACCTCTGTCCATCTCTTCTGACCCGGATGCAGATTGGCACTTCGGATTCTGTTGTTACTAGCAGCATGACCCACACAAGAACTCCACAGTAACTTTCATTCGGTACCACAGACACACAAACACACACGCTTCATTAATGCACTCAGCGACTCGATGAGCTGAGCGCGGCGGATTACGCTGCCAAGTCTGTCTGGACGACGCCCGAAAAAACAGTGATGTCTTGGGAGTACACATCGAGGGAAATCCACACCTTTCAGCATTCTAGCACTCTCATTCTCTCTTGCGCTTTCTTTCCTGACACCGTGTCCTAACCAGGCGTGACAAGTATACGGCGACGGGCAATTTGTCTGTCCACACTGACTGCCAAACTAGTCACGCAAAAGTCGATTTAAATAAGTCTCAATTATTTCTTAGTTTTTGATATTTTTAATCACCTGCGCTTTAGCCGTTTGACTGTTTGCTAGGTAAAGCCCTCTCAGAAAAAATACGTCCCTAGCGGCGACAGCCGTACACATTCAAACAAGCGTTTTTTGAGTGTTTTGTTTTTAAGATGCCATGTCAAGTTAAAAATCATCATGCATTCAGTTGCACTCCATCTAGCTGTTTTTGCAAAACGTGTCTTACGCAAATGCTCATTAAAGGCCGAGTTACACTTCGTTTGTCTGCCTGGCGGTGTGCCTCACACGGTGCACGTCACGCAGATTTAATCACCGTCGTTTCATCATCAGACAGCGTGCAATGTCCGTGTATTTGCACACACGGCTGCCGTTGACTGTGCTATAAGAGTACATAAAGCAGTCATAGTGTGCATGCATCAAACGCATCCACATGGGTTCACGTTCAAAAAGGTACACTTTGAATGTCTGAGTGCTCGACCATGCGTGAGACGAAGCGGCACGCGGAAAAACTTAGTACACCAGAGCCTTAAAAACGTGTCCGATTGGGGTCAGGTAAACCCACTTACTGTATGTAACATGGCACATCTATACCAAAATCACAGCCAATCAAAAGATGCATGATCATTCACAATTACGTGGGGCGGCACTTTGGACCAGTTTGGGGTTTAAACTGATTGCAAAGTAATTCATTAGTGTAGCCCAATTCAGTTGAAGTCAAAAAGTAGTGTAACACATTACATTATACATTCTTGTAATGTACAGTTACTGACTTTCAATTAAGGTTACTTTAAAGTACATTACCTGGGTTACACGTATTTATAAAATAATATATATGATGCGTTTAAAACCTGAATTAGGGGTGCGCGACAACGAACGAGGAAATACAGCGCATTTTTAATTGGCGAAGTCAAATACTTGATGTTTTCCTTTCTTCAATAGCTTATGAATAATTCGATTTTAGGGAACTGATGATAGAGAGGTCATTTGAAGTGATGACTTATTTAATAACCTTCCCAACACGGATTAGGACCAATGGGATTTTACGGTGGGCAGGGAAACTCTGCGTGACATCTGGGAAATCATCGATAAACAAAACGTCCTGTCTTATGTCGCAGATCAAATCAAATACTAAAGATTTAGATGGAAGACACAGCTTATATCTCTTGGTGTAATATTGCGTCGCCTAGTTAGGACACATGTAATGGACAATGACCGAAAAAGCAGAAGTTTTTGCTTTGAAACGATGAATCTGAACGTTAAAGGACACGTTCAACTTTCCTCATAACGATAACAATACTAAAAAAAAATAAAAAATACATGTAAAAATTCTTTGAAGAAAAATATGATGATGATGATGATGATGTATTTAAAAAAAAACAAAACCTGAAAGAAATCAAGTGTTTCTGGACAGCTCCTGAGCCACCCGTTTGGTCTGGAGGGACGGGCTGAATCTGCTAGCCCGACCAATCAAAACAGAGGAGAACAAAACCTTTGAGGTAGATAACCGGTCAACTCGACCCACCAGGTCAAAAACCACAGTCTTTTGGAAGACAACTTAATCAATAAAGACTTGCTAAAAGTATATTGTGATTTTCAAAAGAAAATAATGAAAACGTTTTCCTGTTGCGCATTGTTTTTGCTAACATACATGCGCTTATAATTACAAAAGCTGTGTTCAAAAATCTAGTGAGCTGACTACATAGGCAACATTTCAAGGTATGCCAGGCGCATTCCCGTACTGCAGGATTATGTGGTAAAGTCGCCACCTAAGTAAAGCATTGCAAATCGTTCACTTAAGACACCATTTTAGTTAGGATACTGCCTTCAAAAGGCAGCTGCCTATGTAAGCAGTAGACAGCAAGGCAGCTCACTAGGTTTTGGGAACAGAGCCATGCTTTCAACCTGTCCTCTTTCCGTTTTTGTTTCAGCTATCTCCGCTCTGTAGTGATGTTGTTTTAGTTTGTGGCACTTGCTGGATCCAAATCGTCCTTCATGCTACTGTTGTCCACAGCTTAACAACTAAAGCCAGCTGAATGCTTATGTACAAAGAAGGCACAATCTTCAAACTGCAATCTAAGGGGCCGTTCACACCAAAGCATTTTTACGTCCACTCGTGCTGTTTTGCCAACTCAACATGCTCTAGAAAGACATCGTTGTTTTTCAGCATCTTGCAAAGGGGAGCCACGCTTTTTAGATGCCGTGTCATGTTACAAAGCATCTCAAGAACTGACCCCAAGTGTGTTAAAAAGCCTCCGCATGGCCTGCCTTGAGAGAAAATGACGTTACATCCTTACTCTGCGCGATTCGCTAGCATGAATGTCTTTGGTGAAATAAACTCGACAGTGTCGAGTTTTGTTTGCCTCCTGAAAAACCCCACCAAATTTCTGTTGAAAGTTGTCATGGAAGGTTTATTCGGAACGTTTGCCTGCATTCGAACGAATATGACAAATGATATTCGGCTTGACTGACAGGCCACGCCCCCCCGTCCCCTCCCCCCAAAACTACACTAGATGTCAAAGCACTTCCCCCACCCACACGAGTTCATCTAAAGCTACACTACAACACCAAGATTTCAAAACCAAACCAAAAGGCGATGATCAAAACTGTGATCATTCAGCAGAATCTACCACATTCAAACAACCAAAGGATTGTTCCCTTTGATTATAGACATTAAACCCTATTAAAACTCCATCCATTTTACCACTCAAAAGTTTGTACTCTTAAAGCTCCAAAGAGAAAAAGCGAAACAGGAAAATTCAAGCATAGTGAGAGTTTTCGTTTGCTAGATGCTAGAAAAGCCCTATTCAAGCTGATTTACAAGGCAGTAGCTGCATTATCTCCGCGGATATCCTTCAGCTACTGTACGGGGAAAATTTAAGGCAAATCGTAGAAGACATACAGACAGACAGATCAGACTGACACGATGTAGCACACAACAGAACACGTCACCAACAACACTCACACGGCAAACACAAACGCATCTTTCTCAGGATGATAAATCTCTAAAAACAAAAAGCATATTGAAGTACAAAAGAGAAGAGAAAAAGAGAACACATCTGAAATCATAAAAATAAAAACAAAGGACATCTCTGCACAAAATTCCTGCATCTATGTGACAATTCTTGATAAAAAATAAGCATTTTTTTCCTTATTAAAATAAAACTTTTTTTTTTTTTTTTGTCTTCTTTGAGAGTTAGCATCCTTTGATGAATCCTTTATTTGCACCTAGTGGAACTTATACCAAAATAGTTGAAGTTGTTTAATTACAAAACCGAGGAACTCATTGAAGAACCTGTGCAAATGTGGACTCATCGGTAGAGCCGGTCCTTCAGAAAGCTGTTGTTGATTTAGCAGTTGCCTGACTCGCTCTCGACCCCGAAGAACCCTTGAAGAGACACAAATACACTTTTATTTACAAGTAGATCACAGATCAGGAGAGCATGAGTGCAGGTGGCACAGAACCACTCGAACTTATAAATGCTTGTTTTGAAAACATTCCCCCCATCGGTTGCATGTTCATTTATTCAATATTTTGACAATTTGATTTGGCATTCAGCTTCCATTAAGATGCATGTTTTTAGGTGACCTGCTCCATGCAGAATAAAACGGCTGACATGACGAAAAGTGCTGTTCGTTTTGATGGGTGTAAAACGTTTTAAGCCGATTTCCCCGCCATAATTAGTGCAGGAAATAAGAAAAACATCGGTAGATTCGTTCTTGGCTTGCACATTACATGATGTCTGTGTGTGCTGTGGAGTGGTGGTGGCGTAGTGGGCTAAAGCACAGAACTGGTAATCAGAAGGTTGCTGGTTTGATCCCCACAGTCACCACCATTGTGTCCTTGAGTAAGACACTTAACTCCAGGTTGCTCCGGGGGGATTGTCCCGATAATAAGTGCACTGTAAGTCGCTTTGGATAAAAGCGTCTGCCAAATGCATACATGTACATGTTAGTGTTAATTTTGTCAGCATTTTTTACATTTAGTCTTAGTCCTGTGTCAAATGTCCTTGTTAATTTTTATCATATTTAGTCAAGCTTATCCTGTTTGTTTTTAGTCTAGTTTTAGTTGACTAAAAGTCTGGGCATTTTAATCTTATCTTAGTCAAAGAACACCCTCAGTATTTTAGTCTAGATTTAGTCATTGTAGCAGTTTGTCACGCTTAGACAGATGAAACATCAAGAAATCCAAGTGTTGCACTAGAAGTAAATCATTGCAATGATTTAACAAAGAAAGAACTTTATGCAGGTTATGCATATAAGGTATGTTTTAGTAGGCAATTAGTTTTTATAACATATTCAAATTAATTTTGATGGTAATGTAAAGGACAAATAAACACAGCATTGTCACCATGCCAAATACACAAGTCATTGGTCTATACTCAATCTTACGTCACCTTTGCCGCTCATTTTCAGCTACTTCACAACAACTGGCTAGCCTATTAGCTTCATGAGTTCAGTTTAGCTATAAAACACAGCTTACATAATGTAACGCCACAAACTTGTCTTAATATAGCTTATTAAGTTGTCTAATATAGTTGTGACTAGTTGTCTTAATATAACGTAAAAAACAACTAAAACTAACATTACGGCCAAGACGTTAACCTACCTCAATTTCTTTGTGGTTAGCCTTCATATCATCGTCTCTTTCTCACAAGTCCATCTGTTGCGGTCATTATTTTATCGCGGCGCCGTTTTGTAGTCCGTTCTGCATAACGTGCCGACTCATTGTTGCTTATCGCGGGCCACTCTGCATGTTTCGTGGCCAACATACCGGCCCGCTCGGTTCTCCCAATGGCCAGTCCCCCCCCCCCCGATAGGCCCCATAGGGCGTCGGCCCACCGGGAAAATGCCCGGCATGTCAGATTATCAGTCCAGTCCTGCTTGAAAGGTACTCCTCACTGTGCTTGCTTAATCCTGATATGCCGCGCACAGGAACGGATATTTGATTGTGAGACTATAATATTTTGTCTCCTCTTTTTATTCCCCCGACAGAAATAAAGAGAGATTTAATTTTTTTAAACTATTTTTTAGTCTCGTCTTTTTCGTCAGTAATATTGCATGTTGATATAGTCACAGTTAGAGTTTAATGACGTCGGTGCCGTCTCGTTATCGCCTCATCTCAGTCATGGAAAAAAGGTCGTCGACGAACATTTTGCATCATAGTTTTCATTAACGGAATTAACACTGTGTGTGTGTGTGTGTGTGTGTGTGTGTAGGAATGGATAGTTGAAATGTGATCGGTGACATTTATTGTACCTCTTCATCACTTGGCCTGTTGATAGGTATAGGGTGAATCACTGGACGACTCCATCAGAGGTCTGTCCATCTGTGGACTGTTCTCCTAAAACCAAAAAGTAAGTTTTATTTGTCACATTAAAACAGCAAACAAGAAGCAGTGCATTTAAATATAATACAAATTCAAAAATCTACAAAATAGCTTTTCAGTATTTGAAGGCAGCTTACATGTGCTAAAGAGTGAATCTCAAGAAGAGGAAGAAAAAAAAAGGGGGAAAATAAATGTATATGGGAGGCCTTGCCATTAATTCTTCCACTTATCTGTTATTTGCCAAAAAAAGTCTTTGTTTTGAGTGTTCAATTTGATTGTGCTGGGACTGGAGAAGGGAAAACACAACTTCTTGTTACTCCTCCCCAACCCTAGACTTGGGCAGGCTGTAACAATTACTCCCGAAACTTAATGGGGAATATTTTACTACCATGGGAGCAATTCGAGGTTAAAGTAACACCTTTATATTTTTACGAGTCTTAGTCAGCAGGGGGCAGTAAGCGCAACTCCAGCTCTACAGGCAACAAACCACACTTACTGACAGCAGACAGCACAAGATGACAGAAGACATCTTTTTCTAGGTATCAAACTACTTTTCTTTTTTTCTTTTGGTGACCAAAGGGAAATTTGATTCCCCATGGCATGACCCCTTTAACCCAAATTCACATGGATGGTTTCCAAGAGTTGCACAAACACATTGAACTTTTTTCCATGTATGTTGATTGTATGAGGCTACAGCTGTGACTGGGAAATATTTGACATGAACTCACCTCTATGGAGACTGCATTGGTCTGCATATGAGTGTATGAAGGGATGTACGGACCCTGCAGAGCTGGACTGGCTGTCATAAACTGCAGGAGAGAGTTTATTAAAGTCATATACAATCTTGATATACTGATAAAATATTAAAATGGTAAATGGTCTGCACTTATATAGCGCCTTTTTTAATCTTAGAGGTTACCAAAGCGATTTACACTGTGACTCATTCACCTACACCCCCCCCCCCCCAACACACACACACACACACACACACACACACACACACACACACGCACACACACACACACACGCACCAATGATGGCAGAGCTGCCATGCAAGGCGCTAGTCTGCCATTGGGAGCAACTTGGGGTTCAGTGTCTTGCCCAAGAACACTTCGGCATGTGGAGTCATGTGGGCCAGGAATCGAACCGCCAACCCTGCGATTGGCAGTCGACCCGTTCTACCACCTGAGCCACAGCTGCCCCATAAACTCACAATTTTGATGGAAATCATAGTGTGTTATATTTGATTTAAGGGTTAATTATTATAATTTTTCCCCCCAGGCATTTCTTCATTTTTTCCTTTCTTTGGTCAATATATATTTCAAACAAAACAGGTTTTCTCGGGAAATCAATTTATATTTTTTCCCCGTGTCCTCAATATCCCTTTAATTAACAGAAGCCAGATACTAAATGACATCATCATCCAGGAAGTGACATCATTTTGGTGGGAAAATAAGAGTACAAACAATACTATAGATTTGATGAGTTTGGCAATGTTTTGTGATACAAGCTGTTTTATCACACTTGAACACAGTTCATCATGTTCATATATTATACATGTATTCAAATATGAACATTTTAAAAGACAATTAAAAATATCAAAATGAACTTCAAGCGGACACTTTTGCTTTCCATCCCTTTCATTTTGGTCCTGTTTATTTCATGGCATTGTGTAAAAAAAAAAAAATCAAGGTAATAATAATAATAATAATAATAATAATAATAATAATAATAATAATAATAATAAGTTGAAAGGCCAGAGCTTGACCAGTACATATTTCTGAAAGTCTATTTATTTTTTATTTTTTTTAAGTTAGAGTTGAAAATGTTTCGTATTACAGAAATAACCCAAAGAACTTTCACATGAAAAAACGAACTTCTGCGGCTACAAAACGTGCACAACGATAAAGTGGACACTTCTCATCCCCACAGCTGCTGTATTTTGTTACTTTTGTGAACTTTGCTGAGATCAACTGGCGCTGATGTTGTGCATCTGGTATGCATTGCCTGTATATGTATAAATACACACATTTATTGCAGAGTTTGTGTATTATATGCCGAGTTAGTGTTCTGTGTGTGTATACTTACAGTTCCTGCACTGCCCATTGAGAGGTGACTCATCTGCTGGGTTAGAGGACTCATCATAGACGTGGGCTGCAGGGACATGTGATCTATAGAGGGTGATATCACCGCTCCCTATGAGAGAACACAAGCCATGAGAAAACTCAACTTCACCCAGATATATCACTCACAAACCACCGGTTGCTTCTCAATAGTTATAATTCATTTTACGTGTAATTTTTACTATGAAAAAAGTACCAAAAAGAACATGGAAGTATAAAAAGAAGCAAAAATCGCGTTGATAACTGAGTAACACTAAAGTTTATAATAACTACACAGTATAAAGGATTTGTTAGGCATTAGTTTATAGTTAATATAGGTTTAATCATTAGTTTATAATGATTAATATAATTATTTATAAATAGATTATAGATCATAGATTATAAACAAATATAGTGTTATTTATTTATACAGTATTTTCTGTTGCAAATGATTTAATATTGTTAAATAAGTTCATATATAAGCAGTTTGATAATGTTTTTTCATTCTTGGCTTTAACTAGCGTATTTCATTTGATGCAAACCAGTGGTAAAGAAGTGTGAATGTCAATATTAAGAATGCATAAATCTATAATTAATAAAGACATTATTTGAGCATTTATATATAAAATGACTTGGACATTAATGAGTACTTAAAAGTAATATTTGGAGTTCAACACGAGTTGAGCTCAATCGACAGCATGTGTGGCATAATGTTGATTGTCACAAAACATTATTTAGACTCGTCCCTCCTTTTCTTTAAAAAAAGCATAAATCTGTGTTACAGTGAGACACTTACAATGGAAGTCAATGGGGTTTAATCTGTGAACATTAAAACACTGGTGTGATGAAATCCCTTACTAGGCTTTTCTGTGTTACGTTGGTAAGCAATTGTTTTGTCATGTACACCGATCAGCCACAACATTAAAACCACCTGTCTAATATTGTGTAGGTCCCCCTCATGCTGCCAACACAGTGCCAACCGGCTCAGAACAGCATTCAGAGATGATATTCATCTCAGCGCAATTGTACAGAGAGGTTATCTGAGTTACTGTAGACTTTGTCAGTTTGAACCAATCTGACCATTCACTGTTGATCTCTCTCATCAACAAGACATTTCCATCCACATATCTGCACCTCACTGGATGTTTTTTGTTTTTGGCACCATTCGGAGTCAAATCTAGAGACTGTTGTGTGTGAAAATCCCAGAAATACTCAAACCAGCCCGTCTGGCACCAACAATCATGCCATGTGATTATCTAATCAGCCAATCGTGTGACAGCAGTGCAGTGCATAAAATCATGCAGATACGGGTCAGGAGCTTCAGTTAATGTTCACATCAACCATCAGAATGGGGAAATAAATGTGATCTCAGTGATTTGGTGCGTGGCATGATTGTTGGTGCCAGACGGGCTGGTTTGAGTATTCCTATGACTGCTGATCTCCTGGGATTTTTTTTTACACACAACAGTCTCTAGAACTTAAGTCCTCGTGGTGGCGGAGGACGAATCTCAGTTGCCTCCGAGTCTGAGACCGTCAATCCGCGCATCTTATCACGTGGCTCGTTGAGTGTGTTAACACGGATACCTAGCGCGCGTGCAGGCTTCACTGTACAACTCACCACGCACCCCACTGAGAGCGAGAACCACATTATAGTGACCATGATGAGGTTACCCAATGTGACTCTACCCTCCCTAGCAACCGGGCCAATTTGGTTACTTAGGAGACCTGACTGGAGTCACTCAGCACGCCCTGGATTCAAACACGTGACTCCAGGTGTGTTAGTCAGCGTCAAGGAAATGTCTTGTTGATGAGAGAGGTCAACAGAGAATGGTCAGACTGGTTCAAAGTCTACAGTAACTCAGATAACCACTCTGTACAATTGCGGGTTGGCGCTGTTTTAGCGGCACGATCGGGACCTACACAATATTAGGCAGATGGTTTTAATGTTATGGCTGATCGGTGTATATTGTGGCTACACTTTTGAAACAGTGTGTATTTTAATGTTTATAGATTGACCCCAATCACTTCCACTGTAAGTGTCTCACTGTAATCACGATTTTTGCTTTTTTATGTATTTTTAATTTATTTTGTGCTTGTGTGGTAAATGAACTTTATGCCACAAATGCTGTCGACTGAGCTTAACTTGCATTCAACCCAGAATATTCCTGTAATCATTCAGAGATATGCGATCAAGTCAATGGCACGAAATATAGTTGAATACTTCAAAACATATTCAAAATGTGGTTGACTGTTAATGCATTAAAAATACAAAATATCGAGATTTACTTTTTACTTTTCAAGTGAAACGTTTTTACAAAAAGAAGTGATTTCCCCCTATTTTTTCCAGCTATATGATTTCTGCAACCGTTTGAGGAAAATGCAGCAAAATCATTATTTTTAGATTTTTTTTTTTTACTTTAATAATTTTAAAATCTATAGCTTTATTTCCCATTTCTTTCTCTTTAGGGACCTTCATATCTCTTTACATTCTTCTCTTTATCATTTCTATCATCAATGCAAAGCGCTTTGTGTATTAAATGTGCTATATACAGCACATAAACTCGCCTTGCCTTATTTGCATTTTTTTATTTTGTCCCTCAGCGGTTTGTTATTGCAGCATGATCTATTTTATATAAACCCACCCCTAAATTACGCAGAAAAACGTCCTAAGTGGACAACCAGAATAAACCGCAAACTCCGTCAAAAGTCGGGCTATGTGAGACTAGGTTTGTCTGAGATGTGTTTGATGAGTTCTGGTGAGTCAGACTCTGTAAATCTTTCCTCTATTAAAGAGCTGTGAGACATCAGGGCCATTACTGCCCTTTAAATGCCACAGTTTCCTCATTTACAGAACACATAATGACCTATCCAACAGACATATACACACACACACACTTCATCATCTACACAGTCTGACACACATTACTTACATTATACACACCCACACAAACACACACACACACACACACACACCTCATTTGGTTTCACCCTATATGACAGTCATTCATATAGCTGAACTTTTCACTTAGCAACTGAGCAACTGTATTCAGAGTTTTGTTTGAGGCGCTTCACTGAAAAAGTACAATTAGAGCTTTTCCATGCCGATCTACTATTGAAGAATCAACTATGTCAGATGAAACCAGTCCTTAAACGGCACGGAAAACAACACCAACTGTGATTGGTTACTCTTCATGAGCTTTTAGACCGTTCGTGTTTAACTGGGTGGTTCTTGACCAGAAAAGAAAGCTAGAAAAGTTTAAGTAAAAATGTAAAAACGTGACACAGATGATAGACGCTGTTGATAAGGTGAGGAGGAATAATAAACTGAGACTTACTGGATGCTGCATGATGTAGGGCTGATGGGTGACCCAGGATGGATTCTGTACCTGAACATTAAACACACACATGCTTGTGTAAACACATATACTGCATGTGCTATCATCGTTTATGAAAAGTAAAATGAAAAGTAAAATGTACATATTTGGACATTTTTAAAAATAAAAACACCTTTCTGTAATTCCAAAACTAACCAGATGTATATAAAAACATTAGAGTATTTTATGCATTGGAAACCTTCTCAACTCGCCTTCATTAAACACGAAAACGCCACTAGATAGTGATAACACTAAATTGGCGAGAGGAATTTATACGTTTAAAAATGTACATTTTATAATAAGGTTTTACTTGTTAACATTAGCTAATGCTTTAGGTATCATGAACTAACAATAAGCAATATTTTGTTTTGCATTTATTAATATTTGGCAAAATACTGCATTGTTCACTGTTAGTTCAAATCGCATTAACTAATGGGGTGTTTGGGGTGGTGGTGGCGTAGTGGGCTAAAGCACATAACTGGTAATCAGAAGGTTGCTGGTTCAATCCCCACAGCCACCACCATTGTGTCCTTGAGCAAGACACTTAACTCCAGGTTGAACTCCAAATAAAAATAATCTAGTTACAAATAAATAAATGCATGTCTGACATGTTGATAGGGAACTGTTGTCATGTTACCTGGTATGTGGACATAGGTGAGAGGTATTGAGATATGGGGGTCTGTGAGATCATTCTGTTTGTAATATTGTAGGTGGTCGGATAGAATCTGGAGAGATGAAGAGAAAGAGAAATGGTTCATTTTGGGGTGAACTATCATTTTTTGGACCTAAAATGCTTTGCGTAATAGCTGTTGCTATATTGTGTTTTTGCACGGCTGGAATGCTGTATCGACCAATCAACATCCAGAAATGTAACTGTTGCATAATAGCATGTGCAGTATGAATTCGCACATTTCAATGTGTTATTACAGAGTTACTCTGCTTTGGTGGTCTCGTACCCATTTTGCATAGCAGCTGTTGTGGGGTCATACGTGAGGGTCATTCCAGCCTATGAGAGAGAGAGAGAGAGAGAGAGAGAGAGAGAGAGAGAGAGAGAGAGAGAGAGAGAGAGAGATAAGAGTTCTTATGCTGATCAGCTCATAGCTGCCATTTCATTTGCGTGCACACACACACACACACACACACACACACACACACACACACACACACACACAAATAGAACAATTTGCACACAAAACACTCAGTCTGATCTGATTTAGCAGTTAGCTTGTTCAAATCTATTTGCATAATAAGCTCAAACAAACAGTGATCTCTTGGCTTGTGACTCGAGCTAGGCGATAAAGCAAAAAAAAAGCCCCATCTGTCATCTGTCTGTCTTGAAATTTTTTTTTTTTTTAAGTAAACACATGCTAAACTAACTTCTTCAAGCATTATGCCGCGGCACCACATTTTTAGACGCCGTGTCAAGTTAAAATGACTTTTAAAAGCGCATCTCGAGACACATGCATTATGTATTATTCGTTGCGCTGCGTCTAGCTTTTCTTTTTTAAGCATAAGCACAAGTTTGGTCTGAATGGACCTTGTACATCTCATAAATCTCAGGGTCGAATTCACTAAATAGTTGCAGCACTTCTGTGCATAGCACAAAAACCTGCGTCTTATTCCCTAATTCGTTTAAGCAGCGCAATAAGTGCTGAAATAGCGCTGCATTTTAAGAATTTAAATGAAATCACTGTTATTCACATATACGCCTCATCTCTATGTAAATTAGGCTCATTATATATCACGCTTTATTCACAAATCTCTGAGCTGTTTGCCCGGTGCAATTAAATGCCTTTGCACACCAAACATTGCACACCATTTTGAATAGAAACAATTGATTCCTAGGAAGCCATTCACACCTGGAGCGAACATACGTTTGCTGACAAAGCAGGGTTTTTTTTTTGCATGGCGATGAAATGCCCTGACCAATAAAATATGAGCTTTGGATCACATGTCAGGAGACGCTTCAGTTACCAAAACCAATGCAACTGGTGGCGCTAAACCACAGAAATCTGTTTTCCCGACCTACATTAAATGCTCAAATAACACGGAAGAAATCCTGTACCAGCAGTGAGGACGTCCATTTTATTTGCATCAAATGCCTTAAAAACAGAAACAGGTTAATTCATTCACTAAATAGGGAGCTAGGGAGCATCCTATAGCTTCCCTATGCAGTTAAGTGCATTAAGTTCAGTTTCAGGCTGCTGATGATGTTTGCACATGTTTGACACACATGGGACAATGATAATCAGTACATGGATTCAGAGTTTATAATGTACCATTTTATTTTAACATGGTTTGCAGTGATTGGATGATGCATTTTTTTGCCTTTGCCTTGAAAACATGAGATTTCTTGTATCTCCAATACAATATATATATATATATATATATATATTGCGGCATCTTTGCCTTTGTTTCACTTAATTGTATCTTAAGTGTATTTCTTCGCCAAATATTAATAATTTGAATTCTATAGCTGTGATTGCAGTGCACTCTGTAGATATGTCTTTTTATCAAAGTGCCTTTGCATACCAAAAATGTGGTAATGTAGGTTGGGATTTGTGTTTTATTGTGTGGATTATACAGACACTCTAGGTGTTGACACATTTCATTCGTAACATGCAGGGATTTGAGCTTATACATAAAATACATAGATGCACATGCAATAAGATACTATCAGCATTGATCTAATTGACATTTATTTTAACAGGCATGAGTGTGCATTATGCAGTGATTTTAAACAAATATAATTAAAACAAGTATATACAGTATGCATGGAAGTGGCACGTAGTCATATAAAATTAAATATGCTAATATATATATATATATATATACACACTGATTTTTAGGCCTTAACGTCGTACTATTACCGGCTGAGGAAAGCAAGCGGTAAACTGATTTTTAGACCTTTTATTTAAAAAACATGTTTGTGTATCTCTAACGATCATATCAACACTAGTTAATTAAATAATGATGAAGAAGAGCGGCATTTCATGCTTAGTAAATTCCCCCTCGAAATCACTTCTGTGTTACATATGCTAAACATAGTGTGTATAAACACAACCGCCCACATGCCTACCAAAACTAGACTGTGTGTGTGTGTGTGTGTGTGTGTGTGTGTGTGTGATCTCTGCTGTCCATGTCTCTTTACTAACAAGCTTTGACAGGTGAAATCTGGCCAGTGATTTGCACCACACACACGCAGAAGTACTCACAAGTCTGGTCTCCCCGTCTCTGGTCCAGCCTCGTCCATTCTGCATATATTTATTTTGACTTGGTCTCTTCTTCTGTCCTCCATCTGCAAACTTGCACAGCAAGGGCTCTGACGGAGCTGCAGAGAGAGAGAGAGAGTGAGAGACATCAACACTGCATGATATTGACTGCTCCAATCAATTCAAGTCAGCTTTTATTGTCTGTTAACAAAATAATTAGGACATTTACTTTCATTGCATGTATATTTTCTGTACAAATGGGAGTATAAGGTGACTGAGGCATCACCTTTTGTGTTCCACATAGGAAAGGACAACATCAGGGTGAGTAAACGGTGACAGAATTTTTCATTTCTGTCTGAGCTATCCCTTTAATTCAAAGTACAAGAAGTTCTCGCCTCTATCCACTTTCCCACAAAGCTCAGAAAGTATGCATCTAATTTGGACGCTGTCTTCATCTAATCCCCTTTGTTTCCTTTCTGACACGGTCAGTGGAGACTATTTCAGTCTAATAATCTAATTAAAATGCTTTGAGCGGTCACGGCAGGCCTGTATTACTCTCATAGACTCACCCACTGAACGAATGAGCACAAACTGCTTTCAAATTGCACCACAAACTAAACCCTGCTAATCAATAAGTTCTTACTGGTGCATTAGTGTTGGGGTACTACTACTAATTTAAAGGGATCGTTCACCCATAAAAGGAAATTCTCTCATCATTTAATCACCCTCATGCCATCCCAGATGTGCATGACTTTCTTTCATCTGCAGAACACAAATGAACATTTTTAGAAGAATTTCTCAGCTGTTTTGGTCCATACAATGCAAACGAATGGGTGCCAAAACTAGTGTTTTAATGATTTATATTCTTCATGCAAAGCGCCCCCTACTGGGCAGGGAGAAGAATTTCTTGCACAATAAATGTCTTAAATAATAATCAGATTCTCACCCACACATATCACATCACTTCTGAAGATATGTATGTAACAACTGGATTACTGTTATGATCTCTTTGTGCTTTTTTGACATTCGTTCACTGAAATATTCATCAAAAATCATATTTTTTGTGTACTGCAGAAGAAAGTAAATCATACACATCTGGGATGGCATGAGGGTGAGTTTTGGGTGAACTATCTCTTTAACTACATTTTTTATGTAGCATTATGGTAGCTCAGCTGTTTCATAATCAAGTCTCTTTTCTGGCAACAAGCTACTTTTTCCAGTGAGTAGCCGTGTAGCTTGACAAAACAATGTGCATTGCTGATTTGTATTGATTGCGCAACATTACTGCCAAGTAAACTGTGGGAATAGTCAAACAAACTCACCTAAAATCTGTCTTATATTAAGCATTGGGAAGCCTGATTCAATTTAGTGAATTTGCCTATTCGGAGGGTTCATTGAAATGAACCGTTTCTCATGTAGCTGCAGTTTATTCCTTTGTTTTTGGTATTTTATAGTTGCATTGGTTGGATTTAGTGTTAAAGTTAGCCATTCAAAAAGCTGTTTAATGCCGTCACCCTAATTGTTTCCATGCCACATAAATAAACCTTGTAAATCATGAACACTAGAGGCGCTACAACAACAACGACTTTTATTGCCTTTCACACAAATCACGAGTAAAACGGCAGATTATCAGTTCATAAACACTTACTTTTCATCTGTTCCTCACACAATACTATCTGATGACATCTGAACACTTTCACTCTAGTGCACGACTCATTTTAACATTTGCATTATATAATCAAGCTTGTTGGAGTGTGATCATATCGCTCGACTGATCGAGTGTTGCACTTGTGATGTAAAGGAGCGGGTACGAGTCCTGAAGAGCACACGAGTCCACACGTGAACCCAAAGTGTCTTAGAAGCACCACAAAATGACGTGATTGTGTTTTTCATCTCACATTTGCTTTTTCGGATGCTATCGGTTAAGTTTAAGTTTAGGGAGGTCGGATTTGTTTATTTAAAACACGATAAGAGATTTCACCTTGAAAACCTCATCCATGTGGGAGAAAACATTACTCTCTTAGCGCCACACAGTGGACATTTAAACGTGTGTAATAAACCGCTCTCTCTTTCCTAGTGTTTGTCCCGCGTAGGTACAGGGTCCTCTTTGTGATGGTACACGTTTATATTTGATTTGGCACAAGTTTTACGCCGGATGGCCTTTCTGACACAGCCCCCAGTGGCTGGGGGGGGGGGGGGGACTCGCACTCACACACATACGGGGCAATTTAGAGTCTCCCCCCCCTTTCAGTGTCGCTAACTATTTCTGAAAGAAAGGCTTGACTGTTGTTAAGCTAGTTTATAAAGATCTTGTCTCATGGGAAGCTGCAGTTTCACAGTTGCTGATTACACCTGTTATCAATTTAAACTTTTCGTGCAGCGAGTCTAAATGTACATTCGTGCGATGGCTGTTTGGTATGGCTGAATGGTTCCGCTACATGCCCAAGAGCTTGTTTCCATTTACATTGCAGTGGAGAAGAATCATTACCAGTGAGTGAATGAGTGTGCTCTAACAGAGAGCAGTGTTGTGTCTTTATACCCAAACAAATAGAGTTAAAACAGACATCACGCACATGTACACACACATGCTTACCCATAACTCCGGCTGGTGTTTTCAGAAATTTGCCATTGAAGTGTGAGATGACGGCTTCACATTTCTCTGTGGACTCCATCCTAGAGAACAATATTGTGTTTATTAGTAAATATGGATTATGTATTGAAGGTTAGTATTATTAACACTTCTCATTCTCAGTCTTGTACCAGTACATGTGTGAGTTTCCAATGCTGAAACATGATTTATTGAATACTCACAATATAATGCAATGCAATGATTTTGCTGGCCATATAAAATTAAGCACTAATTTTATTTGGCCATTAAGCTTGCATTAGATTAGCCTTACGATCCTTCCTTGTCTCATGAGTCATGAGTACGAGAGCCCCATGACAGCGGATTTCAACTAAACACATTCATTTCCGAGAATCCGTTTAAAGTGTTTTAATTACTCGATACAAAACTCGACCATCGCTTATTTTTTTCTCCCCTATTTGTAACGCCCAATTCCCAAAGTCCTCGTGGTGACATAGCGACTCGCCTCAATCCTGGTGGAGGAGGACGAATCTCAGTTGCCTCCGCGTCTGAGACCGTCAAACCGCGTCAACCGCATCTTATCACGTGGCTTGTTGAGTGCGTTACCACGGAGACATAGTGCTCGCTACGCGTCCCACCGAGAGCGAGAACCACATTATAGCGACCAAGAGGAGGTTACCCCATGTGACTCTACCCTTCCTAGCAACCGGGCCAATTTGGTTGCTAAGGAGCCCTGGCTGGAGTCACTCAGGACGCCTTGGATTCGATCAACCAGGAAATCTATGGCAACCCCCCTCACGATTTCATTTTCAGTTAAAAACACATTGATTTTGCTCCATTTCTCACCCACACTGAAACAGCTTTTTCAAAAACAGCATTTTTTGGAAAACGATGAAGTTACATTAACTTTTTACATTTAATCAAAAATGGATGTGTGTGGACGTGGCTTACGTATGTTTCCTACACAACTGTGCTTGTGTTCTCCCTCTCGTCTCATGACGCTTTCTCTGCATGAAAGAATTTAACTTAAAAACAGTATTTCATGTCCAGTTATTCATCTATTTGGTAAGCAGCCATTTAATTAGCCAGATAATGTACATTATGCTTTACTTAATACCAGATCCAGACAGAATCTGCAGATTTTTCAATATTTTTTAGCTGATTTCTAGGGAAAATCTGCAGAGTTCTGCAAAAGGGATTGTTAAATACATAGTACCAATGTATTAAATGGACCTGAGAGCAAAGCATCATTAAATTAGCCAAGATATTCAATAAACAAAAATGCAAGGGATGGGGATGCATGAACTTTTATAAATGACAGATGCTACAATTCTGCAGAAATCTGCAGTTTTTTTCTGCTGACCTGAGGCTGGATTACATGACATGAATTTTACACTGATTTTAGACCTGATTTTCAGTCGGGCCAAGTTGGTACTAGTCGCTCCGGTTAGAGAAAATCACGTATTGTATGATGGGTACTAGAGGTCGACCGATAGGCGGCTGTGCGGCTGTGGCTCAGGTGGTAGAGCGGGTCGGACACTAATCGCAGGGTTGGCGGTTCGATTCTTGGCCAAACACAACGCTGCATGCTGAAGTGTCCTTGGGCAAGACAATGAACACCAACTTGCTCCCAATGGCAGGCTAGCGCCTTGCATGGCAGCTCTGCCATCACTGGTGTATGAGTGTGAATGTGTGTGTGAATAGGACACAGTGTAAAGCCCTTTGGTAACCTCTAAGGTTAAAAAAGGCGCTATATAAGTGCAGACTGGGCCAGTGGTGGCTCAGCGGTTATGGCTCTGGGTTACTGACCGAAAGGTGGGGGGTTCAAGCACCGTCAAGATACCACTGTTGGGCCCTTGAGCAAGGCCCTTGACCCATCTGCTCCAGAGGTGCTGTTTCATGGCTGACCCTGCGCTCTGACCCCAGCTTAGTTGGGATATGCGAAAAACTGCATTTCATTGGCTCTGTACCTGTACCTGTACTCTGCACAATGACAATAAAGTTGAATCTTAATCTTAACCATAGTGAATTTTGCCAAAATCATGACTAAGGTGGTGGAAAAGGCAGATAACCGATTAAACGGCCAATTATTATTTTTAATCGATTTATAAAATGTTGAAAGTTGTCTTTCCTTATTATGATGGGCACAGACATTGGGGCTGCACAAGTCCAAAATTAATAAAATCCCAGATGCAGTTTATTGCTCACCCAAAAGCCCAATAATAACAACCAGAAAAACAATTATGGGACATTTATCTACAAATAGGCCCAAAATACAGCGGGGACTCTTATTTTGAAATGACAGAGACTTTGGTCCATTAGAATATACATTTACCAAAATATGCTTTTTATAGGCTATGCATTCACTATTTAAAGGATGTTATTTTTATGTTATTTTTCACAAGATATGAAGTTGAAGAGACAATGCATGTTCTGACGGGGCACGTTTCCATATTGTCGCATTTTTCTTTGCATGCTCTCGCTTCAATTCAGAACACTTGATCATCTAATCAAACTAACAAAATATGCATTGAAGTGAGGTTAAAAATATGGATGAATATTGTCAATGATGAAAGAGATACAGAGATTGTTTTTATTTCACCTCAAGAGGCCGCTGCTATATTGTAGAATACCCCAGTGCCAGCCACAGAGGAACAAATCAAACTATCGGCAACTACCGGCGTTGAGTATTTGCAGATAACCGATAGTTCAAAAAACAACTTTCAGCACCAATTAATCAGTACAACCGATATATATATATATATATATATATATATATATATATATATATATATATATATGTCTACCTCTAATGGGTACCGACTCCCATCAAGTTGGAGGATTTTTTTGCCTGAACTATCCACGACTACAGAGGATATCTCGAAGTGTACGGTGCTCAACGTCTCAAATCTGAAGTCATACGGTCAGCAGCCATTGGAGGTTGAGCGTGCAGGCCATGAAGCTCAAGAAAAGGAGATGCAAACAAGCACTCAAGTGGAGTTAAACTTTAAACGCCACTCACCTCACGTTGCAATCTCTAGATGCCGTACTGGCCGTGCATTCCCACCCCAAGACCTTGCCAAAATGCACTTGGCACATGTCTTTTGCTTCTTGGAACTCGCAGCAACAACAACAACAGCTCCCGTTTCCATGTTTGCTTACATCTCTCATGTGGCTCTGTGGGCTGAGTGTTTCTGCGAGTTTGCCGTGATCGGAGCAACATTGCAGTGGGGTAATGTTAGGTCGGTATGAGGCCTAGTGGCGGTGCAATCCAGCCTTTTTGTGATAACATCTAGGGCTGCTTATTACTACGTATTGCAATACTGGTGCATTTAAAGGCGTTTCAGGTAAATGTTCATATTATATATATATAAATATTTATTGTAGATATTATCTCGTAAAAAAATCAGTTAAGATTGGAGTTGTTTTTCCATTCAAGTGTGCTAAGAATAACCCCTTCTGTGAGTGTGTTTTGTGTCATGAATTTACCAGGAGAGTTCAGCGAGAGTTTCCTGGCTTTATCGTGTTGATTTGTTAGACACACAGATATGAAGAATACATGAGAAGAACTGAAGTGTGTTGAGTGTATATGTGTTGAGGTGGGCAACGCGCCAGGGGCTTTCCAGGACGTTTGATACCTGTGCCCTGATGAACGCAACAGTTGATCGTTTGTTTTGGCACATTACACTATCGTCAAGACAAACTGTGTTGTTTGAATGGTTTGTATACATTTAGTTCCCACACCAGTATATTGTACAACACAAAGACCCTGTCAAGGCCTCACCTTGCAAATCCGACCCCTCGGCTGACCCCGTTGGCGTCGCGCAGGACACGTGTGGAGACTACATGTCCGAAGGGCTTCAGCATGCTCTCTAACTCCTGCTCATCCATAGACTGAGGGAGGTTAGAGATGTAAAGATTAGTGGGGTCCTGTTCCTGTTGCTAGAGAGAGAGAGAGTGAGAGAGAGAGAGAGAGAGAGAGAGAGAGAGAGAAAATGATAAAGTTATAAGTTAAAGTTATACTAGAACTGATTTTGAACAAACACACCAAGTATGAATTTTTGCAGTTTGATTTTTGCAGCATAGGGAGATTTTCTTTCCTGTTATAAGATGAAATTTTGACTCCAAAGTTTGGTTTGCTCCGTATAAACAGTCCCTTTCTGGTATCCTTGGGAAAATCTTGCATAAATTACAGGTTTTACCAGCTTTAGTATGTGGCCATAACTTGAAGATTAAAGACCGGATACAACTTTAACTCTTTGTTTTTTGAAAAAAAAAGAAAAAAATGGCCTAAAAAATGTTATTCAGGTAAAAAAAGCTCAAGTTAAAGAAGGGGAACTTTATCATTTAACTGAACTGTGCAGATGCATTTTAGACACTTGCGCTTTGTTTTGCGCTCATGCACGAACGCTATTTATTTGGACCACTCAGGCAACGCCGATGGAATTAGGGGTAGACAAATTTACAACTTAAAAACAAGCAGAGCTATAGAAGTGCATCTTCATATTTGCAATTAAAGTGGCAAATTAGGAGTTCTTTCTAAGTTTTCCATGATTATTGCAGCCAAAAATGACGCATGATGCAATTTGCTGCATTTTATGTAGTTGTGTAACTCACAAATCATCATTGTATACCTGTGTCAATGAGATTGTAAATGCAACTAAATATTTTAGACCTGAAAATGCAGTTAGCAAAGAAAAAACAATAGTTACTCAGAAAAATACCATATATGTATGTAAACCCTTCTTTATTTTTTTTAATAAATATTTTCTGCCTCAGACAATGCAAGATGCAAGTAAGGTTAAAAAAGATGTACAACAAATCCTTAAACTAAAAACACATATGAGGATTCCTTAATTAGGCCTGTTGAGGGGTCTGGGTATCTCAGCGAGTAAAGATGCTGGCTACCACCCCTGGAGTCATGAGTTTGAATCCAGGGCGTGCTGAGTGACTCCAGCCAGGTCTCCTAAGCAACCAAATTGGCCCGGTTGCTAGGGAGGGTAGAGTCACATGGGGTAACCTCCTCGTGGTCACCATAATGTGGTTCTCGCTCTCAGTGGGGCGTGTGGCGAGATGTGCGTGGATGCTGCGGAGAATAACGTGAAGCCTCTAAACGTGCTATATCTCAGTGGTAACGTGCTCATAAAGTCACGTGATAAGATGCATGGATTGACGTCTCGGACGTGGAGGCAACGGAGATTCGTCCTCCGCCACCCGGATTGAGACGAGCACTTGCACTTGACGGTGCAAAAGTCACATTTAACTCGCCGACGCGTTTACGTCACGCGACAGCAACGTGATGCGTCAACTGCTGGCAGGAAGCGCTTTTCAAAAGTTAATAACTTTTAAATTATTGATATGCTTTTACACAAACATCTCAATTTGCTTCACAAGACATTCATTGATCGACTGGATTCCTGTGGATTACTTTTATGCTGCCTAAATGTGACTTTTGGACCGTCAAAGTGCTGGTACCCGTTGACTTGCATTATAAGGACCTGACAGAGCTCTATCTTCTTCTAAAAATCTTCATTTGTGTTCTGCTGAAGATAGACAGTCATACACCTCTGGGATGGCATCAGGGTAAGTGAATAATGAGAGAATTTTCATTTTGGGGGAACTGTCCCTTTAAACGTGGATTTTTGTGTCTAATTTGCAGCACTCAGGGTGAAGATTAAACGCTAGCTGTGATGTATGTGAAAAAGTTTAGACAAGGATGTTTACAGTGAACGCAAAACACAGAGAACATGGAGAAGACAAGGTGGAGACGCTTACACTGTTACTATGGAGATGATAGAAATGTAGCATTTGGATATGTTGTGACTGCTTCAGGCCTTTCAAACACATTTGTTTTGCCACCATCAATCATGAAGGAAATCGCTCAGATTTATACTGAAAATGTGTGGAAATTATAACAAATTGCAAGCTACCACAAATAATGCAGAGATTGGTTGAATTTGCAATAGTCACAAGATCCTGGAGGGACTGGTTATATTAAAACAGGTGTTCTGGGAAAGGATAGGAGGTGCTAATGCTCACACCTGTGTCAACAGACCTGTAAAGAGCCACAAATCTTATCATTCAGGTATTCTGTTCCTTCACACTCTACTGCAGCTCCCATCACAGTTTACACATACTTAATCAGTTAACAGGTGAAACACCTGGGTGACAGAAATCAAATGCCCTCCACAACTGTCTGTCTGCTCTATAGAGTACAGCTGAACATGTCAAAAAGAGCTCCGGTCCAAAACTTGGAGCTGCTTTGCTGCCCACTGCCAACATAATCAGCAACATAACTGAAACAGACCCTCGTAAGTGGTTGATTTTAAGTGGCACCACACGAATAGCGCTATTCATGTGAAGCACATTGGCGAATCGACACAGAATTGCAATTGATTTGCTGTTAGCATGTTGCTAAGCTAATTGCGTAATATAGTGCATTCACTTGTCGGTATTACACTTGTTACGAGGCTTCACAATAGCCACTGTTACCAGGAGTGCTTTCTTTGTTTTTAAAAGTTTCGCAAGTACACGGAGGCGAATTTATAATTGTAATTTTTTTTTAAATGATTAAATATTTTGCTGTCGTCAACAACAAAGCCACACGTTACGAGTCTTGCCACAGAAACTAATCATTTCCGAGATCACACACACACACACACACACACGTATGATAGAATTGCGTTCTCCGCGATTGATACAAGCAACAAAATAGCGCCGCTAATAGCAACACTGAGAATGCAATGCATATTAGAACGCAACGAAACCGAGCTTGCACGGCTAAATGTGCGTTGATGTACTTGCGTAGTGCATGTTACTAGCTTTAAAATGCTGTCTACGTAGGCAGCTCACTAGTTTCACAACAAACCTTTCTAAACAATCTACCTCTTTCAAAGTCAGACAACATGCATTGTTGGCAGAACTGTTAAGGGTAACAAAGTCAAAGCATTAAAGTACACTCACAGTGCAGGTGTGTAAAATATATAAAAGAGGCTAAAGTGGAAATGTGACTCCCTGTCTCGATTCTCTAGCTAGTAAACAGTCAGCATAAATATTAATGAGCTGCTGATTTGCATGTGGCTCTCGGCGGCCCCCTTCCAAATGCTTACTGATTTTCAGCCGTAGTTTTCCTTTCGTCAGCAGTAAGAGAGAGAGAGAGAGAGAGAGAGAGAGAGAGAGAGAGAGAGAGAGAGAGAGAGTCTCTCCCCTCTGGGACAAAACAGCCGCTACATTAATATTCATTAACATCCTACTGCGTTAAATCTCAACCTGAAAGAGAGGAAGGAAAAATGAGCAGAACAAAGAGACGACAGAGGAGAGGCGGATTGGATTACTCAAGTAATACACTGACAGATAAATTCAGCATAGCACTATTAGTGAACAAAGGCAGAGGCCCGGCTTGAAGCTGAATAACCTAAAGAAGGGCGTTCCCTCACGGCGATGGAAGGAAGAGAAAACAGGGGGCGGGGTGGAGATCATAAAGAGCCATCAGGGTCAATCCTGTTACGAAGTACATTTTCATGCCACCCTCATATGTGCCTTAATATACTAGTATCACAATCAAACAAGATGGTTAAATAATATCAAAATGAACATCAAGTTGACATCTTCATGTGGGCAGTGACTCACTTAATCAGCTTTCCATTTCCATCCTGTTAATTTCATGCTTTTAAGTTATATAAAGTTTAAATGCTTGAGCTTGACCTGGGCATATTTCTTAAAAGTCTGGTATACCCATATACAGATTATTCAGTCACATGGTTTCTCTTACCACTGCTACGCTGACGACACGCAACTCTACTTGTCTTTCCAGCCCAACGACACCACAGTGACCGCTCGAATCGCTGCCTGTCTGGCAGACATCTCGGCCTGGATGAAGGAACACCACCTGCAACTCAACCCAGCCAAGACCAAACTCCTCGTCTTTCCAGCCAACCCTGCTGTTGAACACAACAACACCGTGCAGCTGGGTTCAACTACAGTGTCGCCTTCCAAAATGGTCAGAAATCTAGGGGTAACCATCGATAAGCTAAATTTCACAAACCACATCTCAAAGACTTCTAGATCATGTAGATTTACACTCTACAATATCAGGAAGATAAGACCTTTCCTCTCTGAACATGCCACACAACGGCTTGTTCAGTCACTTGTCATCTCTAGACTGGACTACTGTAACGCTCTCATCACAGGCCTTCCTGCATGTGCTATTAGACCTCTGCAAATGATCCAGCATGCAGCAGCACGTCTGGTCTTTAATGAACTAAAGAGAGCACATGTTACACCACTCTTTGTCTCTCTCCACTGGCTGCCGGTTGATGCACGTATTAAATTCAAGGCCCTGATGCTGGCATACAAAAGTCACTGGGTCTGCTCCAGCATACCTAAAAACATTTATGCAGAGCTACACTCCCACCAGTACGTCGCCTTGTTGCACCAAAACAAAGAGGCACCAAAACCCTTTTCCGGACTTTCAGTTTTATCATACCACGTTGGTGGAATGACCTCCCCAACTCCATCCGTGAAGCTGACTCACTCTCTATCTTCAAAAAACAGTTCTTGTTGCATTTAAATCTGTTTTGAACACTATTCTGATGCTAGTAAAACTTTGTAGTATGGCACTTTTCGTACAAATGTCTCCTTAAGATGATCCGCTTATGTTTTCCTCTTTTGTAAGTTGCTTTGGATAAAAGCGTCTGTAAATGTACCTATTTACTGAAATGTCTCCTTAAATTTCAACTAAAACTTAGTAAAAATATTTATCTTTATTTAACCGATCCTGATATTTTATTCTTAAAATACGAAGATACATTTTTTACTCTATGCACAACCCTATAATATGCCCTCAACGAAAACACTTGTGTAAGATGCTCCCTGAATCGCTGCTCTTCTTACAGTAAAGACACTGTAATGTTTTAGCACGTGTATATTTAGCCATTCAAGAAGTTTTGAAACACTTGACTGAAATATTTCTCTGATCTTTAAAATCTTTTGATATGAAGGCGAATGCTTAAATGTTTGAAATGAGTTTTGTAGGCAAAAATATAATTGTGCCAACAGTTATTGAAATGGATGACTTGGACCAAATAATAAAGAAAAGCAGCCAATAAGTGTCCAGCATTGATGGGAACTCCTTCAATACTGTTTTAAAAGCATCCCAGGATGATTCCTCAAGAAGCTGCTTGAGAAAGTGTCGAGTTCATGTCTGCAAACTCTAGACAAAGATGATGCTAAAATATAACACAGTTTTGATTATTTTGGATTTTGTTTAGTCACAACATAATTCCCATATATCCATTTCTATTATTCCATAGTTTTGATGACTTTACTATTATTCTAAAATGTGAAGAAAAAAAAAAAACAAAATAAAGAATAAGTAAGTGACCCTAAACTTTTGACTGGTAGTGCATACACAGTACACTCACACACACTCTCACACACACACTCTCACACACACACTTTCACACACACACTCTCACACACACACTCTCACACACACACTCTCACAATAAAGTGTGAGCAAACACTTTATTATAATTGAAACTTGTAAAAAATGTATGTGTAAACAAACAAATCTCCATTTTGAAAATAAATAAAATAAATAGAATAAATAAAAAAATAGCATGTATCTAACATGTTAGCATAGCATGTTAAATGAACTACTAAAACAACATCAGCTGTGTGAGATTTTAAAGTAATGTCCAATGATTATTAATAATTAATATACTGTAGGTGCGCGACATCACAGCGAGACCGCTCCTGTCAGTACCTTTAACTCAACGCTTCAGGACAGATTTTACATTAGAAATCAAGTGGTGACCCACCGTAGTAAAATACACAGTATTTAATGTATCCTGGGTCGCATTTCCTTTTATGTTGCATTTCCAGTACAATTACATGCATCAAGTGACATTATTTTTGTTGTTGACGTCAACAACAAAAGCGACGGGAAGTTTTCTCTCCCCCTTTTAAAAATTGAACAGCATATTTACATATATGAGACCATTATTATCCCGTTTGTTAACTAATATGACATTTATTTTGACAAAATATAACAGCTACTTTTACTCGTGTAAAATCCTGAAACACATTTGTAAAGGTGATGGGGTGTAATTTTGTATTATGTTTTTAGCGCATAACAGTGTTGGTCTTTTCCTCCTCAGTACTGTTTGGCATGTCGGGGCTGCTACTGTTTGAGAGATTCGACTTGACTTCCTCCGTAATGCTTTAAACTAGAAAAGTCTCACTAGAACCACGTCATTGTTCTTTCCCTGCTGTCCACGACCCAGTCCGAATAGAACAGTTGAGAAGCACTGCTTTAACTAACACACACACACACACACACGTCAGATCCCCTCGCTTCTCTCTGATGTGTGTGTGTGTGTGTGGTGCAAGTTGACGAGTCTGACAGGCTACGACTCAGTCTGAATAGACCTGCGGCCCACCAGTGGAGAAACACTGCTTTAAAACACACACACTCACACACACACACACACACACACACACTCACACACACATGTTCCAAATGAACATATTTTGTCAAGTGAAGTAAACTCGAAAAGTTCACCCCCCCCAACAAAACAACAGCAGGTGCATGAGGATAAGTCAGAATTTTCATTTTAGGTGAACTATTCCTTTAAACATCCCATCGGGATTTGATTTCAGTATGCACGCATGTGTCTCCTGCTAACAATTAACTCAACATGTACCATGTGACTTAGCACGCAATA
Organism: Moxostoma hubbsi; assembly: GCA_032164185.1. Lineage (NCBI taxonomy): Eukaryota > Metazoa > Chordata > Actinopteri > Cypriniformes > Catostomidae > Moxostoma > Moxostoma hubbsi. Next base: position 122,843 of record JAVLUX010000011.1, read on the forward strand.
CTTGTGCAAGTGTGTGTGCGTCAGACACAGATGGAACAAGAGAAAGAGATGGAAAAAAAGAATGTGTATACGTGACAAAACGCAATCTGTACAGTATATGAAGGAGAAAAACAAACAGAAATATTCAGATTAGGATACTTCCATACTCTATTTCTGCCGAATGCAGCACAGAGTGATTAAAATGTTACATACTACTACTGCTAAGTTTAAAGCATTAAATGTATCATATAATGTGTTCCGTTTCACATTCTATTGTTTTAATAGTAGGCAGTAGAAGACAGTATTCCATTAAGAATGTATCCAATGACTTTTATGAGCACACAAGGCCATGCCACTGGGTTACTCTAAGGGTTTCCTGTCTAACATATTGATGTCGAACCATCTGTTTATATCATAAACAAGGTGAAAGTAAGATACATCCAAGGACAACACGCCAACATGTCGAAGCCACAGAATGAGAGCATGAAAATCTAACATCTCATTTAGTGCACACAGCTCATGGACGTCAGTTTAATTCTGATTTCCATACACTATATCAGCATTAAACATGTTTATGCATATGCACCAATAACACCACAAGAGCTTGCTTAAAGGGATAGTTCACACAAATATTAAAGATCTCTCATTATTTACTCACCCTCATGCCATCCCAGATGTGAGACTTTCTTTCTACTGCAGAACATAAATACACATTTTGAGAAGGATATCTCAGCTCTGTAGGTCCATACAATGCAAGCGAATGGTGACTAAAACTTTGAAGGAGTCAAGATTTATAGAGAAATATTAGTTACATTTTGGTCTGTTTCTCTCCCCAAAACAATTGGATTGCTTTTGTAGACATGATTTAACTACTGGAGTCGTATGTGGTACTTTTATGCTGCCTTTATGTGCTTTTTGGAGCTTCAAAGTGTTGGTCACCATTCACTTGCATTGTATGGACCTAAAGAACAGAAATATTTGTTCTGCAGTAGAAAGGAAGGCATACGCATCTGGCACGGCATGAGGGTGAGTAAATGATGGGAATTTTCATTTTTGGGTGAAAAAAATACATAAATATATATATAATAAAAAATTATAATAATAAAATAAAAACTTTACAATTTGTCCAAAAGAAGGCAACATAATCATCCGGCCTAACGTACGGAACAGCCTTTGCTTCGGAAGCATGCCAGTGATGCCTTCAAATGCTATCTATGTAGTGTGCTTACTAGGTTTTGGAACAGAGCCACCGATTAACATCACAGAGAACAAGGGAGTGGATTGAGACACACCCTGACTGAGACTCGGCTTTTATAGGGCCTTAGTGTCGAGGCTTCAGAGAGGCTGTTACCAAGACAACCTCCAATTACTTACTTGCTTTTCTGTAGGGCAGGAATGTAAACTACCTTGTTGCCATTCACTGCCATGCTTCTGGATGCCACCTCCAATGCCAGGGTCAGATAACTTGTCGTTTTACACATTTTGGTGCACATCCAGGCCAATGAAAACTTCTGTGCACTCCTATTTTTTACATGAACACTATCCATGAAATAAAAGACGCAACTTTTAGACAGTCTGCTTTGAAAATGTGCTTAATTGTCATGAAATCGTAATGGCATCAAAAACATGCCACTTTTTTTTATAACTTATTTTTTTCTTGATTTTAAGGTAAGATATGACCCAGACCTGTTCTGGAAGGTTTCGTGAGATTCACCCATACCTTTCTTTCTTTACTGTATAGCCTGCGTGTCTGAATAGAACATATATAAGGGTGTGGCTTTGTCCATGTGAACATAACACACTTATACATTCACACAGATAAACATCTGCCTCTGAAGTCATGCCCAGTCAACTGACGTCACAGGGATTTGGTTAATTGTGTCAGTGCAGGTGACAATAAGAGTAGGTGTGCACAGGTGCGATCTTACCTTTGCCATCTGTGCTTGAACTCCACTGCTCTTCAGAGCGCTGACGGCTTTCTGAGCTGCAGCCGGGCTGTCAAAATCCACAAAGCCATACCCTAAGAGAAAAAAAACATTACACGAGCTTAGATACAACTTTTATACTGACAACATACACTCAAACTGCAGTAACAGAGGGAATCTCATGACATAAAAAAATAAATACTGTAGTAAAATGAATGGGTCTTTGCAAATAAAAAATGAGGGTGTTAATTTAGTGCGATTAATTATATTAGAAATAATGCATAAAAAAATGGGAAATTAATCATGCCCCCCTCCATAATAAAAGTACAGATTCTCCTACCATATGAGCAAATCAAGCTTGAAGTACGTGTTTTAACGAGTCGCGCCAACAGGTGGCAGCATATGGAGTTATATGTGTGCCACAATTCTGCGTGCACAAAATTATATATATATTTACACTGGTGGCCAAATGTTTGGAATAATGTACAGATTTAGTTGTTTTGGAAGGAAATTGGTACTTTAATTCACCAAACTGACATTCAAAGACAAAGCACAACTGTCTCTAACAAGGACAGAAAGAGATGTGGAAGACCAGATGTGCAACTAAACAAGAGGATAAGTACATCAGAGTCTCTAGTTTGAGAAATAGACACCTCACATGTCCTCCGCTGACAGCTTCATTGAATTCTACCCGCACAACACCAGTTTCATGTACAACAGTAAAGAGAAGTCTCAGGAGGTCTTATGGGGAGAATTGCAAAGAAACAGTTGTGAACATTTTTTCATATTTGTAATAGTGATTTTTCACATTATTAATGTCCTGACTATACATTGTGATCAGTTGAAAGACACTCTGGTGAATGAAAGTGCCAATTTCTATCCATAAGAGCAAAATATGTACATTACTCCAAACGTTTGGCCGACGGTATATGTTTATGCTACTATATTTTGAAAAACTTACATGACAGTAAGTTAAGCCTTACAGTACATTATTCCTGGAATGTCTATAATCCATGGGGTGATTATCTTTTATAATGATAACTGCATACAGTGTATAAAGTGTGTACTGGATTAGGAGAATTGTGCCTGTTGGCTCTTTTACTACATTAACAGATGTTTATGGTTGCTGTAGCTATCTCAACTCTCCAATCGCAGAGTGCTTGTAAACAGCTTCTAATAGTCAATCCTGACATAAGAGGCGGGACTTGTCTGAATACAGCTGGAAAAGCAAACGAGCCGTCTAAATTTACGAGCGCACGCAAAATAACTTTTTGTGCACTCAAAATATCATCTTGTGTATGTAAAATATTTTTGTGCACTCAAAATATCATCTTGTGCACGTAAAACAGTTTTGTGCACTCAAAATATCATCTTGTGTACGTAAAACAATTTGTGCACTCAAAATATCATCTTGTGCACGTAAAACAGTTTTGTGCACTCAAAATATCATCTTGTGCACGTAAAACAGTTTTGTGCACTCAAAATATCATCTTGTGCACGTAAAACATTTTGTGCACTCAAAATATCATCTTGTGCGCGTAAAAAATGTTGCACACTCAAAATATCATCTTGTGTACGTAAAAAATGTTGCGCACTCAAAATATCATCTTGTGTACGTAAAACAAATTTGTGTACTCAAAATATCATCTTGTGCGCGTAAAAAATGTTGCGCACTCAAAATATCATCTTGTGTACGTAAAAAATGTTGTGCACTCAAAATATCATCTTGTGTACGTAAAACAAATTTGTGTAATCAAAATATCATCTTGTGTACGAAAAACAAATTTGTGTACTCAAAATATCATCTTGTGCACGTAAAAAATGTTGTGCACTCAAAATATCATCTTGTGCACGTAAAAAATGTTGTGCACTCAAAATATCATCTTGTGCACGTAAAAAATGTTGCGCACTCAAAATATCATCTTGTGTACGTAAAAAATGTTGTGCACTCAAAATATCATCTTGTGTACGTAAAACAAATTTGTGTAATCAAAATATCATCTTGTGTACGAAAAACAAATTTGTGTACTCAAAATATCATCTTGTGCACGTAAAAAATGTTGTGCACTCAAAATATCATCTTGTGCACGTAAAAAATGTTGTGCACTCAAAATATCATCTTGTGTACGTAAAACAAATTTGTGTACTGAAAATATCATCTTGTGTACGTAAAAAATGTTGCGCACTCAAAATATCATCTTGTGTACGTAAAACAAATTTGCGCACTCAAAATATCATCTTGTGTACGTAAAACAAATTTGTGTACTCAAAATATCATCTTGTGCGCGTAAAAAATGTTGCGCACTCAAAATATCATCTTGTGTACGTAAAACAAATTTGTGCACTCAAAATATCATCTTGTGTACGTAAAACAAATTTGTGTACTCAATATCATGTGTACGTAAAAAATGTTGCGCACTCAAAATATCATCTTGTGTACGTAAAAAATGTTGCGCACTCAAAATATCATCTTGTGTACGTAAAACAAATTTGTGTACTGAAAATATCATCTTGTGTACGTAAAACAAATTTGTGTACTCAAAATATCATCTTGTGCGCGTAAAAAATGTTGCGCACTCAAAATATCATCTTGTGTACGTAAAAAATGTTGTGCACTCAAAATATCATCTTGTGTACGTAAAACAAATTTGTGTACTCAATATCATGTGTACGTAAAAAATGTTGCGCACTCAAAATATCATCTTGTGTACGTAAAAAATGTTGCGCACTCAAAATATCATCTTGTGTACGTAAAACAAATTTGTGTACTGAAAATATCATCTTGTGTACGTAAAACAAATTTGTGTACTCAATATCATGTGTACGTAAAAAATGTTGCGCACTCAAAATATCATCTTGTGTACGTAAAAAATGTTGCGCACTCAAAATATCATCTTGTGTACGTAAAACAAATTTGTGTACTGAAAATATCATCTTGTGTACGTAAAACAAATTTGTGTACTCAAAATATCATCTTGTGCGCGTAAAAAATGTTGCGCACTCAAAATATCATCTTGTGTACGTAAAAAATGTTGTGCACTCAAAATATCATCTTGTGTACGTAAAACAAATTTGTGTACTCAAAATATCATCTTGTGTACGTAAAAAATGTTGCGCACTCAAAATATCATCTTGTGTATGTAAAACAAATTTGTGTACTCAAAATATCATCTTGTGTACGTAAAAAATGTTGCGCACTCAAAATATCATATTGTGTCCGTAAAAAATGTTGCGCACTCAAAATATCATCTTGTGTACGTAAAAAATGTTGCGCACTCAAAATATCATCTTGTGTACGTAAAAAATGTTGCGCACTCAAAATATCATATTGTGTACGTAAAACAAATGTGTACTCAAAATATCATCTTGTGTACGTAAAAAATGTTGCGCACTCAAAATATCATATTGTGTACGTAAAAAATGTTGCGCACTCAAAATATCATCTTGTGCGCGTAAAACAATTTATGTACTCAAAATATCATCTTGTGCGCGTAAAACAAATTTGCGTACTCAAAATATCATAGTGTACGTAAAAAATGTTGCGCACGCAAAATATCATAGTGTGTACGTAAAAAATGTTGCGCACTCAAAATATCATATTGTGTACGTAAAAAATGTTGCGCACTCAAAATATCATCTTGTGCACGTAAAAAATGTTGCGCACTCAAAATATCATATTGTGCGCGTAAAACAATTTATGTACTCAAAATATCATCTTGTGTACGTAAAACAAATTTGTGTACTGAAAATATCATCTTGTGTGCGTAAAACAAATTTGTGTACTCAAAATATCATCTTGTGTACGTAAAACAAATTTGTGTACTCAAAATATCATCTTGTGTACGTAAAACATTTTGTGCACTCAAAATATCATCTTGTGTACGTAAAACAAATTTGTGTACTGAAAATATCATCTTGTGCACATAAAACATTTTGTGCACTCAAAATATCATCTTGTGCACGTAAAACATTTTGTGCACTCAAAATATCATCTTGTGCACATAAAACAATTTGTGCACTCAAAATATCATCTTGTGCTCGTAAAACAATTTGTGTACTCAAAATATCATCTTGTGCACATAAAACATTTTGTGCACTCAAAATATCATCTTGTGCACGTAAAACATTTTGTGCACTCAAAATATCATCTTGTGCGCGTAAAAAATGTTGCACACTCAAAATATCATCTTGTGTACGTAAAAAATGTTGCGCACTCAAAATATCATCTTGTGTACGTAAAACAAATTTGTGTACTCAAAATATCATCTTGTGCGCGTAAAAAATGTTGCGCACTCAAAATATCATCTTGTGTACGTAAAAAATGTTGTGCACTCAAAATATCATCTTGTGTACGTAAAACAAATTTGTGTACTCAAAATATCATCTTGTGTACGAAAAACAAATTTGTGCACTCAAAATATCATCTTGTGCACGTAAAAAATGTTGTGCACTCAAAATATCATCTTGTGTACGTAAAACAAATTTGTGTACTGAAAATATCATCTTGTGTACGTAAAAAATGTTGCGCACTCAAAATATCATCTTGTGTACGTAAAAAATGTTGTGCACTCAAAATATCATCTTGTGTACGTAAAAAATGTTGTGCACTCAAAATATCATCTTGTGTACGTAAAACAAATTTGTGTACTGAAAATATCATCTTGTGTACGTAAAAAATGTTGTGCACTCAAAATATCATCTTGTGTACGTAAAACAAATTTGTGTACTGAAAATATCATCTTGTGTACGTAAAAAATGTTGCGCACTCAAAATATCATCTTGTGTACGTAAAACAAATTTGCGCACTCAAAATATCATCTTGTGTACGTAAAACAAATTTGTGTACTCAAAATATCATCTTGTGTACGTAAAACAAATTTGTGTACTCAATATCATGTGTACGTAAAAAATGTTGCGCACTCAAAATATCATCTTGTGTACGTAAAAAATGTTGCGCACTCAAAATATCATCTTGTGTACGTAAAAAATGTTGCGCACTCAAAATATCATCTTGTGTACGTAAAACAAATTTGTGTACTGAAAATATCATCTTGTGTACGTAAAACAAATTTGTGTACTCAAAATATCATCTTGTGCGCGTAAAAAATGTTGCGCACTCAAAATATCATCTTGTGTACGTAAAAAATGTTGCGCACTCAAAATATCATCTTGTGTATGTAAAACAAATTTGTGTACTCAAAATATCATATTGTGTCCGTAAAAAATGTTGCGCACTCAAAATATCATCTTGTGTACGTAAAAAATGTTGCGCACTCAAAATATCATCTTGTGTACGTAAAAAATGTTGCGCACTCAAAACATCTTGTGTACGTAAAAAATGTTGCGCACTCAAAATATCATATTGTGTACGTAAAACAAATGTGTACTCAAAATATCATCTTGTGTACGTAAAAAATGTTGCGCACTCAAAATATCATAGTGTACGTAAAAAATGTTGCGCACTCAAAATATCATATTGTGTACGTAAAAAATGTTGCGCACTCAAAATATCATCTTGTGCACGTAAAACAAATTTGTGTACTGAAAATATCATCTTGTGCGCGTAAAAAATGTTGCGCACGCAAAATATCATAGTGTACGTAAGAAATGTTGCGCACTCAAAATATCATCTTGTGCACGTAAAACAATTTATGTACTCAAAATATCATCTTGTGTACGTAAAACAAATTTGTGTACTGAAAATATCATCTTGTGCGCGTAAAACAAATTTGTGTACTCAAAATATCATCTTGTGTACGTAAAACAAATTTGTGTACTCAAAATATCATCTTGTGTACGTAAAACATTTTGTGCACTCAAAATATCATCTTGTGTACGTAAAACAAATTTGTGTACTGAAAATATCATCTTGTGCACATAAAACATTTTGTGCACTCAAAATATCATCTTGTGCACGTAAAACATTTTGTGCACTCAAAATATCATCTTGTGCACATAAAACAATTTGTGCACTCAAAATATCATCTTGTGCTCGTAAAACAATTTGTGTACTCAAAACATCATCTTGTGCACATAAAACATTTTGTGCACTCAAAATATCATCTTGTGCACGTAAAACACTTTGTGCACTCAAAATATCATCTTGTGCTCGTAAAACAATTTGTGCACTCAAAATATCATCTTGTGCACATAAAACATTTTGCGCACTCAAAATATCATCTTGTGCACGTAAAACAATTTGCGCACTCAAAATATCATCTTGTGCTCGTAAAACAATTTGTGCACTCAAAATATCATCTTGTGCACGTAAAACAATTTTGTGCACTCAAAATATCATCTTGTGCACGTAAAACATTTTGTTTACTCAAAATATCATCTTGTGCACGTAAAACAATTTGTGCACTCAAAATATCATCTTGTGCTCGTAAAACAATTTGTGCACTCGAAATATCATCTTGTGCACGTAAAACATTTTGTGCACTCAAAATATCATCTTGTGCACGTAAAACATTTTGTGCACTCAAAATATCATCTTGTGCACGTAAAACAATTTGTGTACTCAAAATATCATCTTGTGCACGTAAAACATTTTGTGTACTCAAAATATCATCTTGTGCACGTAAAACATTTTGTGTACTCAAATTATCATCTTGTGCACGTAAAACAATTTGTGTACTCAAAATATCATCTTGTGCACGTAAAACAATTTGTGCACTCAAAATATCATCTTGTGCACGTAAAACAAATTTGTGTACTGAAAATATCATCTTGTGCGCGTAAAAAATGTTGCGCATGCAAAATATCATAGTGTACGTAAAAAATGTTGCGCACTCAAAATATCATAGTGTACGTAAAAAATGTTGCGCACTCAAAATATCATATTGTGCGCGTAAAACAATTTATGTACTCAAAATATCATCTTGTGCACGTAAAACAAATTTGTGTACTGAAAATATCATCTTGTGCGCGTAAAACAAATTTGTGTACTCAAAATATCATCTTGTGTACGTAAAACAAATTTGTGTACTCAAAATATCATCTTGTGTACGTAAAACATTTTGTGCACTCAAAATATCATCTTGTGTACGTAAAACAAATTTGTGTACTCAAAATATCATCTTGTGCTCGTAAAACAATTTGTGCACTCAAAATATCATCTTGTGCACATAAAACATTTTGCGCACTCAAAATATCATCTTGTGCACGTAAAACAATTTGCGCACTCAAAATATCATCTTGTGCTCGTAAAACAATTTGTGCACTCAAAATATCATCTTGTGCACGTAAAACAATTTGTGCACTCAAAATATCATCTTGTGCTCGTAAAACAATTTGTGCACTCGAAATATCATCTTGTGCACGTAAAACATTTTGTGCACTCAAAATATCATCTTGTGCACGTAAAACATTTTGTGCACTCAAAATATCATCTTGTGCACGTAAAACAATTTGTGTACTCAAAATATCATCTTGTGCACGTAAAACATTTTGTGTACTCAAAATATCATCTTGTGCACGTAAAACATTTTGTGTACTCAAATTATCATCTTGTGCACGTAAAACAATTTGTGTACTCAAAATATCATCTTGTGCACGTAAAACAATTTGTGCACTCAAAATATCATCTTGTGCACGTAAAACAAATTTGTGTACTGAAAATATCATCTTGTGCGCGTAAAAAATGTTGCGCATGCAAAATATCATAGTGTACGTAAAAAATGTTGCGCACTCAAAATATCATATTGTGCGCGTAAAACAATTTATGTACTCAAAATATCATATTGTGCGCGTAAAACAATTTATGTACTCAAAATATCATCTTGTGTACGTAAAACAAATTTGTGTACTGAAAATATCATTTTGTGCGCGTAAAACAAATTTGTGTACTCAAAATATCATCTTGTGTACGTAAAACAAATTTGTGTACTCAAAATATCATCTTGTGTACGTAAAACATTTTGTGCACTCAAAATATCATCTTGTGTACGTAAAACAAATTTGTGTACTCAAAATATCATCTTGTGCTCGTAAAACAATTTGTGCACTCAAAATATCATCTTGTGCACATAAAACATTTTGCGCACTCAAAATATCATCTTGTGCACGTAAAACAATTTGCGCACTCAAAATATCATCTTGTGCTCGTAAAACAATTTGTGCACTCAAAATATCATCTTGTGCACGTAAAACAATTTTGTGCACTCAAAATATCATCTTGTGCACGTAAAACAATTTGTGCACTCAAAATATCATCTTGTGCTCGTAAAACAATTTGTGCACTCAAAATATCATCTTGTGCACGTAAAACATTTTGTGCACTCAAAATATCATCTTGTGCACGTAAAACAATTTGTGTACTCAAAATATCATCTTGTGCACGTAAAACATTTTGTGTACTCAAAATATCATCTTGTGCACGTAAAACATTTTGTGTACTCAAAATATTATCTTGTGCTCGTAAAACAATGTGTACTCAAAATATCATCTTGTGCACGTAAAACAATTTGTGCACTCAAAATATCATCTTGTGCTCGTAAAACAATTTGTGTACTCAAAATATCATCTTGTGCACGTAAAACAATTTGTGTACTCAAAATATCATCTTGTGCTCGTAAAACAATGTGTACTCAAAATATCATCTTGTGCACGTAAAACAATTTGTGTACTCAAAATATCATATTGTGCACGTAAAACATTTTGTGTACTCAAAATATCATCTTGTGTACGTAAAAAATGTTGCGCACTCAAAATATCATCTTGTGTACGTAAAAAATGTTGCGCACTCAAAATATCATCTTGTGTACGTAAAAAATGTTGCGCACTCAAAATATCATCTTGTGTACGTAAAAAATTTGTGCACTCAAAATATCATCTTGTGCACGTAAAAAATTTGTGCACTCAAAATATCATCTTGTGCACGTAAAAAATTTGTGCACTCAAAATATCATCTTGTGTACGTAAAAAATGTTGCGCACTCAAAATATCATCTTGTGTACGTAAAAAATTTGTGCACTCAAAATATCATCTTGTGTACTTAAAACATTTTGTGCACTCAAAATATCATCTTGTGTACTTAAAACATTTTGTGCACTCAAAATATCATCTTGTGTACGTAAAACATTTTGTGCACTCAAAATATCATCTTGTGTACGTAAAACATTTTGTGTACTCAAAATATCATCTTGTGTACGTAAAACATTTTGTGCACTCAAAATATCATCTTGTGCACGTAAAACAATTTGTGCACTCAAAATATCATCTTGTGTACGTAAAACATTTTGTGCACTCAAAATATCATCTTGTGTACGTAAAACAATTTGTGCACTCAAAATATCATCTTGTGTACGTAAAACATTTTGTGTACTCAAAATATCATCTTGTGTACGTAAAACATTTTGTGCACTCAAAATATCATCTTGTGTACGTAAAACAATTTGTGCACTCAAAATATCATCTTGTATACGTAAAACAATTTTGTGCACTCAAAATATCATCTTGTGCACGTAAAACAAATTTGTGCACTCAAAATATCATCTTGTGCACGTAAAACAAATTTGTGTACTCAAAATATCATCTTGTGTACGTAAAACATTTTGTGCACTCAAAATATCATCTTGTGTACGTAAAACAATTTGTGCACTCAAAATATCATCTTGTGTACGTAAAACATTTTGTGCACTCAAAATATCATCTTGTGTACGTAAAACATTTTGTGCACTCAAAATATCATCTTGTGTACGTAAAAAATGTTGCGCACTCAAAATATCATCTTGTGTACGTAAAACATTTTTGAGCTTTAAAGTCTGGTTACAGAAGTAAAAATTCCATTCATTTTCTCTATAGACGATTATAGTTTTAACAATAACTTATAAACCTTTTAAGACAGACCTACTGTGAGCTCTGAGGTTGTTAGATGGAATATGCGTCTCTGGAAGCCGCCAGTACGCAATATTAAAAATTTCGGCATTTCTGGTCAAGAACTACTTGATCCAGAGAGGAAATCCACCAATCAGTGCATCGTGACAAAAGAGCTATGATGCACTGTAAATGACACAATCTAATCAAACTCTCAAAACTACTTATATTGTATATATCTGAATATTTTCTAAATATACATTTAAATATTATTTTTCTATACTTTTAGTCAGCAACCAGTGCCAGTTTGGGGTGTCGAGTGCATCTCATCTCACCCTGTTTGACTAAGTGTGTGTGTCGAGTCATAGATCGCAAAGGCCAGAGTTAAAGAGCAGCTCCACTATCAGTGTTTGCTTCCACTAATGAGAACAATTAAATGGATGCGAGGATACTGATCCAAGATAAGTGCTGTAGTTCAGCCCCTCCCTTCCCCCTCGTGAAACCGCAAACTCTGCCAGCCTAAAACATCCTGACTACAAGCACAAATATGTTTGTGACATACAGAGCAAATACAGGCTCGTAAAATCTGTTGACAGAATGATGGTTACGTTATGTACGTTTCACGGAAATGTTGTTGAAATGTCAAATAAAAATCATTTCGTAATAAGTTACGTCTGTGAAGACCTGTTCCAATGCAAACTGTAAAATAGGACATTAAAGTTTAGTAGCAGCATGAGTACAACGTGGTACCATATAAAAAACAAACATCTGCAACATCTTAGAGCATATGTTTATAGCCTCACATTTCACTTATCGTGGCAGGGCGGAGGGCGGGTCGTGACTCTAATTAGCCCCCGAGAGGAACAAAGGCCGACCGGAGACAGCAGTGCGACAGAGAGAGAGAGATTTACGGGCAGTTGCCCGACACCTGTGTGTGTTTGTGGGTCTTTTTATTTAATTAAATATAATTTATATTGTCAAGCCGGTTCTCGTCACTGCCTCCTTGCCATTAACCCCCTTTACACTGGTGCCGAAACCCAGGGAGGAGGAGGGATGCGCCGTAGTGGAGTTCTCGCTGCTACCATCCACCCCAAAGGAGCAGCCGCGGCCATCCGCCGGAGGACGGAGGAGCGGCTCCCAACCAACCGCCTGGAGTGGTTACCACTACCCTACCATCCACCAAAAACACAGCAGGGCATTCCGTACTCCAGGGGCTGGAGGACTGCCTCCGATCCACCCCGGCTGTTGTCCATTAGAGGTTGGAGTGGCCGAGGACCAAGCTACGGCGTATCTTAGAACCGGCATGTGCTTTTTTTTCTCTCTCTCCCACAGACGCTCCGCATTGGCCTTTCCCTCTCTTTTAAATTTTTCTGTGGTTTTTGGGCGGTACTTTCTGTTACAGTGAGTTATAGTGATTTTAATGATTATTGTTGGAGACACGATGTACATATTTTGACATTGGACATTTCCATATAATTGCATTTTTATTTGCATGCCCTCACTTTCATTTCAAATGTTGTAATCTATTCAAGATAGCAAAATATGCATTGAAGTGAAGATACAAATGTGGATAAATACAGTCAATTATGAAACATTTCGATTGCCATATGACTGTTTATGTCACCTCTAGTGGCTGCTATTATACAGCTGAATCCTCCGGCGCCAACCACAGAACAAAAAATAAATAAACACACCTTTCGGCAACTAACGGCAAAGATTTTGACAGATAACCGATCCAAAAAGCATCTATCGGCACCGATTCAACATGTGCAAACACTGGAGCTTTAAAACATTTCTGACCAATGAAACGTCAAGCCGACACAAGGACTGATTATGAAACTAGCCTGATGACATGAAAACCTCTTTTAGAATACTAAATGGACGAATGCCAAAAATCATTGCAATGTTAAAGATCACCAGCAAAATCATCACAAATACAGTGTAAATATATAAAATACTGTATATTCAAATCAGTGTCAGAATCGATCTTTCACATTAAGGTGCAATGAGATTTCCAAGGCTATGTTCAGACTGCAGGCAAATCAGATCTTTTCAGGCAGACATAACCAACATATGTGCATGGGTTGCTTTGGTAACGATGTAGGCGTCCCCAATAGAGGTATTAATCTTCTCTGGCCTCACGATTTGATTACGATTCAATTTGATTATAAAATGATTCTCGATGCATCACGATGCGTCTTGTCCTCCAATTTATCTTTCTTTTTTCAGTTGTGGCAGGGCGGAGGGCGGGCACGGGTCGTGAGTCCACACACCCGGTCCCTTATTAGGCTAATCAAGAGGGATAAGGGCCGACTGCGGAGGATGGTGGGAGAGAGAGAGAGATCATTTACAGACATGTCCGTCATGTGTGTGTTTGTGCTTTTTGTTTTAGTTTCTCATTAAACTATTATTTATATTGTCAAGCCGGTTCTCGCCGCCTCCTTGCCCGTCTAAATCCCTTTACACTGGCTTGATTAGCCTAATAAGGGACCGGGTGTGTAGACTCACGACCCGTGCCCGCCCTCTGCCCTCCCACACAGTTTCTTCCAAATAATTTTTTACCCTCTATTTTTTTCCCTTTCAGCTTTTTATTTACCAGCCGTTTTAAAAATCAGAATGAGTCACATGACATTGTAACGCGGGGTTAAGATGGGCAAGGAGGAGGCGAGAACTGGCTTGTCAATATAAATAATATTTTAATGAGAACTTAAACAGAAGCACAAAAACACAACGGACATGTCCGTGATTGAGCTCTCTCTCTCTCGAACCGTCGTCACCGGCCGCCCTCATCCCTCGCGCACCCCATCAGGCCGATTGGGGACCGGGCGTGCAACATTCCGGACCAGGCGTGCAACATTCCAGCCCGGCACGGCCCCGCCCCCCTCCACTCCACAGACATAAACTGGGAAGCAAAAAATACACGAAAATCTCCCGAACCGCTGCCGCATTATTGTCTTCTGTGTTTTCACCCCGTTGTTTGCAAATCAGTGCATTAATGGGTGCGAACTCGTCTTTCATGTTGTTTGCTGGCTTCTTATCACGAATAAACTCTCCCGTTGCTATATGCGTGGGTTTGTGGTTTCATTCGTGCACAAATGGTCATGTGTTTGATACAGCTGGTCTGTAAACAGTCGTGTTGACTTTAGTGTATGCGCTTAACTCGGGACTTTGTCTTTGGCGCGCACCACTGCTCAGCCATGATTTAAAATGAACTCAGAATTGATTCTGATTCTTTTGAGAATCGATTCAGAATCGTTTGAGTATGAATCACGATGCATCATTGAAATGATTTTTTCCAACATCTCTAGTACCCACGTGACGATGCTTTTAAAACAGATGCGGGAAAACTAGAGGTGCATCATCTCGCTCTCCAAATAAGTGCCCTGTCCAATCACGGTGCAGAACTCCTCCGTCGACAAGAAAAACTCAGTGGCGGAGGAGACTGCTGAATATTGTGATGTTCCGTGCTGCGGTCACTGATTTTTGACGTCATCGTTGTATGTCATGTTAATAGTGACGCACAAAAGACCATTTGAAATCTGAACTGAGCAGCCAGAGCGTCCGGACTGAGATGCATTTGAAACCAAATCCCGATGTGGTTCGAATCAGATGCGGAAAAATCTGATTTCATGTGTTTTTTTGCTGTCCAGGCTCATCTGGATACAATCTGAATATGCAAAAAAAAAAAAAATAATCTGATTTTTAGCAGCAGTCTGAAGATGTTTTGAGACCCCAAAATTTGTGACCCTGATTAAAATTCACCCAAACACAATGCGAGTGTTGCGTGCAAACCGGAGTTAGTGCTCTATAAGCACACTTGTGATGTGTAAGTGATTATGCATGAATGTGTTTGTTGGATGTGTGTGTGTGTGTGTGTGTGTGTGTACGCCCTGCTTTGCGTCATTGCACAGCTATGCTGGCGTGGGTGGATCTGGAAACAGATACCCAGTCAGTCACTGCTTTCCAAACCCCTCACTGTTATTCCCATCCCGGTAATGGTGTCTAGAGCGAGGCCCCTGGGGTTTGTTCCAGGGAAGGTCATGAACCAGAGGGAGTAGATGGCAAGTGTAAAGCGGGATTTGGCTCTGTTCCTGGGCATGGCACTTTTGGGGCACGACTGCCCTGCAGCTAGTGTCTGAGATACACGGCTGTGGATTATTTATGTGCTGAGTAACTTCAGCCTGACCGGAATAGTGAGTGACGAGAGACCTGCTTTACATCTCGGATCCTCAACCCCGCAAGACTTTAAACAAGAGCTGACTGGAAAATGTTCAGCTGCAAATACAAATGTCCTGCATATGACTGAACAATCGACCCAACCCAGAGTCAAACCAGCAAAACACAACTTACACTTTCACATTAAACTGCTAATATTGAATATTCATGTTACATTCGCAACAATTTTGCTGGTGATTTTAACGTGCTTTCCATTTAGGGCTCTACAGTATTTTAAGAGCACTATGCCTTAAGCGAAGCCCTATGCGATACGTCATACACTCAAAGTAAGTGGGCATGGCCATGAAGTTTCGATATTTTCGTGCAAGCATGCTGGTTAAATTGCACGTGCTAAGCGCTAATGGGCTAGTTCAAGTGCAATCTTATTCTGAGCTTTTTCTCCGGTTATTGCACCGTCTGCATCCTATTATAAATTCTGTGCCATCAAACAATGTTGATACCAAAGGAAGATTATTCCAGCCTATTCATAAGAATTAGATGGTGTAAACAGCCTGTATGCAGTGCATTTCAAGAATAGAAATATAGACCATTTGCGTCTTCTGTTCTTTTGCGCATTAACCATGTCCTTGCTGTGAATCTGTCTTGTATTGTCAGCCATCGTTCCAGCGCATCCGGTGCAGTTAGCTATTTTCCGGAGAAATAGGTCATGGCACAAAGTGCCGTTTCATTATCATACAATACACCAACAGTTTGCACACATACACCCACAGATAGCACGAACACTCCCATCCACGGACACTTGCGCTAGTATGAAAATGATTGCGTTTAGGATTAGTGATCTCACTGGATAAAATTGGATATTCGCACGTTGCTCTGTGCTTAGCGTGATTATGAAAATAGAGCCTCTCGTCTCTACATGGTTCCCACCATTTTTGACTAATTAATTTCTATGATTTCTCCAGGTGCTTGTTATATCTGGATATATTTTTAAAGATTTGGTTCAGACTGATTTGTGAACCATTTCGGCACCACTACGGCTGGCTAACAGGTTTTCCTTTACTAAAGAGCAATATGTATCTCATTAAATATTTTAGAGCATATGGTGGTGGTGGCGTAGTGGGCTAAAGCACTGAACTGGTAATCAGAAGGTTGCTGGTTTGATCCCCACAGCCACCACCATTGTGTCCTTGAGTAAGGCACTTAACTCCAGGTTGCTCCGGGGGGATTGTCCCTGTAATAAGTGCACTGTAAGTCACTTTGATGGTGGTGTAGTGGGCTAAAGCACATAACTGGTAATCAGAAGGTTGCTGGTTTGATCCCCACAGTCACCACCATTGTGTCCTTGAGCAAGACACTTAACTCCAGGTTGCTCCGGGGGGATTGTCCCTGTAATAAGTGCACTGTAAGTCACTTTGATGGTGGTGTAGTGGGCTAAAGCACATAACTGGTAATCAGAAGGTTGCTGGTTTGATCCCCACAGCCACCACCATTGTGTCCTTGAGTAAGGCACTTAACTCCAGGTTGCTCCGGGGGGATTGTCCCTGTAATAAGTGCACTGTAAGTCACTTTGGATAAACGCGTCTGCCAAATGCATAAATGTAAATGTAGAGCAGAGAAAAACTAGACAAAAAAAACTCCAAAAAATCATTACAGAAATTTCCATGACCTTTCCATGACTGTTGAAATTTAATTAATTTCCATGACTAACCCAGGCCTGGCAAACACTATTTTAAAATGTCCTGATATTCTCAGGTTTTCCATGACCGTGGGAACCCAGTCTCTTAAGGCCAAAATATTACACTGGTTTTGTTTTGTTTGCATCTTTATTTTAAACTAAATAACTGCATACAACAGGGTTACGTTTCATTTCCGTAAATCAGTTTAAGATGGTAGTTTGAATTAACTGATACCAAACTCTTATTCAAAGACTCATTTGTTACACAAAAATAGTTCTCGTGGCATTTATGTTTTAAAACCTCAAGATTGTCACAGGAATATTACAATAAAACACATCTTTGACTAAAATAGCACAGATTGTGAGCCACATGAATCAGAGGACAGAACAAACACAGGACATACCTTTGCATTTGTTTGTGGTTTTGTCTAAGATGGCCTTTGTTGAAACAATTTTTCCATATCTGCAAAAAAGAACAAAGTTGTTTTAAGAATTTTAAAACACAGACAGGAATGGTACAAGCATTTATGACATCATACCCCAAAAAAGTTGCTTTAAGCACAGATTTATACTTCTGCAGAGAGGATGACACACAAGAGCATTTTCCATATTTCTTACAAAAGTATTTTAAGTATTTAATATATTTTAAGATGTAGATGTGTGTATTTACTGTGTGTGTGTGTGTGCGCATATATATATATATATATATATATATATATATATATATATATATATCTGAGTTACTGTAGGCTTTGTCAGTTTGAACCAGTCTGGCCATTCTCTGTTGATCTCTCTCATCAACAAGACATTTCCATCCACATATCTGCACCTCACTGGATGTTTTTTGTTTTTGGCGCCATTTGGAGTAAATTCTAGAGACTGTTGTGTGTGAAAATCCCAGAAATACTCAAACCAGCCCGTCTGGCACCAACAATCATGCCATGTGATCATCTAATCAGCCAATCGTGTGGCAACAGTGCACTGCATAAAATCATGCAGATACGGGTCAGGAGCTTCAGTTAATGTTCACATCAACCATCAGAATAGGGACTTTTTTTGATCCCTGTGATATGGACCGTGGCATGATTCATTTATGTCTCACAGTTATTGAAAATGGTAAGACACAAATCAAAGAACTACAACAATATTTCATCAGTATTTCAGTCTGCTTTCCTTCCTCCGAGCTGAAGAACACATGCAGAAACTGTAGTGTACATCACAACCCTTTATTTGAATGAACACTAGTTTTCTTGCAACAACATTTAAACTGCGTTTGCATACAGCCCAGGTCAGGTCCTACGTGCATACATAACACTTGTCAAAGCTGGGTCGCCATGACTGTATAATTTTAAAATGAATCAACCTGGACTTCAAACACAAAAAACACCTTGGACTGTTTGGTCACAACCTCGGTACAGGAATAATGCAAAAGCAGAAATAGATGTCTATAGATGACAAGGGGAGAGCGGACGAGGTTCCTTGGGGGGGTGCAGGTGATTGATTTATGAGGAGGTTATAAAAACTGCAGTGGAATGCTGTACGACACATGCAAGTGAAAACATGACCTTTGACCTCTACAGGAAAGGCAGAACAACATCAATACAACCTCTTTAGTATTTCACAGCCACCGGCGACAAGAGAAGAAAAAAGGTCATTAAGCACTTTCAATTAATAACCAAATATCAAAGCCTTCATGAGATTTGAAATCCAATTACAGCGAATGATTACTAAAGCCGGAGCGTGTCTCTTTGGAGTCGAGGTGACCTCGCACACCACTTCTCCTGGGAGATGAAGGGTTTCCACCAATTGACCCAATATTAATCAATTATGAGGAACTTGATTGCTAACTCCCTTCTGCCTCCCCTTTCACCCCAACCGTGAGCAGCTTATTAAAGCGGCGCTTCAATCAAAAGCTTTGGGGGCATAAACAACTGTTACGAAATCTTCTAAAGGACCATTCAGAACAGACGAATTCTTGCACGAAAAAACCCACAGAATAAATAAAAAGAACGCAAATGTTTGGGATGTGTTTTTACACGTTTAAATCACACTTTTTAACTAGACATGGATCTAAAAAAAAGTGATGCTCATGCACGAGACATTAAAAATGTGAGATACTTAGTAAGTCCTCGTGGTGGTGCGGTTACTCACCTCAATCCGGGTGGCGGAGGACAAGTCTCAGTTGCCTCCGCTTCTGAGACCGTCCATCCGCGCATCTGATCATGTGACTCGTTGTGCACGACACCGCGGAGACTCACAGCATGTGGAGACTCATGCTACTCTCCACACACAACTCACCACACGCCCCATTGAGAGCAAGAACCACATTATAGCGACCACGAGGAGGTTACCCCATGTGACTCTACCCTCCCTAGCAACCGGGCCAATTTGGTTGCTTAGGAGACCTGGCTGGAGTCACTCAGGACGCCCTGGATTCAAACTCACGACTCCAGGGGTGCTAGTCAGCGTCAATACTCGCTGAGATACCCAGGCCCCAAACGGACATCTGCACTACTTTTAATTGTTAGTGTATGTAAACAAGCACTAGCTGGACGTCTTTGACTCTTTAGATGTGTTTCTGGCGATCTGCGTCATATTTCCCTGTGCTATGGACTGTGTATGTACAGCAAACATCAGCGTGATGAGTTTGAGTGAACAGCTTAATATATTCGGATGCAAAGTGTTGGATGTGCATTATGGGTAAACCCTGAAATTTTGTTTTATAATGTTGCGGAGACCTCGTTTATTCTCTTCCGATTGAGTTTAAAAAATGGCTATATTTGAGCGGCTGCACGATGTTTGCCAATCAGGACAGTGGGCGTTTATATTGAAGTTTAAAGGAGACGCTGAGGCCAAAACAGAGCGTTTCAGTCAGAGGGCCACAGACAGGGTGGAACAAGATCATTTATTACTAAACTAACAGTTTTGGTGCAAAAAACCTTTACTGGCATTATTAGTGGACCTCAGGGAAGATAAGCAATTTTTTTTATAATTGAATTTTCATGACCCCTTTAATATACACTGATTAGCCACAACATTAAAACCACTTACATGTGAAGTGATTAATATTGATTAGATCACCCGTCAAGGGGTGAACAGTCAGTTCTTGAATTTCATGTGTTGGAAGCAGGACAAATGGGCAAGCGTAAGGATCTGAGCAACATTGCCAAGGGCCAAATTGTGATATCTAGATGACTGGGTCAGAGCATCTCCAAAATGACACGTCTTGTGGAGTGTTCCCAGTATGCAGTGGTTAGTACCTACCAAAAGTGGTCCAAGGAAGGGCAACCGGTGAACCCGGCGACAGGGTCATACGCGCCCAAGGCTCATTGATGTGCATTGGGAGCGACAGCTTGCTCATCTGGTCCAATCCCACAGAAGAGCTATTGCAGCACAAATTGCTGAAAAACGTAATGCTGGCCATGATAGAAAGGTGTCAGAACACACAGAGCATCACAGCTTGCTGTGTATGGGGCTGCGTAGTCACAAATTGGTCAGAGTGCCCATGCTAACCCCTGTCCACCGCCGAAAGTGCCTACAATGGGCATGTGAGCGTCAGAACTGGACCATGGAGCACTGGAAGAAGGTGGCCTTGTCTGATGAATCACATTTTCTTTTAGATCATGTGGACAGCCGGGTGCGTGTGCATCATTTATATGGGGAAGAGATGGCAGCAGGTTGCACTATGTGAAGAAGACAGGCCGGCGGAGGCAGTGTGATGCTCTGGGCAATGTTCTGCTGGGACACCTTGGGTTCTGGCATTCATGTGGATGTTACTTCGACACGTACCACCTACTGGCACTAAACCAGCATGATCAGATAACTTTATTTCAGTTATAATGTCCCTTTTGCTTGCATATAAAAGTAATTATCTCCCAGCTAATGCTGTAAATTATACAGGAGACCTTTTAACTAGGTACATTAGGAAAATATAATTTTACTAATAATATTTTATTACCTTTGCATCATTTGGCACAGTGTCTTTTTCCCGCTGCTGAGGTGTTGAGTACACTTTATATTTCTAAAAAGCCACTTTATACTTGCAAGTTCGATTTTGGTTATAAAAATGTTTCAAAACAAACAAATCTCTCTAAAAAGTTGCTATTTTGAGAGATTAAGGCTTTTCCATGCACTACTGTCTCAAAAGAAGGAATCACACGGGATCTAACAAGGATAGACGGGAAAGTGAATGTCCCAAAAGACATCAATCTCTAGTTGGAGAAACAGACCCCTCACAGCTTTTGTCTTTAAATGCAGCCTACAGAGACAGCTCACAAGGTTTCGCTCACAACAGACTGAATGTGTTAGGAAAATATGACAAATGTCACTCATAAATCTCAGTGTCCAGACAGAAATGCACAGTGTTTACGTGTGTATTTTATGCGCCTGGTTTACCGGAAAACAGCGAGGCCATTGAGAGGAAAACTCCTCCTATTAGGCCTCCTCTCCATTAGCTTCTGCTGAAAATCCATTACAATTGAATTGCAGTGTCCTCTTCAGAAGTGGGGAAGCTGAGAGACGGATAGAATGTCGACCCTGAGAGGAGCGTGGCTCGGAGAACAATGTGACTGCTGTTTCACCTGCTGT
>JAVLUX010000011.1:147500-182500 GCA_032164185.1 Moxostoma hubbsi
ATCTCAGATAATATAGAAACTGTTGTATTGTCCAAGTGTACCTTGCTTTAATACAGCTCAAGCCTTCGTTGCTAATTTGAAAAAATCTTGTTAGAACCAGCAACAGAGGATACGCTGCTTCGCTCGCTCACACCAACAAGAGTGTATTTATGTATATATATATATATATATATATATATATATATATATATATATATATATATATATATATATATATATATATATATCTTGGTACCGGAGTTATTATCATGCACAGAAACTAAATTAAGTCATTTTCGTTAAATGAAAAATAAAATGACCACACAATCCACCTGAATGAAACATGACAATGCCTCTATACTGTGGACAGAGGGAGCACAAGACTGCCCTGAGATATTTAATGACGTTACACATATTTAAATGGTGCCAGAGCTGCATTATTATGACAAAAATGATAAATGATGATTATTTCCCTGGATATTGTAATTGCATCACATTAAATTGTGGGTGGATCAACTGCATGATCTATTCTTTACATTGGCTACACAGTCAAAACAAGATGAGAACTGTTTCTGAATTCCTTTATTGTGGTTTTAAACATCAGAAATCACAACTAGTTGCCTAAAGACTCAGCTTAACATTGCCCCTCTTAGAAACATAAAAACAAAGCTTTATTCAAATATACTCTTTATTCAGCTATAATGCTCAACCACTCAAAAACACGTTTTATAGAAAATGAACATTACATTTGATGCAACATGAGCAGACATGGACTGCTATAATCAACACTTTCACGATTAGGAAATTGGGGCTGCTGTAATTGCAATCTCGATTATTTATTTGATTAATTGTGCAGCCCTAAATGCTTTAGAAGCCATAAAATACTAAAGCAGATATAAACTGAAACTAGCAGACTACGAGTGAAAACTAACAAAAACTAAACTGGAATGACAAACTGAATATAAAATAGAAATAAAACATTACATTTAAATTAAATAGTATTAATTAAATACATATAAACGTTAAAAAAAAAAGTTAAAATTCAAAAGTATAATAACCATAATTGGTGCCATTATTGCCATCCGACAATTTGCTTTTTTCACATTAATTTATGCATAGACTTCATTGAAAATGAGCTTTTATTTGATTAAAAACACGTAGAACAGTACAGATTTATAATATCATCAATGGCTTCAGACTTTTAGGCTAATTCATTTCCATTACTTTTCCACGACAGTCGTTTGTGAATATTGATACAATCTGAATACAGAACACAACTAGACAATGCTTGAATCACTATTGAGCTTTCCACGAGATTTTAAGATGTTGTAACTTTAGGCGATATCAATCAGGCTGATTAATCAACCAATATTAGCTATTCTGATAACTTTTCCCAAGTGTCCAATCCAACTAGAGTCAGTTTCAAAATCTACCAAAAGTACAGTTTTTTAATATTTGAAGAAAATTGATACTTTTACTCCTCTAAATTCCTCCAGACCCTTTTGTTACTTTTGCGACTGAACACCTAAAAAAAAAAAATACAAATAACAGCAGTGTGCAAAAATGCATTCAGATTGCCGATAGTGATGTGTGATTCATTGAAAGAATCATTTGAGTCGAATCTTTTAAATTTGATTCCTTTGAACTGAACAAAAAGATTCAAAAAGCTGTTTGAATGATTCGTTTTGAGAATCACAAGTGTTTAAATGTGCTACATTTGCTTTGTAGCACATTTATGCTGCAGTATGTGGTAACTAGGGTTTTCTGGATTGTTGCTAGGCATGCTATGCAGTTGTCAAGGTGATCTCTGCTGTGTGTTTGGCGCATTGCTACAGTATGTGGTTGCCAGGTTGTTACTATGCTGTTGCCAAGTTGTTTTCTGTGTTTTTTGCACATTGCTTTGCACTTGACAGGGTGTTCCAGGTGGTTGCCAGATTGTTGCTCTGCTGTTAAGTTGTTTTAACTGTGTTTCAGCACATTGCTATGCAGTTGCCGGGGTGTTCTGGGTGGTTGCTTATTTGCCCCACAATCCCACAAATATGATCATTCTGATTTGGCTTGAATGCACCAAAAACTCTTTCGATCCAAGATGTGTATGACTTTAAAAAAGAAAAAATTCTGCACAACACGAACAAAAAAATATTTTCAGAAGAATATCGCTGTTATGTAGGTCAATTCAATGTAAGTGAATAGTGGCCAGAACTTTAAAGCTCCAAAAAGCACATAAATGCAGCATAAGAGTAATCC
This sequence comes from Moxostoma hubbsi, assembly GCA_032164185.1. Classification (NCBI taxonomy): domain Eukaryota; kingdom Metazoa; phylum Chordata; class Actinopteri; order Cypriniformes; family Catostomidae; genus Moxostoma; species Moxostoma hubbsi. The sequence continues at coordinate 149,727 of JAVLUX010000011.1, forward strand.
ATAAGACTCCAGTGGTTTCATCAATGTCTTCAAAACGGATCAAATTAGTTTTGGGGTGAGAATAGACCAAAATATAACTCCTTTTTCAATTATAAATTTTGACATCAGCAGTCTTCTTGGCGATCAGGATTTCAAGTTTGATTAAACTTCCTATAGCATCACCTAGGTCTCTGTGCATGCGTCAAGCACTAGAAAGTGAAATCAAGCTTGAAATCACGATCGTTCCTAGACATTGCAATGGCAAGATATCCAGTGAAAATGAGTAACAGTTTGGTTTGTTTTCACCCAAAACTCACTGAATCACTTCAGAAGACATGGATTTAACCACTGTAGTAGTATGCATAACTTTATGCTCCTTTAAATGTGCTTTTTGTAGCTTGAAATGTCTGGCCACCGTTCACTTGCATTGACCTATAGAACGGAAATATTCCTCTAAAATCTTCATTTGTGTTCTGCAGATGAAAGAAAGTCACACACATTTGAGATGGCATGAGGGCGAGTAAATGATGAGCAAATAAGTTGCCATGGGATTAATCAACTGTTACAAAATTGATGCAATTTACATGTACTTTTGATACTTAAGTACATTTAATATCAGTTACTTTAATACTTTTACTTAAGTCGTTTTCTCTCGAGTTACTTCAACTTTCACTTGAGACAATTTCCATGACAAATGGATACTTTATACAACACTGAGTATACCGTATATCAACATTACATCGCCCATATCGGCAACTCTCCACTCTAGACATCTGTATCGATCATTAAACAACCCCTATCGGTCAACCCCTACTCAGGACAGTGTAAACTGACGAATTCAAAGAATGCACAACCTTTACAGAATGTTTTCATGAATGTTCATTTCCCTGCACAGCCCTTGTTTTGGCTTTTTCCAGCTAGACAGAGTTTCCTTCAGGACACACCTATAATCTGCTCCCGTCTGGATATTAGCAAAGGTGAAAGAGTCTGAAAAGCATATCCTCTTATTTGCATGAAAATGCGACTTACAGCGCTTTTGATTAGTAAAACCCGCACAGGGACAAGCATTTTTATGTATTGTAATATATAACGATGACGTCATCGCTGTCGGTAACATCAGTTATCATCAATGGAAGATTGTTAAATGTTATTCATTCATTTCTGAAAAAGTGTCAAGTTTACAAAAAGACAGTAAACCTATGGCTGAAATTATTTACAAAACAAAAGTTTAAATGGAACTGTAATGCAGTTCAGGCCGAATGAGTTGCAGAAATGCAATATTTAGCAGAAGGGGTTTAGAACAAACATAACCCACATTGAGGCGGCACTAAACTGCAGTGGAAATGCAAGCTCAGAAAAGTAAAGCGAGTCGAGTCGATCCGTAACGTGCCGTGGAAAAGTGCCATTTCTTTCCACCAAACACCTCCAGAGGTTCTGTATTTGAGATCTGTGATTACTAGGACTGAGCTATATATAAGATATTCACAATATATTAGCGAAGACTTTGCTGGCGATATAAAATAAGCAACATTGTTAATATAGTGATGATATTAATGCACTTTTTATTTGGCCATAAAAACATAAAAGCTGCACAAAAATAAACAATGTTTTCAAAAGAGCTTTTTAAATACACCGCCCATCTTGTGTCGATCAAACAAACAGATAGTCCCGCCCACAATACACACCATTGGCTGAGAACATGTTTTTTTGTCTCATAAGACGGGTCGCTCAAAACCACAGACAGTGTTTACAGTAAGAAAACTAGCCTATGAATGGCTTAATTATAGTTGCCTCTGCATGTTAAGCTGGGATAGGGGAAAGTATTTTACACCAAAAATGTTGCAAACTTCAGCTTTAAGATTTCCCAAAGACAGCATCATTAAACTAGTTTTGCAATTCCTCTTTGTCTCACGACTTGCCGCGAATATGAGAGCGTTAAAAGACATTTTTAACAGCATTTGCTTTAAACTTCAGTAACAAAAGCTGATCAAGTTATCAAGTTCGACTAATTTCCATTTTGATAAAACTCTGATTCATTTGCATCATCAGTCAAAATGTTGTATCATTCACAATAAATATACAATTGCATGTCCCGATACCAATGAGTACAAATAACGATACTTTTTTCAGTACCCGCCAATTGCTTTTTTTTCCCCCCCATTTCTTTTTTTTCTGAATTCAATATCAACCATTATTTCAACATTATATAAATGTAATGTAATGTTTAAATAAATGCATTCGTTCAAACTTTAATCTGTCACACTTTACATTAAGGTCCCATTTGTTAACATAAGTTAATAACATTAATTAACATGAACAACACTTAAGCATTTATTAATCTTAGTTTAATGTTAATTTCCACATACTAATCAGTGTTTAAAACAAGTGTTCACACTTGGCAGGTTTGGTTCGATTAAAACGAACTCTGGTGTGATTGCACTGTTAGTGCAAAAGTGTGAATGCTGTCACACGAACCTAACCGGACCGAGACCCCCCCGAATCTCGGTCCGCTTCCAAACGAACTCTGGTGCGGTTCGATTGATATATGAACGCAACATGGACCAATGACGTCCAAACAGACCAAAAACAGGAAGTAATTTGCCTAATACTGACATCAAGCATACCTGGCTCTTCTCATCATAGGAGCTATGTTGCCCATTAAGATTAAGATTAAGATTCAACTTTATTGTCATTGTGCAGAGTACAGGTACAGAGCCAATGAAATGCAGTTTTTTCACATATCCCAACTAAGCTGGGGTCAGAGCGCAGGGTCAGCCATGAAACAGCGCCCCTGGAGCAGATAGGGTCAAGGGCCTTGCTCAAGGGCCCAACAGTGGCATTATGGCAGTGTTGGGGCTTGAACCACTGACCTTCAATTCAGAAACCCACAGCCTTGACCACCAAGCCACCACTGCCCCTTACAGTTCGGGACAGGCGTTGGAACCACCGTCAGCCGTCCTTGCAGCATATCTTCGTTTGTGTGTACAACGGAGGAATTCCTGCCGCTGTTTTGACTCCTTTACACGGTTTATTAGCTCTTCATTTGTTCTCAGCTGGTAAAAGTACCACCATATATACATATAAAAATACAACGAGCACATTTCACCAGCATTGTTTTGGAAGATCTGCAAGTTCAGTCAATAAATATACGTCATAAAATCTGTTCAATCAGGTTGTGATGTTTCCCTGATGCCTTTGGTTTTGTATCGTTAGGTTTGGTGTTAAAAATGCCAGTGTGAACGTTAAACAAACCAGGAATTAATGTATCATTTTCATTTTTAGTCCAGACCAAGAGGACCGAAGTGTGAACACACCCTAAGTTTCATCATGTAGCTCAATATGTGTTTTGACAGCCATTTTAATCTCATTGATAGTCAAATTTCACTGTGATAGTAATGCATACTGTTCTATAATTTGTTGCATCATCTCTTATATATATGAAACATAAAACAGCAAAATATATTCCATTTTCAAATTTTTTAAATGGCTTTACTTTTAGTCAGTCTGGGTATTTTGTAGGTCCATTTGTGATATGCGTGCGGGGTCGCTAAAGACCCGAGGTATGTAACAATGTTTGGCTAAACACCCATTAAAGGGTCAAATAAAACATGCCTTTGTTACAGTAGTTCAAACTAGACATTTCATGCATTTTACTTCTTGCATTAAACATTTTGACTCTACTTTGTTGCAATGGATGTTTAAAAAATTAAAATAAAATCTCACACATTTAAGCCATTTTAGAGCAAATAAATATAGAGCACCCAGCTCTAACGCATTAATGCAGCCGTTGTCTTGCGCAATCCTTTTCCGTATGGACCAAAATTCTATTTAAATCTGAAAGCTCAGCATGCCCATGCTGTGACATCTCATATTGTTCCCAAAAAGGTTACATCTGAAAGGTCAACGGACAAATTGCTTTAGCCATCAGGATGAGATTAAGCTAAATACAGCGAAGGGTTAGGTGATCACACCACTGACCCAGCAGCGACACTAATCCAGAGCTTCAAACACAGAGATGATCTGTGCTGAAATCTGAACACTGCAACTGCTTTCTAATTAAAGACACTGATTGAAATAATCTGACGACATATTTTGAAGTCAAAATGCTTGTGATTTAACATGATATTACCTGAAATCCAAATAAATGAAAGCTGATTCCTTGAAGCAGTGTAAGGACATTAGCTCCTACACTGTCTGGTTGTGCCCTGATGCAAGATTTAGTGTTCATTTGTTATGTTAAATACCTTTTATTTAAGTGTTACACTCATTGGAATAACCAAAAATGGTCATTAACACTATGAATGGCTATTCTATACGTTCATGATTTTTTTTTTTATTAAAAGTCTAGGCATAATTAACCATATTGTGGTATACTGTACCATCACCATGATATACAATTATATACTCATATAGTCCACTTCAAAACCATTTTCTTCCTCACATTGGATTTTACTGTTGCTAAATGACAGTACAGTCTGTCTGTCTCTGCACATTTTTCATTCTCAAGAGAGTCCTCCTTGGGATGTTCTCTGAAATCATTTGAAATGACCCAACAGACTCAGTGCTACAGCATATGCCTCATCTTTTATTGATGGCATTCATCCCAGACCTCTTAGAGAACAGTTAGCCCGCAGCCCTTAATACAGAGTGACCGCAATATGAGAATTCATTCAGCAATTCAGCAAGGCTCTGAGAGATTACCAAAATCATAAATTATCTAATGATGCTTTAGATTATCCAAAAATGCCCAACATCTTCCTCGATCATCCCGCATGAGCTCGGTTCCCCAACCTGTTTATTTAATTTTACTGAATGAGTGAATCTGACAAAATCACTCGCAGGTCGTATTTCACACCAAAATTAGAGGAATATTCCGGGTTCAATACAAGTTAAGATCAATCGACAGCATTTGTGGAATAATATAGATTAACACAAAAATGTATTTCGTATTTCCCCTCCTTTTCTTTTAGGGTGTGTTCACACTTGTAGTTCGGTTCTCTTGGTCTGAACCAAAAATGAAAATGATACATTGATTCCTGGTTTGTTTAGCGTTCACACTGGCATTATTAACACCGAACCTAACGATACAAAACCAAAGGCATCAGGGAAAAGTCACGACCTGATTGGACAGATTTTATGACGTATATATTTTGACGAAACTTAACATCATCTGAACCAAACAAGTTAATCTTGGTCTCATCAGACCACAGGACATGGTTCCAGTAATCCATGTCCTTAGTCTGCTTGTCTTCAGCAAACTGTTTGCAGGCTTTCTTGTGCATCATCTTTAGAAGAGGCTTCCTTCTGGGACGACAGCCATGCAGACCAATTTGATGCAGCTATCTGAGCACTGACAGGCTGACCCCCCACCCCTTCAACCTCTGCAGCAATGCTGGCAAAGACAACCTCTTGATATGACGCTGAGCATGTGCGCTCAACTTCTTTGATCGACCATGGTGAGGCCTGTTCTGAGTGGAACCTGTCCTGTTAAACCGCTGTATGATCTTGGCCACCATGCTGCAGCTCTGTGTCAGGATCTTGCCAATCTTCTTATAGCCTAGGCCATCTTTATGTAGAGCAACAATTCTGTTTTCAGATCCTCAGAGAGTTCTTTGCCATGAGGTGCCATGTTGAACTTCCAGTGACCAGTATGAGGGAGTGTGAGAGCGATGACACCTAATTTAACACACCTGCTCCCCATTTACACCTGAGACCTTGTAACACTAATGAGTCACATGACACTGGGGAGGGAAAAGGGCTAATTGGGCCCAATATGGACATTTTCACTTAGGGGTGTACTCACTTTTGTTGCCAGCGGTTTAGACATTAATGGCTGTGTGTTGCGTTATTCTGAGTGGACAGCAAATTTACACTGTTGTACAAGCTGCACACTCACTACTTTACATTGTAGCAAAGTGTCATTTCTTTAGTGTTGTCACATGAAAAGATATAATCAAATATTTACAAAAATGTGAGGGGTGTTTCGTGAGATACTGTATTTTAAAACCATGTTTATTTTTGCAATTTCATTCGGCGGCGCAGAAAAATCACACATTTCATTCCTCAAATTCAAATTCCTCAAGTTTAATCCTTCTGATAGAAGATATAGTCCTTGACATGTAAACTCTTAATGTTCCCAGAAAATGCTTAATTAAAAAAAAAAGCTAAATATCGTTTCTTATATTATTTCTTTCTTTCTTTGTTTTTGACTCTAATCTGAACAACAGGCTGACCTCAGAGCCATTAAAGCACACATTGACGCATTCATCAAACAATAACCACACATTGTATCTTAAAGGACTGAAAATTGACTTTAACTATGTCGCTGTGAGCAACCACTAGAGTCTTGTTGATCCAGCGGGCTGTAATCGATCTTTCGCAGAGATATTGTGCTTAATGAGACACATCCAGACAACCCAGAGCACTGAAGGCCACACTGTTCATCTTATGATCTACTATAGCAGAGCAAATAAAACTTTTGGTACAACATGAGGGAGAGTAAATAATGACAACATTTTTCATTTCGGGGGAAACTCTCCCTTTAATTAATGAAGCGTGTACACACAGACACAAGGTCCTCTGATACTCTGCGGATCAGAGGGTGAATCAATATCTCTCATAAATGATGAATGATAAAGTGGTACTCACGGCTGGCAGAGTTTGACCAGGTCATGGTCAGTGGTCGTCGGGGGCAACCCACGGATGTACAGGTTCGTTTTGCTGAGCTGATCCCAGCCGGCAGTGCTGCTGCTGCTGCTGTGATTGGTGCTGCTGTTGGTTCCAGGACTGGGCGGAGCCATTGGGTGGGAGGCGTGGCCAACAGGGGGCTGCCGTAAAATGAAACAAAACAAACAGCGGTCAGAGTGGAAAGACTTCAAACAAAACCGGCGGTTGAAAGGTAAACAGTGAGTTCTCTTTACGGTAGAGGAAATAGGCAAACAAAGCAATAGGGAGAGTATCTTCACAAATGTATAGGACAGAAAAACATGGCAAGTATGAAACATAATTCTAAATACACACAGCACGAATGCAGTAAAGCACCTTTGCGACACCGTTTCAGAACGTGATCTACAAATCAATGCAGAAACGAATAAATAGCACAGATCATGCATGTAAATAATGCACATGTAACAAATAAATTGCATGCATAAATACACACACACACACATACATACATACATACACATATATATATATATATACACACACATACATATATATACACACACACACACACACACACATATATATATACACACACATACATATATATATACACACACATACATATATATATACACACACACACACACACACACACACACACACACACAAATTAGGGCTGAATGATTTGGGAAAAAACTCATATTGCGATTATTGAGGTTAATATTGTGATATAATATACAAATGGTATCATGAGTCAGCTTGCTTGGTTATCAAGGAAAATGCACAAATAGATTACTGATCCCTGCGGAGCGGGACGGGGCAGAAATGACGCATGTTTGGTGCTAGAGAACAATATTCAAGATTACAGAAAGATCAGAGCTGTTGTCCACGTCACTGTTGTTCTGTCGCTCTTCACTAGAGACGATGAGAGGACGTAACCGTTGTCATGAAGTCTTGCGTTGCGGATGGAATCAATCCGGTGTCCGACGTAACCTAATCGTTAGCAAGGCAGCTAGCATTAGCAAGTTCATCCAGTCTGACCCTACGTTACCACTGGCGCATTGTGAGCGAAGCAGAGAGCGTTTTCTATTCATTCCTATGAAAGCCGAGCATCATGCTCGCAAGGTGGATCGTAGGATTGGCAGCGGTGCGGAGCGAGTGCTCTCCTAGCGCTGTGAGCGCCTTCGAGCGGATTTCGTCCGACCTGATGGAATCACAACCTGAGAAAGCCGAACTGCTTGTGTTTGAGAAATAGACGCCTCACATGTCCTCCGCTGACAGCTTCATTGAATTCTACCCACTTGTTGTACCACTTTCATGTACAACAGTAAAGAGAAGACTCAGGGGTGCATTATGGGAAAAAATGCAAAGATAAAGACACTTTTGAAACAGAAAAACAAAAAGAAAAGGTTCGAGTGGACAAAGAAACACAGACATTGGACAACAGATAATTGGAAAAGAGTGTTACGGATCTTAACCCCATTGAGCTTTTGTGGGATCAGTTAGACTGTAAAGTGCGTGAGAAGTGCCCGACAAGACAGTCACAAAAATCTGCCTCAAAACCCTCTATTAAATATTTTGGCTATAATATGTTTTCACACAGCTGCCGATAGTACTCTTAGCTCAGCGGAGCATATTTGACCATGTTTTTACCCAAAATCAGAGCAGAAAATGTGAAAATAAATTCAGCCAATTCCATCTTGGCCAGCCTGTTTTTCACACTGTTACGTGCCACATGCACTAACACAGAGAGCGTCCTGTTAAAAGGCAACGCCCGGAGTTCCTCCTCCTGCTTCACGGTGTTCTAGTGTGTGAGCACAGTGTGCTGAGTGCTCCTTGGTGTAGAGTAAGCTGCTTGTGTGCAGCACCAACGTTGTTAGCGGTATAGGCCGGTAATTGTTATTTTGATTTACTTCCCAGACTGTTTGAGAGGCCAAAGGCCCCTTTATTTTGTTTCACCCTTTTTCTCCTGTTTATTGGTTAGCAGGGAGGTAAGAATTGTACTTTTAGTTTGTTTTTCTCAAATCCAGGGAAGATGACCTAAACCCTAGTCAGATGACCTGTTTTTGTTTGTTGTTTTGGTGGCCAACTTAAAAACCCTCTCATTCTGACCTATGTTTCAAGCCAGCGAGAACATTACCCCTGCTTGAATGAATAAATGTTTATATTTTTCCTTTGATCGCTCTGAGTCGTGAAATTTTCTTTAACGGGAGCAGGAGACGGAACTCCGGGCGTTGCCTTTTAACAGGACGCTCTCTGTGTTAGTGCATGTGGCACGTAACACACACATACATTAATATTGTCCAAACGAGCTATTGGACAACCCAAGTCCAAATATTGGACATCTGGGCCTGCTCCATCAATGAATTTGGTAGACCGATATCAGTGGTTTCAAAATGTCAAGCACAACACGACATTAATGTCGCAGCTCAGAAAAATCCCTGTCCTGAAGGAAATGTGTGTACGGAGGACTCACTTCCTGCATGCATAGAATCTCCTGAGCTCAAATGCTACACTGCTCCTGTTTGTCAGTATTAGGGAGGTGTCTACTGTGAAGATGTATATCTGGCAGCACAGTGATCCATATCTGCAGTGCAGAGTCTTGTGCTTCTGAAAGCTGCTGTCAGCTTAAAGTGGGTCCACAGGGGCCTGAAGCTCTGACCCTGGAGCAAAGCTGACGGAGAGGATGCTTTCAGAATATAAAGGAAGTGAACATGGTGCAGGAAGTCAAAGGATGAGACATTTCTGTGGAAATCTGAATCTAAATAACTCTAGATATGTGAAGATGTGCAACAGACCCCAAACCTTGCAGCTTTATATCTAATATTCAGTGCAGGTGAAACGAGACTGATCTCATGAAAACACTTCGCAAAATGATATTGCATGATTGCTTATACACATAACCGCAGTTCTGAAGTGAAATGTCCACTGCGTGGTGCTAAAAGAGAGTAAAATGTTCTCCAAACAGATAAAAATATCTGACCCCCCTACCCTAATCCTTAAAACTAAACCTGACCGATAGCATCATAAAAGCAAATGTGAGATGAAAAACACAATCACGTCATTTTGTGGTGCTTCTATGACACTTTGGGTTCACGTGTGGACTCGTGTGCTCTTCAGGACTCGTACCCGCTCCTTTACATCACAAGTGCAACACTCGATCAGTCGAGCGATATGATCACACTCCAACAAGCTTGATTATATAATGCAAATGTTAAAATGAGTCGTGCACTAGAGTGAAAGTGTTCAGATGTCATCAGATAGCATTAATGGTGAACTGTATATATTTAGTTTAACAAGACAGTATAATTACTTTTACAGTAAAATATTGTAAAAAAAAAAAAACAATTAATAAAAAAAATTATAAAAAAGAATGATTGACCTTAAAGTTAAATGGTAAAACGTTACTGTATATATTGCCTTGGTAAACACAATATGTACCTATACTGTGAAATCTTAAAATGTTAATTTTTTTTTATAGTATTTAAAAGAGTCATACGTTCGGGAATCGGACTGCACTGGTCACGTTGTAGATTCAAAATAGTAAATAAGTAAAAAGTATAATTGAACTTGCAGTGAGAAGAAAAATTATATAATATTTTAACAAGATAATAAATGTACTTTTACTGGAAAATAATGTTTTTTTTTTTATTATAAAGCATGATTTACCTTATGGTTAATGGTAAAAATGTACCGTATATATGTTTAACCAGAAAATACATATACGGTGAAATCTTGGAACTAAAATATGTATTTTTTTTAAATATATTTAAAAACATATTTTAAATAATAATAAAAACAAAACATGTACTTTTACAGTAAAATGTACAACTTACCTTTTCATTAATGGTGAAATGTATAAATTTAGTTTAACAAGACCGTATAATTACTTTTACAGTAAATTATTGTAAAAAAAAAAAAAACAATTAATAAAAAATTATAAAAAAGAATGATTGACCTTAAAGTTAAATGGTAAAATGTTACTGTATATTGTGCTTACCAATACAATATATGTACCTATACTGTGAAATCTTGAAAGTAAAATAAAACTAAATAACAAAAATAAATATTTTAAATAAAAAAAAAAATGTTAAAAAAAATGTAATAGTATTTAAGAGAGTCATACGTTCGGGAATCGGACTGCACTGGTCACGCTGTAGATTCAAAATAGTAAATAAGTAAAAAGTATAATTGAACTTGCAGTGAGAAGAAAAATTATATAATATTTTAACAAGATAATAAATGTACTTTTACTGGAAAATAATGTTTTTTTTGTATTATAAAGCACGATTTACCTTATGGTTAATGGTAAAAATGTACCGTATATATGTTTAACAAGAAAATACATATACGGTGAAATCTTGGAACTACAATAAAACGAAATAAAAATATATTTAAAAACATATTTTAAATAATAAAAAAATGCAAGTAAAAAGTATTATTGACGTTACAGTGAGTGAAAATTTATATGATATATTAACAAGATAATACATGTTCTTTTTTATATAAAATACCCAAAAATGTGTGAATAAAAAATCATGTTTTCTGGACATGAAAAGTATGATTGACCTTATAGTTAGAGACAATTCATATTACGTTTAAGACGACAATAAATGTACTTTTACAGTAAAATACTGAAATAAGATAGTATTGTGTGAGGAACAGGCGAAAAGTAAGTGTTTATGAACTGATAATCTGCCGTTTTACTCGTGACATGTGTGAAAGTTATTAAAAGTTATTGTTGTTGTAGCGCCTCTACAATGCAAAAACAAAACAATTTTCTTAATTAGTATTTTTGCCTTGTTTTCCAGTAAAAATATCGAAACGGCATAAGATATCGTCTTTATTTCTGATAAATCTAACGAAGTTTAGTGATGTTCACGCTTAAAATAAGAAACAAATATTTGCCAATGGGGTAAGAAAAATAAACTTGATTCAAAGGAAAGTGTATTTTTTCTACCGCTTGTTTTAATCATAAAATAATACATTTTATCCGGTTTCTCCAAAAACATATCTTAAAATCTTATGCCATTTTACTTGTCAAGTAGATTTATATTGTTTTAAAGAATATTAAGAGACAAAAATAGCAATTAAGAAAATAATTTTTTGCAGTGTAGAGTTTCAGCATTTCTGCTGCGATACGTACAAGACACATAAAAATTATTTTGCAAAAAATTTTGTATCATAATGTGATGTTTGCCGTTTCTGACTCGGGGGGAAATGATGCTGTATTTGTCTCTGCAGAGGTTTGTTTTTAATATATGAATTCATTATGGGTTTTAGGTCAGTGGACACTTTTGGAAAGCTGCTGCAGAGGCAGAAGTGTTGAGGTTGACCATTTAAGTTTTGTACACACACATGCCAAGTCTTGCAATTTCTCAGGGAGCAATGGGACACGGAAAATTACACGGCAAAAAATAGTTTTCTTATTCAGTATTTTTGTCTTGTTTTTAGGTAAAAATATATAAACATCCTTAAAATAAGAAGAAAAAAATGACTTACGAAGCAGAACGGCATATTATATTAAATCAGAGAAATCTAACAGGGGTGGGGATCAACGCTTAAATATGAAAAATACACTTGTTTTCCCTTTGAATCTTGTCATTTTGCTTCTCAACTTAAATGATCTCGATTAGAAAATGTTTCAGTATTTTTACTGAAAAACAAGGCAAAAATACTCAATAAGAAAATAAATTTTTGCAGTGTAAAGGCCAAAGTGTACTTGGGTTTTCCACGTACTGCTACGTCTCGCCCACAGCGCACATGATGCAACATGGGCCGTTTTTAAAACACGCAGACAGTCCGTGTGTTTTTGGGGCATGTGCATGGCACGTTGAATGCGTCAGTGTGGGCTTGTGGTCAAAAGAGTATCCTTTGAAAGTCTGAGCGCTTGACCATGAGATGGAAAGGCCCTAGTATTAATTGACAGGTGCAATATTATAGCCGAAAGTCAACCACACAATATACTCAAGGTCCCGTCAAGTATAACAATATAATGCCAAATTGTCCTTAGAAAGCAAAGCAAATCCCAGAACTTTGGATAGATCGTTCAATCGGACCACAAAATTCACTCCAAACTGTATTCATCCACTGCAACCAACAGCAACGACCCATATGACACATTCATTGAAAAACACCTTCATCTGTATTTGAAGCCAATGGCAGAGAAAATCTTTGGGAATGTTAGAAAAGGTTGAAGATCCGAGGAGGTCAACGCTTTGCTGGCTTCATTCTCTGTACTATCAAAGAGCTCTTTTATGGTAAAGTGCTGTGGAGGTCTTCCTGCTCAAGTGCCCTCGCTGTTAAACTGTGATTACCCCTTGCGCTCTTTTGTGGAAGTAACAAGGAGGAAGTGTTCGGAACCTCTGGAATGCAGCAGTGACACAGTTCACTGGATGCGCTCCAAAGAGAGGAAAACCGTCTGCCTCATCCATTAAATACAAATTTGACTACTCCATTAAATTAACAGAAAGTTCATTGTTAAAATCTACTGTAATATATATATGCGAAAGTTTGAGCATAAAAAAGTAAAAATGCTACATTTAACAATTGGTTGGTATTTACCTTATGTATGGTGAAAAATCCAAGTAACGTTACGGTAAAACATCGCAACAATAATGACCGACCTTATAGCTAATGGTGAACATTTACAGTAGATTATGTTTAGCAACAATACATGTACTTTTACTGTAAAATGTGTAAAAAATACATAAATACTATATATAAGGTAAATCGTACAACTTATCTATTCTTTAATGGTGAACTGTATATATTTTGTTTAACGAGACAAAATAATTACTTTTAGAACAAAATATTGAAAAAATAAAAAGGTATAAAAAAAAAATAATGATTGACCTTAAAGTTAATGGCAACATGTTACTGTAATATATATGTAACTAAAATAAAACTAAATAACAAAAATAAATATTTTAAATAAAAAAAAAATTAAAACGTATAATTGAACTTAAAATATTATATAATTTTTTTTCTCACCTTAACAAGATAATATATGTACTTTTACTGTAAAACACTGAAAAAAAAATAAAAAATTTTTAAGTAAAAAGTATGACTGACCTTATAGTTAGTGAAAATGTATATTATTTTTAACAAGACAATAAATGTACTTTTACAGTAAAATATTGATTTGTTTTTTTGTACTATAAAGCATGATTTACCTTATGGTTAATGGTAAAAATGTACCGTATATATGTTTAACAAGAAAATACATATACGGTGAAATCTTGGAACTAAAATATGTATTTTTTTAAATATATATAAAAACATATTTTAAATAATAATAAAAACAAAAACATGTACTTTTACAGTAAAATGTGAAAAAAAAAATACATAAATATTATATGTAAGGTAAACTGTACAACTTACCTTTTCATTAATGGTGAACTGTATAAATTTAGTTTAACAAGACAGTATAATTACTTTTACAGTAAAATATTGTAAAAAAAAATTAAATAAATTATAAAAAAGAATGATTGACCTTAAAGTTAAATGGTAAAATTTGACTGTATATTGTGCTTACCAAGACAATATATGTACCTTTACTGTGAAATCTTGTAAGTAAAATAAAACTAAATATTTTAAATAAAAATAAATAAATAAATAAATAATTTAATAGTATTTAAAAGAGTCATACGTTCGGGAATCGGACTGCACTGGTCACGCTGTAGATTCAAAATAGTAAATAAGTAAAAAGTATAATTGAACTTGCAGTGAGAAAAAAAATTCTATAATATTTTAACAAGATAATAAATGTACTTTTACTGGAAAATAAAGTTTTTTTTTTTTTTTTATCATAAAGCATGATTTACCTTATGGTTAATGGTAAAAATGTACCATATATATGTTTAACAAGAAAATACATATACGGTGAAATCTTGGAACTACAATAAAACGAAATAAAAATAAATTTTAAAATATATTTTAAATAATAAAAAAAAATAAAAGTAAAAAGTATAATTGACGTTACAGTGAGTGAAAATTTATATGATATATTAACAAGATAATACATGTTCTTTTTTATATAAAATACCCAAAAATGTGTGAATATAAAATCATGTTTTCTGGACATGAAAAGTATGATTGACCTTATAGTTAGAGACAATTCATATTACGTTTAAGACGACAATAAATGTACTTTTACAGTAAAATATTGAAAACTGGTTTTTTTTTTTAAATTAGAAAACATTATTTACCTAAATCGTATTTCATTGAAATATTTATGTTTCTTCATATTTATACATCAACTGTCCACTTGATTCACACTTAATGGAATAGTTTACCCTAAAACAACAGAATTTACTCACCCTCATGTCCTTCCAAATCTGCTTTTTAGAGCTTGTCACTATAAATCACAATCAACTTTCATTAGACTATATGGAAAAGAGCCGTTCGGACAATCTGTCCAAACATTTAGTGTTACAAAATTCAAGCAAGAAAATAATTCTGGTTTGGAACAACATGAGAGTGAGTTAATGATGACCAAAATTGTCATTCATGGTTGAACTATTTCTTTAATTTCCGGAAAAAAAAAAAACTAAAAAAACTAAACAAAGACAGCTCTGAAAAGCCCAAGATTGTCAGGTGCTGAAAACCACAGATCTGAGCTCTGTGAAATCCAGCGTTGCTGAACAAAATATCATTTCATTAAAGGTCTAAACACAAAGAGATCATTTATGGGTCGGGAGAGAGCCAATGTAGTGCTGAAATGGCTCGGCCACTCTTTCTGCCATTGTTTAATGCAGCTCTATAAAGACAAGAAGGCATGAACGGACAAATCAGACTTGAGTTTAATAAGACGGTTGGCTATTAAGAATGCATCACCCCCCCCCAAAAAACAAACTTTTATGCTGTTATTATTGGTCTTTTTAAGGAGCTTGACAGACATGGCCACTATTAACTGTTGTTGCATGGAAGAACTGAGTGAAGATCCGTCAAAACTGTGAATAATTGATGGCATGAGTGTTATTTTTAGGTGAACCATTCCAGTAAACATCACCAACAGTAACTGTACCAATCTATAACGACTGAGAGTGTAACAGTGACAGAAGCGCCTGTTTCTATTCTAGACGAAAGGAAAGATGTCATCCTGTAGAGTATGATGACTTATCTTGCACTGTCATTGTGCTCTGGGAGGATGTGTTGGAAATCAGCACAGTCAGTCACGTTGTCGGTCAAAAGGGAAGTCCTTGAAGCGTGCTAATCTCTGTAAACGCTCACAGGATGAAAAGTTCAATAATATCACGATTTGGCATTTCAAACTGCTGTTCATAAAAATGTACACCATAAATGAAGTGCTTTTATAAAACTGTTCTGGGACAGTGATCACGGACATCTCTGCGAGATATGAGTTTTTTCCCTTTTAAACATGCAATGACATTTATCATTCATTAAAGTAATGACATAAATACTGTAGGGTCCAAAGGTCTGACAGCGCTAGTAAAAAAGCTATTTTACATTCTTTTCTAGAATCGGACTGCACTGGTCACGCAGTAGGTATCACGCTGTAGATTCAAACAAACCAATTTAAAAGAGTCATACGTTCGGGAATCGGACCAGACAGGTCACGCAGTAGGTATCACGCTGTAGATTCAAAAGAACCAATTTAAAAGATTCATACGTTCGGGAATCGGACCGCACTGGTCACGCAGTAGGCATCACGCTGTAGATTCAAACAAACCAATTTAAAAGAGTCATACGTTCGGGAATCGGACCAGACAGGTCACGCAGTAGGTATCATGCTGTAGATTCAAAAGAACCAATTTAAAAGATTCATACGTTCGGGAATCGGACCGCACTGGTCACGCAGTAGGCATCACGCTGTAGATTCAAAAGAACCAATTTAAAAGATTCATACGTTCGGGAATCGGACCGCACTGGTCACGCAGTAGGCATCACGCTGTAGATTCAAACAAACCAATTTAAAAGAGTCATACGTTCGGGAATCGGACTGGACAGGTCACGCAGTAGGTATCACGCTGTAGATTCAAAAGAACGGATTTAAAATAGTAATTCATTCTGGAATCAGATTATACGGGTTATACTTTAGATTTTGCAAACCAGCTCGTGAGAGTCATTTGTTCGGGAATTGGACAACACTAGTCATGCAGTAGGTTTTATGCTGTAAATTCAAAAGAACCGGCTCGTAAGAGTCATTTGTCGTGCTGTATGTTTAGCACTGTAGATTTAAAAGAACCAACTCATAAGAGTCATTTGTTCAGTAATCAGGATACATCGCTCTGTGTTTCGTGCTATAAATTCAGTAGCGAGGCAGCCATGCTGCTGATTTACACTACAGGACATATATTAGGAGTATTTTAGCACAATGTCCTGTCCAAAATAGCAGTAAATGCATATTCAGAAACCATTAACAGAACCGAAAGTCATGAAAATCATATGGTTGCAATATTTATTTTAATGGAAATGGTTCCTGTTCTTGGATCCCAACACTAATTATTGGCACAATTTTAGTGAAAAAAATGAACTGAAAAATCGATATGTTTTCGAGAATCTTTTAGTATTTGGCATGTCCTGCAATCGAGCTAGCATATAATCCACAAGTTTGAGCAAAACCTGATTATTTAATGTTATCCAGCATGATTTGAGAACGTTCCACAGAGTATTTTTGTGAGCTTCAGTGAAAGAAAAGAAATCTGATATTTTGTAAAATGGAGGTTAACGTTTGGTAAATGTTACACATTCGCATGCATTTGATCAGTGACCTTTTATGTCAAAAAAAAATATCTTTGGTTTTAAATTTTTCCAACAATTGTTTAGAGACCGATTGTTTCAATTTCAATTGACTATCACAATTCCAGCAGGTCAGAAGTTTACATACACTTAAAGTTAATTGTGACTTTAAGCAGTGTGGAAAATGATGTCAAGCCTTTAGACAATTAGTTAATTAGCTTCTGATATGAGGTGTACTGAACTGGAGGTGTACCTGTGGATGTATTTTAAGGCCTATTTTCAAACTCAGTGCCTCTTTGCTTGACATCATGGGAAAATCAAAAGAAATCAGCAAAGACCTCAGAAAAACAATTGTGGACCTCCACAAGTCTGGTTCATCCTTGGGAGCAATTTCCAAACACCTGAAGGTACCACGTTCATCTGTACAAACAATAGTACGCAAGTATAAACACTATGTGACCACACAGATGCATTCTGTCTCTTAAAGATGAACGTAGTTTGGTGTGAAAAGTGCAAATCAATCCCAGAACAACAGCAAAGGACCTTGTGAAGATGCTGGAGGAAACAGTTAGACGAGTATCTAGATCCACAGCAAAACGAGTCCTATATGGACATAACCTGAAAGGCTGCTCAGCAAGGAAGAAGCCGCTGCTGCTCCAAAACTGCCATAAAAAAGCCAGACTACAGTTTGCAAGAGCACATGGGGACAAAGAGCTCACTTTTTTTGGAGAAATGTCATCTGGTCTGATGAAACAAAATCGAACAGTTCGGCCATAATGACCATCGTTATATTTGGAGGGAAAAGGGTGAGGCTTGTAAGCCGAAGAACACCATCCCAACTGTGAAGCATGGGGGTGCAGCATCATGTTGTGGGGTGTTTTGCTGCAGGAGGGACTGGTGCACTTCGCAAAATAGATGACATCATGAGGAAGGAAAAATCTGCGGATATATTGAAGCAAAATAAAGACATCGGCCAGGATGTTAAAGCTCAGCAGCAAATGGGGGCAGAACTGAAAAAGCGTGTGTGAGCGAGGAGGCCGAAAACCCGACTCCGTTACATCAGTTCTGTCTGGAGGAATGGGTTAATATTCCAGCAACTTATTGTGAGAAGCTTGAGGAAGGCGACCGCCAAAAATTGTCCCAAGTTAAACAATTTAAAGGCAATGCTATCAAATATTAACTAAGTGTATGTAAACCTCTGACCCGCTGGGAATGTGATTGTAAAGGGATTAATGGAAAGGAGGCGGCAAGAACCGGCTTGACAATATAAATAATATTTTAAATATAAAACTGAACCAAAAAAGACAAACACACAGGTTTTGGACAGCTGTCCGTAAATCTCTCTCTCTCTCTCGCACTGCTGTCTTTGGTCAGACTTTATCCCTCTCGAGGGCTAATTAGCCTGATTAGGGGCCGGGTGTGCGGAATCACGACCCGCCCTCCGCCCTGCCACAGTGATGAAATTAAAAACAGCTGAAATAAATAATTCTCGACTATTATTCTGACATTTCACATTCTTAAAATAAAGGAGTGATCCAATCTGACACAAGACAGGGAATGTTTCCTACGATTAAATGCCAGGAATTGTGAAAAACAGTTTAAATGTATTTGGCTAATGTGTATGTAAACTTCTGACTTCATATATATATATTTGGTCTGCATAACAGCATGCATGGTCCAAGAATACAGGGAGTCTATTTGTCATGCCATGACTTCATCTGTTTTCAGGACAAACCTCTCAAAACAAAACAAAACATCTCATCTGACCATTGCATCACAGAACAGCCTTCCAAACAGGAAATGTGGCATTAAGTGGGACTACAAGTGGACAAAGAACATCTTTGAGGAAAAGAACCCAGAGTTTCCCCTGTAAGGTCCTCTTCCCTGACGAAAAGCCACACATTCCCAATGGAACTGGCTTTTCTTAGGAACTCAAAGCCTGTTTGTATTGCACATCTGTTAGACTATTCAGCCCGGCAGGGAGCGTTTGGCGTCTTATCAGAGCCCCACAGACTCAGTCAGCCCATCATATCCGTGCTGGAAATACGCTGAACTTCCAGTAACCGCCCTCACCCTACTCAGCACGCTCTGTGGCTAAACCAGGTTATGAATATATGAATAATCCTCGAGTGACCCCCCCCACCCCTTTCCTTTTCTATCAAGCGTTCAATCTGTAACCGCGCTGCAGATAAATCACATTTCATTATTAGAAGCTGCACGTAAAAGCATGCATTTCGCAACAAGCAAACCATCAAGGCTTCCACAGCTTGAAAAAGCAACACTAATTCCATTGTAACTCACTGACATGACAAGGTCACCTGGTAACATCTGAACTCAGAGTTAGCTACCTGTATAGGTACGTTGATTTATTGCAAATAGTTGTTTTGTGTGATGACCCCAGGTTATCTCTGGTCAAGATAACCCAGATAGCACTCAGTTCTCCTTGTGCATTGATATGCATTTCTGTGTAGAAATAAGTTTATTTGATGATTGACATAGAATCAGTAATTATCTTCATTTTTTTTAAGCCGTTATTGTATGAACTAAATTTGAGTCCATTATTAAATTGAAACAACAACAAAGTTTAAATAGTAAATAGGAGTTTACTTGCATCTAGTTGCCTTAAATGTCAATAGTTAAGTTCATTCTTTATGAACACCAAGTTGAGTTAACTTAATTACACAAGATTTGGAGAGGCCATTACTCAATTCAATTGAGGGTACGAGTTTAATCAATACATTGAGTCAACTTATTAGGGTTTCCAGGGCAAAATCAGAAGAAAACAATTAAATAAAATTATTTTTGGACCAGCCCTGATTGTGACATTATATTTGTACGATTAAGTACTTTTCCCAAAAATTCTCACCTGTAAAAGAGTAAAAGTCACGAAACAGGTCCACGACACATTTTACTCCAAAGAAAATAGAACCAAGACATTATGTTTTGCATATAATAAATTTTTTTTAAAAAAAAACATTTTTTGCATTGTGTGACATTATTCTCATAATGAATAAGCAAATTTCCCCCAATTTCTCTCCTGTAAAAGGGTGAATGTCACAAAAAAATGTCAAGTTCACATTTCACTCCAAAACCAGAAGAAATAAGGGAATTGTGTTTTGCATAAAAATAAAAATAATAATTATATATAATTTTATATATATATATATATATATATAATATCATAATAATTTTGACCATAATTATTTGTTATTATTTAATTTACTTATTTTGCATTGCGTGACATTATTTTCATCATGAATAAGCAGATTCCTCCACAAAAACATGTCCAGGTCACATTTCACCCCAAAATCAAAATGACAGAACTAAGAAACTCTACTGTGCAAGTAAATGAAGGCCCTTTTTAGAGCCATATTTTTCAAGACATTTACTTTCATGACAACCAAGCATATTTTCAGCTCACTCTCACTGCCATAATGCATCCGGATGTGTTATTTTTCAGTTTTTGTCATTCACATTCATCTAAATGATGATTCTCATTACTGTAAGTTACTTTTCACTGTATAACATTACAATGACTGTAATTCAAAGGCTACAACAAAGACTACCATGGAGTACAAATACTTTACAATCTCATTATAATCAACATTACAACAATGATAATGTGTTTTCCCCATTGTGCACATGAAATGCATGTGTAATAAATGTATGCACACAATGAGATGAGAGACCAGTTTAATGAAAAGTGTAATCTGAGAGCACACAGGATGCATTAATTCAGCACTGTGACTTTTGACCATTACAGGTTGGGTTTAATGGATTAACTGCACAGCAGGAAGGGCTGTGGATGAATATTCCCATCGGAAGAAAATGTTGTGACGCGCATGAGACACGTAAAAACTTGATCAAATACAGGCCTATTTTTAAACCGGTGGGACGGGTTTGATTTTGAGGGGGTGGAAGAATAAAAATGATAAAATTGTGAATGAGCGCGAGCGCTGTAACGCAATAGAATTGAACGCTAACGTAACAAAACATCCATCGGTGGGAGAAGAAATGACAGCTGTTATTTATTCATTAGTTTCATGGCGTTCTTTAAAGAACACTAGTAGTAGTCATTAACCTGTCAATCATCGCAAGTCCTGCCCCGAACGTTCCATTCACATGATACATTGTTACTGTTATTATAAAAGTGCGAAAACGTCATAACAGTTTCCGCAAACAACTAATTTACGCGAATAATCTTCAATTGTGACTTTAAACCCCCACTTCCACACTTTCAACAACAAACAACAAAGAAGGCCACAGTTTAAGTGAAATGTATACATGTGTACCTGTTTACGAATATGCGATGTCGTCAATGGGTGGCCAGAATTCGCAAAAATCATCGTCAACAAGCGACTCTTCGCCGACGGACGAAACAATTTCTTCCAAATGTCTCAGTCTTGTTGTGCGTGCTACTATCCGAGAGATTAGAGGGTAAAGTTGTATATCTGGCTCTATCAAACATAGAGACCCAGCTGTGATGTCATATAGTCCCGCTTTGACGTATCTTTAAGACGGAGGACCAAAATATATGTTGCGGAAGTATGAGCAGCATGTATCCCACAGAGCGCTCGCTTTAGTCGGTGTGCCAAGCCCGTCTGCTCCGCACAGTTCATTGATCTGCGGTGACTCCACTCAACAACACCTCCCACTATAGAAGCAACCATTGCATTCTCTTCATAGGGGAGTTGTGCACACAACTAACACTTTAACACATGAAAAAAAAGTATTTTTGGAAGTACATTACAGCTCATTTGCATTTTGTGGATGTCTTTATACATATATGTGCAATTTGCACATTTTAAAGCATTACAGTTTATCAGAGGATATGATGATATATTTTACTGGCCCCCTTTCGATGGCATTGGTTGCCCTTGTCTTACATACTTCACATTCTTGAGTTAGCCATCAGGTTTTGTGGTTTTACAATTTATTATTTGCTTTAAGGACTGATTTCACTGTGTTTGAAAGACAAAAGAACTGTAACTGAGATAATAATAATAATAATAATAATAAAATAATCTATACCAATAGTCAATTGCTCTTGACAATAAGTTGACATAAGGGTCAACTACACCCTTATAGCATAGATAGATAGATAGATACACACTGATCAGCCACAACATTAAAACCACTGACAGGTGAAGTGAATAACATTGATTATATCATTACAATGGCACCTGTCAAGGGCTGGGACATATTAGGCAGCAAGTGAACAGTTAGTTCTTGAATCTCATGTGTTAGAAAAATGGGCAAGCGTAAAGATCTGAGTGACTTTGACAAGGGCTAAAATGTGATGGTTTAGATGACTGGGTCAGAGCATCTCCAAAACAACACGTCTTGTGGAGTCTTCCCGGTATGCAGTGGTTAATACCTTCCAAAAGTCGTCCATTGAAGGACAACCGGTGAACCCGGCGACAGGGTCATACGCGCACAAGGCTCATTAATGTGCGTGGGGAGCGACGGCTTGCTCATCTGGTCCGATCCCACAGAAGAGCTATTGCAGCACAAATTGCTGAAAAACGTAATGCTGGCCATGATAGAAAGGTGTCATCACAGCTTGCTGTGTATGGGGCTGCGTAGTCACAGATTGGTCAGAGTGCCCAAGCTAACCCCTGTCCACCGCCGAAAGTGCCTACAATGGGCATGTGAGCGTCAGAACTGGACCATGGAGCAATGGAAGAAGGTGGCCTTGTCTGATGAATCACATTTTCTTTTAGATCATGTGGACGGGTGTGTGTGCATCGTTAACCTGGGGAACAGATGGCAGCAGGTTGCACTATGGGAAGAAGACAGGCCGGCGGAGGCGGTGTGATGCTCTGGGCAATGTTCTGCTGGGAAACTTTGGGTCCTGGCATTCACGTGGATGTTACTTTGACACGTACCACCTACCGAAAGATTATTGCTGATGACATACACCCTTTCATGGCAACTGTATTCCCTGATGGCAGTGGCCTCTCTCAGCAGGTTAATGCACCCTGCCACATTGCAAAATTTGTTCACGAATATTTTGAGGAACATGACAAAGAGTTCATTGTGTTGACTTGGCCTCCAAGTTCCCCAGATCTCAACCAATTGAGCATCTATGGGATGTGCTGAACCAGCAAGTTCGATTCATGGAGGCCCCACCTAGCAACTTACAGGACTTAAAGGATCTGCTGCTAACATCTTGGTGCCAGACACCACCTTCAGAGGTCTTAGGAGTCCATGACTCAATGTTTTGGCAGCATGAGGGGGACCTACACAATATTAGGCAGGTGGTTTTAATGTTGTGGATGATCAGTATATATATATATATATATATATATATATATATATATATATATATATACACACACACACATATATATACAGCTCTGGAAAAAATTAAGAGACCACTGCAATCTTGCCAATTCCAGCCTTGCTGAAGCACCCCCAGATCCTCATCAGTCCTCCACCTGGTCTTCTAATCGTTAGAGGTAGACCTGGAGAGGCCTTCAAGCCACAGTGTCTCATACCCACTGTGAAATTTTGTGGAGGATCTATGATGAAATGGGGGTGCTTTTGCAAGGCTGGAATCAGTAAGATTAGTCTTTGAGAAGGCATATGAATCAAGCCATGTACAAGATTATCCTGGAGGAAAACTTGCTTTCTTCTGCTCTGACAATGTTCCCCAAATCTGAGGACTGGTTTTTCCAGCAGGACATTGCTCCAAGCCACACAGCCAGATCAATCAAGGTGATGGATAGAGGATCACTGGATCAAGACCCTTTCATGGCCAGCCCAATCTCCAGAGCTGATCCCCATTGAGAACCTCTGGAATGTGATCAAGAGGAAGATGGATGGCCACAAGCCATCAAACAAAGCAGAGCTGCTTGAATGTTTGCACAAGGAGTGGCATAAAGTCACCCAACAGCAATGTGAAAGACTGGTACAGAGCATGCCAAGACTCATTAAAGATGAGATTGAAAATCAGGGTTATTCCACCAAATATTGGTCCTTCGTTTTCTTTAAAAAATCAAAAATTGAGGTAACAGTGAGGCACTTACAATGGAAGTCAATGGGGACAATTTTTAAGGGTTTTTAAGGGTTTAAAGTCGGAAATTTGAAGCTTATAATTTTATAAATGCACTTACATTATTTCTTCAGTTAAAACTTGAGTAATAATTGAGCTGTAAATGCGTTTTTACAGTCTTTTTATGGGTTTATTGAGATTACATCATCATGGCAATGAAGCCATAAAATTGGATATAACTCTACACAGATGTGGTTAGTAAGAGATGTTATCACACTAATATCATGTTAACACACATACTGTTTATGTCTTGTGTCAATACTTTTGAAACAGTGAGTATTTTAACGTTTACAGATTGACCCCTTTCACTTTCATTGTAAGTGCCTCACTGGAACCTCGATATCTGCTTTATTTTAAGAAAAGGAGCCAATAAATGTTTGAGGTAATCAACATTATGCCACAAACGCTGTCGACTGAGCTTTACTTGTAATGAGACCAGAATATTCCCTTAACAAAAAGATGATCAGTTACAGGACTTACATGTAAGATATCATGCTGAAATGAAATCTTTTCATGCTGGTCTAGGCTGGTTTATGCTGGTTTGTTGCCGGTTGTTCACTAGCAAAACATAACTGGTGATGGTTTGGAACCAGTATGGTTTTTCTGGTAATGCTGGTTAACCAAAGAATTCTTAAAGGGTTAAGCTCCTCAAAAAGCCTTGTAGAACACCAGCACACCCACATGTTGTGGATTCTGGTTTTGTGTGTGTGCGTGTGTGTGTGTGCGCATGTGTGTGTGTGTGTGCGCATGTGTGTTTGTGTGCGTGTGTGTGTGTGTGTGTGAGCATGTGTGTGTGTGCATGTGTGTGTGAGCATGTGTGTGTGAGCATGTGTGTGTGTGTGAGAGAGAGCTTGTGTGTGTGTGTGCGTGTGCGTGCGTGCGTGCGTGCGTGCGTGTGTGTGCATGAGCATGTGTGTGTGTGTGTGTATGCGTGTGTGTGTGTGTGTGTGTGTGTGTGTGCATGTGTGTGTGAGCATGTGTGTGTGGGGGTGTGTGTGTGAGAGAGCTTGTGTGTGTGTGTATGCGTGTGTGTGTGTGTGTGTGTGCGTGTGTGTGTGTGCATGTGAGCATGTGTGTGTGTGTGTGTGTGTGTGTGTGTGTGTGTGTGTGTGAGCATGTGTGTGTGTGTGTGTGTGTGTGAGAGAGCTTGTGTGTGTGTATGCGTGTGAGCATGTGTGTGCGTGCGTACGTGCGTGCGTGTGTGTGTGTGAGAGAGCTTGTGTGTGTGTATGCGTGTGTGTGTGTACACAAGTGTGTATGATCGACCAGTATGGTTTTTCTGGTAATGCTGGTTAACCAAAGAATTCTTAAAGGGTTAAGCTCCTCAAAAAGCCTTGTTGAACACCAGCACACCCACATGTTGTGGATGCTGGTTTTGTGTTTGTGTGTGTGTGTGAGAGCATGTGTGTGTGTGAGAGAGAGCTTGTGTGTGTGTATGCGTGTGTGTGTGTGTGTGTGCGTGCGTGCGCATGTGTGTGTGAGCATGTGTGTGTGTGTATGCGTGTGTGTGTGTGCATGTGTGTGTGAGCATGTGTGTGTGGGTGTGTGTGTGTATGCGTGTGTGTGTGTGTGTGCGTACGTGTGTGTGTGTGTGTGCATGTGTGTGTGAGCGTGTGTGTGTGGGTGTGTGTGTGTGAGAGAGCTTGTGTGTGTGTGTATGCGTGTGTGTGTGTGTGTGTGCGTATGTGTGTGTGTGTGTGCATGTGTGTGTGAGCATGTGTGTGTGTGTGTGTGTGTGTGTGAGAGAGCTTGTGTGTGTGTATGCGTGTGTGTATGCGTGTGTGTGTGTGTGTAAGTGTGTGCATGTGTGTGTGAGCATGTGTGTGTGTGTGCGTATGTGCGTGCGTGTGTGTGTGAGAGAGCTTGTGTGTGTGTATGCGTGTGTGTGTGTGTGTGTGTGTGTGTGTGTGTGTACACAAGTGTGTATGATCGACCAGTATGGTTTTTCTGGTAATGCTGGTTAACCAAAGAATTCTTAAAGGGTTAAGCTCCTCAAAAAGCCTTGTTGAACACCAGCACACCCACATGTTATGGATGCTGGTTTTGTGTGTGTGTGTGTGTGAGAGCAAGTGTGTGTGCGCGTGCATGTGAGCATGTGTGTGTGTGTGTGTGTGTGCGTGCGTGCGTGCGTGAGCATGTGTGTGTGTGTGTGTGTGTGTGAGCGTGTGTGCGTGTGTGAGAGCTTGTGTGTCTGTATGTGTGAGCTTGTGTGTGTGTGTGTGTGTGTGTGTGAGTGAGAGCTTGTGTGTGTATGCGTGTGTGTGTGAGAGCTTGTGTGAGTGTGTATGCGTGTGCGCGTGTGTGTGTGAGTATGTTTCAGTTGGGATATATTTTCCTTTTATAAATTCATCTAATTGATAACTTAAATCTTAATATTAATAAACAAAAAATGTCTGTGGCCACATTATGCATCAACTACCCATTACCACCATGCCGTTCTACTAGTGATGTCATCTGATATATAAGAACAGTTCTGGCTTCTGCAAATAGAAATAAGAAAAAAAATCATAATTGCAATGCCTTCTAAACACTCATAGCACATCAAATCTCTCTCTATCTCTCTCTATCTCTCTCTCTCTCGCATGTGCGGAGGCTCTGATGAACATGCCGCACATCCTCAACTCTAAACACTTCATTTCCTGTTGTCTTCTTAAATAACTTGCCCTGAGCTCATCATTTTCGATTTCAGCCCGCTGTTTTGAATAAAAATGTGATTTTAAGAGCACTGAAAACACATTGTGGTGTCAATAATCCCCAGCTATGACCGAGCGTGCTGAGACAGCAATCTTATAGTCGATAGTTAGAATGTAAATAGGTCATTTACATTCCCACAGAGTGCATGGAGTCAGATCTTTGCCCTTAGAAATACACTCCTTTCCTATTTGTGACAATAATCATGTTTGTAAACATACAGGCAGGGCTGGACTGGTAATCTGGCATACTGGGCATTTTCCCGGTGGGCCGACGCACTTTTGGGCCAATCAGAGGTGTAATGGCCAACGGGAGAACTGTGCGGGCCGGTGGTTTAGCCGTGAAACGTGCAGAATGGGCCGCGATAAGCAACAATGAGCCGCCGCGTTACGCAGAAAAGGACAGCGAACACGTCCCAGTACAGCCCTGCATACAGGTAAACTACACAATTACAAATCGGGTCTCTAAAACTATGACATTTTAGAGGACCTGAAATAACTGTTGTATAAACTTATACATAGCAAAATTATTGATGTTATTGTTCCAATTAATTCTATGCTGTTTTGCGGTAATTTCCATATCAATCATGATTAAACTGGTATAAATATATATTTATTTTATTGCTTGTACGATGGCCAGCAGTACTTCTTTCGGTCACCGATCAACCCTCTCCTCTTCATTTCAATTCAGATTCGCAATCTTGTTAAACAATCGTTCAGGGCCTTGTATCCAAATAACATCTGGTTAAGACCGTTTTCTACAAGCATTTATAAGAACGTTTCTTATTTTTTGAGAGTGTTTCCTTCATGTTAACTGCACTTACAAGGCTTTAAGCGCTACTTAAGAGAGTCGCTGTCCGTCTACGTGTAGTGCTGAAAGGTTACCGTAGTGCTGCTGGTCATTGTAACTTCATTATATCTGTACGTAACTTTACGAATATTTTTAATTTACCATGCTAGAAATTATCACATATATTTATACATATAGCTCCTTTGGCTTTCAGAGGGGAAGATGAGCCAATATATGGACAATTTTTATGCAGGGCAGCAAGTCATTGACGTTTTGATTTGAATTTATCCTGATATATCCTGATATTAAAGTCTCAGAACAAAATGTAGCTAAGTATTTAAATTGTATAATGTGTAATTTTGCATGTGTCCAGCAGGAGACTGAATAAGCTTTCGATGCTCTTAGCGCTGCACGATTACTCCAGAGCAGTTGTAAATCTACGAGCATTTTCACGTACTACTTAAGTTACGATGGCTTTGGGAAATGGGCTGCAAAACTACGATGAATTGTAAGATGGAGCATCTATTAGGCTTACAATGCTTGTGGGAAATGAGGCCCAGACCGATTTTCAAATCATTTTGTCACTTAAATAAAAAAAAATCGAATTGACCAAAAGATTCGACTCATTTGTCAATCGGACATCAGACAAAAACATAAATTTTCCCTTCAAAAAGTCAGAAGCAATATTTCGGGTTTTGAAAATGGTTGGTTGGATGGATGGGACAGAAATATTTATACTTGAGTAAAGTAGAAATATTCAAAAACTGAACTTAAGTAGGGGCGCGCGGGGGACAAACTAACGCGGGGCTAGTCGTAACACACATGGTTTCAACATTTTCACACACACTCGTAAGACGAAACTTTATTTGTTTACTTGTTGCCATAGCAACGCTGTGCAGAGAAAAAATGTTTTTATTTGAATTTAAATAAGTACAATTAAAATAGAATGAGATTCAAAGGAAAGTTTTTTTAAATAAACTTTTTTTAAAGTTTTTATTTTAGTTTTTTTAATACTTAAATAACTAAAATAGCTTTTTTAGTATAACATGAAACATGTTATCATATCATATGCATAACATATAGGGTATTTCTAGAAACATTACACTATAAACAAATCTTATATCAAGCAAACAATGCCGAAAAAGCATTGAAATGTGTACTAATTCTACTTATACTATTTTTATATTATTATTATTATTATTATTATTATTTTTAACTAATTAATTTATTTGCTTGGCAACTTTCAGGAACACAGCAGGTAGTTGGATTCATGCATGTGTTTGAAAATAAATTGGCCTACACAAAATGCTTATGTGGTTCAGTCCCATTTACCCTCTTCCCAGCATGCACTGGGGCATAACAACACGATTGCATTATTTGGCCATTTGCTGTACATTGTTGTTGTTGTTGTTTCTGTTGTCACAATAGGTATCTTGTTGTTTTGTGATGTCAGAATGAAATGAATTAAAATGAAGTAGATTCATTCAACTTAACACAAAAGCAGTGCAAATTACATTTCTTTACGTTCTACGAACATTAAGAATTAAGAAATAGTATAGTAATAATAGTAAATATAATAACGTTTAAAATGCCACCTATAAACATTTTTACATTTTAATTTTATGGACCATGCTGGAAGAACACTTGATTTCCAGGAATGCTTTAATTTGTTCAATATATTAAAGGGGACCTATTCTGCAAAATTCACTTTTACTTGGCGTTTGTACATAAATGTGAGTCGGCAGTGTGTGAGTACACAACCACCCTACAATGTTAAAAATCCACCCACTCCTCTTTCTTATATTACTATTAATCAAAAACAGTGTGTCAAAATGAACGGTTTTCATTTCTGCTCTAAAGTGACGTCACGTTAGCGCAGGCCACGCCCACGACTGGTGATGGACTCCACCCTATTATCATAGCTCCTCCCCTGAGTGATCGACACACAGTCTGCCATTTTTTCCACACTGGAGCAGATACAGTGAGAAGAATTGTTGGCTGTAAAAGTGAACATAAGAGTCTTCATGTACTCCCGGCATCAGAGCTTTTGTTTTTGATGGAAATGTGCCCCAAAACATACCAAAATGTGTTTTTTCACCGGACTGCTTTGTGAATGAGTGTCAATATAAAACAGGTTGTTTGTAAATCGTCTTTCCGAATCTGTTTGTAAGCTGATTCCACGGCTAATGCAGCTAAAGTTAGCATTGTCTCTGATTGTATTCACAGAGACCAGAGCTATGTTGGGGGCGGGGAGCAGCAGCTCATTTGCATTTAAAGAGACACACACGAAAACAGCGTGTTTTTGATTCCACCCAAAAAGACATTTATAACGTGGTATAATAAATGATCCGTGGGGTATTTTGAGCTGAAACTTCACAGACACATCCTTGGGACACAAAAACAATGAGGTGAATCATTTCTTTTTTTTAGAGAGAGAAATGTTGACGTATTTAAGTAACAAAAAAAATTTAATTATACTTATAAGGGAATAAATTGGCATACTTTTAACCCTAACCCTAACCCTAACCCTAACCTAACCCTAACCTAACCTTAACCCTAACCCTAACCTAACCCTAACCTAACCCTAACCTAACCCTAACCCTAACCCAAAAATTATTTGTCACAAAATGTGTCTTCGACTAATGAAATTGTGTAGTATGACTGTGTTGAATTTCTTTGAATTGACATCCAGTAAATTCCACCTCCTATATCATTCCCATTCAAATTCAAATTCAACTTCCTGTGTGGACAATTCAATGCAAACTCATGAATCAAAAGGGTTCTGGAGTTCATTCTGAATTTTGCACAACCCTGCCCCTCACCTGTTACAACACGCCCCACCTGTGGGGGCACGTTCCATGTAGACAACGAAAAACATATACACTGTATTCATGGAACAAGATCACATAATTGACCAAGACATAAATCTATTGTAAATATTTAACAAAAAATATTTTGAACCCCTAGTACAACATACAAACTTAAGAGAACCAAAAAGTGTTAGTTTGTTCCCCTACAGTAATTTAGAAAATAACAAGCTTCACATTTCTGCCTTTTAACCCTCCAAAAATTGGCCCCATTCAATTCCATTGTAAGTGCCTCACTGTAACCACCATTTTTGCTTTTTTGAAGAAGAGGAGGTCCGAGTCCAAATTCATTTATGTGGTAATGAACATTATGCCACGAATGCTGTTTATTAAGCTTAATTTGTACCTGTTTTTTGTACCTGTAGGTCGATCCCTCCAAAATCTGTAAACACCGTGGCTCTGCTGTGCTTTCAAAACGTCGCTGGCCCAACAGCCCAACCAACCCAACAATGCATCAGCTATGGGACAGGACTATCTGTTTGCTGTTTATCGGTTTATTTTGGTACTGTGTTGGGACGCCACATCATATCTAAAGTAATATCTAGGTAGTGAAGCGAAACCAGTTGAGAACCATTGGTTTAGAAAGTCAAGGATCTTCAACAAAATCCAGGAGCTTTAACCTACATAGCAGCTAAGAGGAAGGCATTCCACAAATCAGTCCTAAATGATTCGTCTGACATGATACAGCTGTCCTTGCTGTGAATAAATGAAGAGGAAAGCTTTAGCCTGCCTCACAGGTTACCAAAGCTGCTATATATCACTATTACCTGCCAACGTGCTAACACACACACATGTGCATCACTCCATACACACATATACTGTATATACACATGCACGGTTTTCTGTTTCTTAAAGCATCTTACAGTGCATTAAAGGTATACAGTTAATCAGTTTCTGTTTCCCTGGAAATCGAACCTATGGCCTTGGTGTTGCTAACATGTTAACTTTATTACACTCTAAAAAGTGAACTTTCACTATCATCAGTTTTACTCAATCCTCCCATGTACATATTACTCAAAAAAATCATGTACCCAAGGGAACTTAAAATAATTTGATTCCATTAAAAAACAGTGTCTGGTCAACTTCATCCATTTGCATTGGGACAACATGATATATATATATATATATTCTGATTGGTCAACTGAAACATTTACTCAAGCAATGTAGCCCTGAAATAAGCCATGCACATATCAATGCTTTTGTCGACCTAATCATAACCACATGACACACGGAAGCCTTCAGGGAAGCTTAATGCATGCAATGTAGCCTATTAGGCACCATCACCTTGCTTTAATTGTAATAGAAATCCAAACTTTTGATCCAAAAGTTGTCCAAAATCACTGTCCTTTTCTGCATAACGCGTTGGTGCTTTGTGGTCCGTTCTGCATCATTCGGCACGTTTCTCGGACACACCACTGGCAATCTCGGTTCTCCCTCTGGCCAATCCGCCCATGAACGGCCCCAAAGTGAGTCGGCCCACCGGGAAAATGCCCGGTATGCCAGATTGCAGGTCCAGCCCTGTCCCTCACCATCCCATTGTTATGTAAAGTGCGTCTTTCTGCGTCTAAACTTTGTCGTCAGAACAGTATGTGCAGACTGTCTGCGAGCGGCCTACTTTATCAGAACACGCAGACAGTCCACGTCTGTGAACGCACCTTGAGTTGACTCTGCTAACGAGTATCACAGAGTAATTGCTGAATGCATCCGTATGGTCTTGCGGTCAGAAGAGGATACTTTGAAAGGCAAGAGTGCACGACTGTGCGTGAGACATGTGGGGAAAAAAGGTACACCCTGGACTCTATAGACCTGTACCCTACGAAGAGGCACAGATGCATTAAAACTAAAACAAGAATGTTACTTTAGTACAATTATTCTATTTAAAAACAAAGCAAGATGTGATGCAACAACCAAAAACTTTCATCTGATGCATGTGTACATACACCACCAACAACATTGATTGAGCTTTAAGACACTTTTTCTAAAGTCTATTCTGTGTTTTACACGTTACACATTGAATGAAT
>JAVLUX010000011.1:187500-275000 GCA_032164185.1 Moxostoma hubbsi
GTAATTAGGAGTCGAGGCAGAGCAGTACTGCCCACTGATAACTGTGCACATATATATATATGTAGGGCATACTCCAGTTCACATATTTCTACAGTATGTACCATCATACTGCCAAGCCCTACTCAACAATCAATTATTTCCACAGCAAATCTATTTTTACACCATTTAGCATGAATAAATTATTCAAGTTATAGTTTAGTTGCTTTCCACTGAGCTACATAATTCCTCGTCCATTGCATGTGCTCCAAAGGAAATTCAGAATATACTGTATTAAATACAGGAAAATCAATGGGGAAACATTGGATTATATATGAAATAACCTTGTGGTCATGCCTATTTTTTGATAATACATTGAATAAAATAATTTACAAATGAAAGCTACATTGCACATTTGTATTGGACGAGCCCCATTCAGAGTTTCAGCACATCAGCTGAATTATTTATTTATGCAAACTGAATGGTGTGTTCAAGTCAGGAGGAATTTCCATATTTAGTAGATTCCGGGCTCAACAGTTAAAGGTATTAAACACATAATATTTGTGTTTGATATGCCATGTTATTATGCCACTGTCAGCAGGAGCTCTTTCTTTGTTTTTAAACGTTTTGCGAGAGAATATAAAGGTCATATAATGGATTTGTAGCAAAAACATATTGTGCTGTAATCGTCAACAACAACAAAAACAAAAAGCTGCACGTGGATCCATTGTAGCATTATGTGTTGCCCAAGAAATGAGGGTTGTCATGACACCAATATGTCAGTAGTTGGTACCGATGCAAGAAAATCTTGATACCAATTTCAATCATACAAAAATAAATAAATAAATAAATAAATAAAAATAGGTAATATGCAATTGAACACATTTCTTTAGCCTTTGTAACAAGGTTTTACTGATATGCATCAATAAAAATAATAAATTAAAACAATAGCTTTTCTATTTGCTATGGCACCATTCAGAGTAAATTCTAGAGACTGTTGTGTTTAAAAATCCCAGAAATACTCAAACCAGCCCGTCTGGCACCAACAATCATGCCACGCTCCAAATGGAGTGGTGGTGGCGTAGTGGCTAGAGCACAGGACTGCTAATCAGAAGGTTGCTGGTGTGACCCCCACAGCCACCACCATTGTGTCCTTGAGTAAGACACTTAACTCCAGGTTGCTCCGGGGGGATTGTCCCTGTAATAAGTGCACTGTAAGACACTTTGGATAAAAGCGTCAGCCAAATGCATAAATGTAAATCACTGAGATCACATTTTTCCCCATTCTGATGATTGATGTGAACATTAACTGAAGCTCCTGACCCGTATATGCATGATTTTATGCACTGTACTGCTGCCACATGATTGGCTGATTAGATAATCACATGGATGATTGTTGGTGCCGGATGGGATTAGATTAGTTCTGCCTTCTGATAACTGTGCAAATATATCATCAACGGTACAAACAGTATTGCAAAATTGGGTTAGGTTTCTACAGCACACACCGTCACACTGGCCAACCCCACTCAACAGCAAATCTATTTTTACCCCACATAGTCTTCATATATTTACCAACTCATTTATTAAATGGCCTGTTTACACAAAGTAACAAAGCTGGTCTATTAACACCCGTCCTGTCCATGTGGCTCTCATTGACCTTGTCAGTAAAGCTGAAGGGCCCTTTAGAGCTCTTCGCCTCTTGTTTGTGAGACAAGACCTAACTGAATGCTGTGCCACCGCGGTGGATATTATCATGAGCTGGTCCCTTATTTTACTCCTGCCAAAAAGTTCACAGAACGCTATCATTGAACAACAATTGGAATTCTTTCAGCTCTGCGCACACATAATGAGCACGCCGTGGCGCTGGTTAATTGTGTACATTCTGCTGCCAGGCAACTCTTCAGACTGTATTGTAAACATTGTATAGGACTTTTTAAGGCTCTTCACAATGGCCTTGTTGGCAGGCACTGCGTGTAATGTCCAATGGAGGTTAATGCGCTAAAATCCACCCCTCGATCAAAGGCCCATGTTGACACAGCCAGCCCACCTACAAGCTAATGCTTCGCTTGGAAAGACTTGAACCAGTCTGTGAACAAACTGGTGGATTTCAATTATTATTCATGTCACAAATGATGCATTTTTGAACAATTATGCACAAGAGATAAAGCAAAAGCATGTCTCCCTAGACTTGCGTGTTTACATTGAAAGAATCCGGTTATAGTTTTGCTGTTTTTCTATAGAGCTACATTATTCCCAGTTCATTGCATGCATGCATTCTGAAGGAAATGTAGACGACAGTCATACTGTATCTGACACAATTACAGTAAAAAATACTTTTTTTTCAAAATAAATCAGCATGCATTAAAGTAAAACAAATACTACCATGATATATAAATGCATAAAGACAACAGTAATGATTGTGCACATTTTATTTGCATTAAAGCAATGAGAAATGTAATTGTCATGTCAATAAAAATAATAATGCAAAAAATAGACTCATTCTCTATATTCATAAAATAAAGTCATTTTCTAATTTTCTTCCCATTTTGGTGAGAAATAGGACATATTCTTGCCAGATTTTGTGAGATTCCCCCTGTTGACATTACTATTAAACACTTTATCCCAAACAAATATGCTCAAATTTAGTGCATCCAACATTTTAGTTGTCCGAGCTGTACATTCAACATCTGTACTAAGAGAAGAGCTCCTTATAAACGCGTCCTACCTCTGTCTTTCAGCCTTGAGAGAAATCAAGCTGCCGTAACAAAAAAAAAAAACAAAAAAAAAAAACAAATGTGGCCTCCCTTCCCTGTCAAGGCTTATCTTACAAAAGCATCTCAACTTGTTCTAGTCTCCCACAAGGGCATGTGTCCAAAAATAACAAAGCGAAACAGCCACCAAGCACAAAACAACAACAACAAAAAAACACTCGAAATGTTTAAAGTCTAATCACACAAAAAGTGATTTCTAATTTTGCTTAAGCTGCATGGGCCATTTTCACACTGACGTCACCAACCTGATCTCATATAATCACGTTATTATAACTACATTTTTGCTAAATTATTTTTACGTGGCTTGTTGTATGTATCGCTGCAGTTTTCAGGTGAAATGAACACTAGAGGCGCTACAACAACAATGATACACAGATCACAAGTAAAACGGCAGATTACTAGTTCATAAACACTTACTTTTCACCCCGTTTCACACACAATGCTATCTAAACACTGAAAATCTCCACCGTTGCTTTCAAATCAAATGTGCATTGCATATGTATCGCGTCAAGCCTGCCGTCATTTATTCAGAGGAAAAGATTATCAGTGAATAATGACTTAAATAGTGCAATAGAGGTCTTCAACTCACCCTGTTGAACTCGACGAGTTCCGACAAACCGGCGAGTTTCCGGCCAGGTATGGGGTTGGTTTTTCAAGTTGGACGAGTTAGGGGGTGTTCAAACATGCATTTGTGTGCGTCTCTACTGTTTTTCGATATACTCTTAATATTTGACGGACGTCTCACTATTGTTCTGAACCTCACAGTTTTTTTCTTTCAGAGTCTTGCGCAGGAGCGCCATGTTTTTAGACACCAAGTAAACAGCATTGTGTTTCATTTGTTGTGCTGCGGTCAGGTTGCAAAGAGGACTTCATGTGACTGAGACTCGTTTTAACGTGATGTTTTATCATTTGAAGATCTGTGCATTGTGCTATTTCGACTCGTAGCTTACTGTGCACGCTATCTGCTGCTATTTTGAGGAACTTTCATTGCAATAAACGCTTTTTATTCTTTTGTCCTGACTCTTGGCGAAAAAACTATTAACCATTTGTGAAACCTCGTGGTTGACCGAATGATAAAATGTAACCGTGCACATCCCTAGTTGACAGTCATGGTCACTATGAACTGCCGTTGAACGGAAAAGAGCTGCGTAGATATTCTTCAGAAAAGATAATAATAACAGCATATGGGTTTGGAACAACAAGAGGGTGAGTAGAGGATGACATAATTTTCATTCCCTTTAAAGGGACAGTTCACCAAAAAATTTAAATTCTCTTAAATTCTCACCCTCATGCCATCCCAGATGTGCATGACTTTCTGGATTTTTGGGAGAACATTTTCAGCTCAATAGGTGGTGATCAAAACTTTGAATCTCCATAAAGCAGATAAAGGCAACATTAAAGTAACCCGTTTGTCTTTGTAGTTTAATCCATGTCATCTGAAGTGATCCAGTCGGTTTTGGGTGAGAACAGACCAAAAATATAACACATTTCTCACTGTACATCTTGCCATTGCAGTCTCTACACACAATCGTGATTTCAAGCTTGACTACACTTCCTAGTGATTGATGCATAGATGGGGCTAGGAAGTGTAATCGAGCTTTAAGTCAAGAGGTCTGTTCTCGCCCAAAACCTATTTGATTGCTTTAAAAGACATTGATTAAACCACTAGAGTCTTATGGATTACTGTTATGCTGCCTTTATGTGCTTTTTGGAGCTTCACATTTCTGGTCACCATTCACTTGCATTTAAGTACCCACAGAGCTGAAATATTCTTCTAAAAATCTTTTAAAGAAATACACATCTGGGATATTATGAGGGCGAGTAAATGATGAGAGTTTTCATTTTGGGGTGAACTGTCCCTTTAAGACATTAAACTACGCATTTGGAAAACGGCATGTTTTATAATGTGCCTAAATTGGATGACACATAAAAATCCTAGTTTATAAAAAGAATACAAAAGAATGCGTATAAACAAAAAGCCTTACTGATTTATGTGGTTTTACACAATTAAAATATTTTGTAGCAACAGCAAAACATCAATAACGTTTTCTAAAGGTCAACGGGATAAAGTTGCATGATAAATGAACAAGTTCACGGGAAAAATGGACCATAACAACACAGTAGTGCTAAAGTTTACGGAGCTTTCTCTTCACCCAGAACACACGATGTCATGTCACAGGAATTCACGATGGCCGAGAACGGCTAAAATAAATAAATAATAATAAAAACGCCATAAAACCGACATCCACTTAGTTAAAAGCAGCACTTTATATAAAGCAGCAACGATTACGATACATATGGATCTGAATATTTATACTTTATATTAGAAAATATACTAAAACATCCGCTCGAAATCCCCTTAAGGAACAAACTTATAGCAGCGCTGGCGCGCGACACTCTCGGTGGAAAAACATCAAATAACGCATAAAATAAAGCTCAGCCTAATCTATAAATAGCGATATAAACTGAATTCTCGTACCTTGGCTTGCAGGTAAGGGGGGTAGTAGTAGGTATATTGGGGGTACATCTGCCTCCAAACCTTGCCCATGAAGATCAGCTGTAAATTTAGACGTGGAAATAGCGCTCCAGTCCGACACTGACACTTTCCTTTCGGAGCTCTCGCCCAGACCTGCGCCCGAAATACGGAGAAAAGCACGCGCAGACTGCTGCCGTCGACGTCCAGACGCGGGGACTGACTGACTGACTGACTGGTGGGCGGTGGAGCTGCGGATGCAGTTGCAGTGGAGCGCCGATGCATTTACTCTCAGCTGTG
Source organism: Moxostoma hubbsi (assembly GCA_032164185.1). NCBI lineage: Eukaryota > Metazoa > Chordata > Actinopteri > Cypriniformes > Catostomidae > Moxostoma > Moxostoma hubbsi. The sequence goes on from JAVLUX010000011.1 coordinate 193,021, forward strand.
GACACATAAAACTCTGAAAATCTTATTCCTAAAACAAGTGAATCAACTCAATACTAAATAGAATACTCATTCTACAGCCTGAGGATATTTCATAGGCCTATTTATAAAAGTGTCAATGTTTTAGTATTTTAGCAGGCCTAAAATAAAAATATCCTAAAAGACAGACAGACAGACAGACAGACAGACAGACAGATAGATAGATAAATAGACAGACAGAAAGATAGACAGACAGACACATACAGAGAGATATATAGAAAGACAGATAGATAGACAGACAGACAGACAGATAGATAGATAGACAGACAGACAGAAAGACTGACAGATAGATAGATAAATAGACAGACAGAAAGATAGACAGATAGATAGATAGATAGACAGACAGAAAGACTGACAGATAGATAGATAAATAGACAGACAGACAGATGGTTAGATAAATAGACAGACAGACAGGCAGACTGATAGATAAATAGACAGACAGACAGACAGATAGATAGATAGATAGATAGACAGACAGAAAGACAGAACGACTGACAGACAGATAGATAAACAGACAGACAGAAAGATAGACAGACAGACAGACAGATAGATAGATAGACAGACAGACAGACAGAAAGACTGACAGACAGATAGATAAATAGACAGACAGACAGATGGTTAGATAAATAGACAGACAGACAGGCAGACTGATAGATAAATAGACAGACAGACAGACAGATAGATAGATAGATAGATAGACAGACAGAAAGACAGAACGACTGACAGACAGATAGATAAACAGACAGACAGAAAGATAGACAGACAGACAGACAGATAGATAGATAGACAGACAGACAGACAGAAAGACTGACAGATAGATAGATAAATAGACAGACAGACAGATGGTTAGATAAATAGACAGACAGACAGGCAGACTGATAGATAAATAGACAGACAGACAGACAGATAGATAGATAGATAGATAGATAGATAGATAGATAGATAGACAGACAGAAAGACAGAACGACTGACAGACAGATAGATAAACAGACAGACAGAAAGATAGACAGACAGACAGACAGATAGATAGATAGATAGACAGACAGACAGACAGACAGACAGACAGAAAGACTGACAGATAGATAGATAGATAAATAGACAGACAGACAGACGGATAGATGGTTAGATAAATAGACAGACAGACAGGCAGACTGATAGATAAATAGACAGACAGACAGATAGATAGACAGATAGATGGTTAGACAGACAGACAGATAGATAGACAGACAGACAGACAGATAGATAGACAGATAGATAGATAGAAATATAGTGCCTTCCTTAAAAACACGATCAAGCAGGAAAAAATCAAATAGATCATCAGTCTCTATGCTTGGTTCTCTAAGGGTTAAACTTGAATAATGATACAATCTAAGCAAAAGGAGGACTAAACACAGTACAAGTGTAATTTTTTAAGGCCTCTATTTTGGAGTCATTCCAGATGCTTATGTGAGCGATGCTTCCTGGTCAGTTTCAGGACACAGGAAGCATCATGCATGTCTAAGCGGCCTGTGAAGAAGGCCTGGACCAAAGCCAGATGTAAATGTCAAAGCCATGGGAGAGTGAATAAGTGCAAGCTCACTTTAAAGATCTTTATCCCTTTAAGTTAGACAACAGAGAGAGAAAGTGAGAGGAAAATATAACTAAACATATAAATGTATGCCTAGAAATGAACTTTTTAATGAGCAGCTCACACTTTTCATTTTTAAATGCCACTATTGTCTCAAATGGTACACTGACTGTCTGATGCATATTATTGCCATCCCAGTCTCATATAATGAACGTTACTATAACAGTAAGAGTTTTACGTGCCAAATTCTACATTTCGCTGCAGTTTCCTGGTGAAATGAACACTAGAGGCACTACAACAACTGTGCGTTTTATTCACTTTCACACAAATCATGAATGCATCATCTGATTATGACTTTATAAACACTTACTTTTCACTCTGTTACTCACACACTGCTTTATGATATCGATACACTTTTACTATAATGCATAATTGAAAATAAACTATACATTTTAATGCTTGCATTACAGACTCAATTATATTTACACACTTAATCTGCTCCTGATAGTGTGTTAGACAATAAACTTAGAAGAACACAGTTTGAGACCGGTCAAGAATGCATATCTATTAAGGGTAAGGATGTCTGTTTTTACCTCTCATTTGCTGTTAGGACACTATCGGTTAGGTTTAGGTGTTGGTTTAGGGTAAGGATGTCTGTTTTTACCTCTCATTTGATTTTAGGACACTATCGGTTGGGTTTAGGTGTTGGTTTAGGGTAAGGATGTCTGTTTTTACCTCTCATTTGATTTTAGGACACTATCGGTTGGGTTTAGGTGTTGGTTTAGGGTAAGGATGCCTGTTTTACCTCTCATTTGATTTTAGGACACTATCGGTTGGGTTTAGGTGTTGGTTTAGGGTAAGGATGTCTGTTTTTACCTCTCATTTGTTTTTAGAACACTATCGGTTGGGTTTAGGTGTTGGTTTAGGGTAAGGATGCCTGTTTTACCTCTCATTTGATTTTAGAACACTATAGGTTGGGTTTAGGTGTTGGTTTAGGATAAGGATGTCTGTTTTTACCTCTCATTTGTTTTTAGAACACTATCGGTTGGGTTTAGGTGTTGGTTTAGGGTAAGGATGTCTGTTTTGTTTACCTCTCATTTGCTTTTAGAACACTATCGGTTAGGTTTAGGTGTTGGTTTAGGGTAAGGATGTCTGTTTTGTTTACCTCTCATTTGCTTTTAGAACACTATCGGTTAGGTTTAGGTGTTGGTTTAGGGTAAGGATGTCTGTTTTGTTTACCTCTCATTTGCTTTTAGAACACTATCGGTTGGGTTTAGGTGTTGGTTTAGGGTAAGGATGCCCGTTTTTACCTCTCATTTGCTTTTAGAACACTATCGGTTGGGTTTAGGTGTTGGTTTAGGGTAAGGATGTCTGTTTTGTTTACCTCTCATTTGCTTTTAGAACACTATCGGTTAGGTTTAGGTGTTGGTTTAGGGTAAGGATGTCTGTTTTGTTTACCTCTCATTTGCTTTTAGAACACTATCGGTTAGGTTTAGGTGTTGGTTTAGGGTAAGGATGTCTGTTTTGTTTACCTCTCATTTGCTTTTAGAACACTATCGGTTAGGTTTAGGTGTTGGTTTAGGGTAAGGATGTCTGTTTTGTTTACCTCTCATTTGCTTTTAGAACACTATCGGTTGGGTTTAGGTGTTGGTTTAGGGTAAGGATGCCCGTTTTTACCTCTCATTTGCTTTTAGAACACTATCGGTTGGGTTTAGGTGTTGGTTTAGGGTAAGGATGTCTGTTTTGTTTACCTCTCATTTGCTTTTAGAACACTATCGGTTAGGTTTAGGTGTTGGTTTAGGGTAAGGATGTCTGTTTTGTTTACCTCTCATTTGCTTTTAGAACACTATCGGTTAGGTTTAGGTGTTGGTTTAGGGTAAGGATGTCTGTTTTGTTTACCTCTCATTTGCTTTTAGAACACTATCGGTTGGGTTTAGGTGTTGGTTTAGGGTAAGGATGCCCGTTTTTACCTCTCATTTGCTTTTAGAACACTATCGGTTGGGTTTAGGTGTTGGTTTAGGGTAAGGATGTCTGTTTTGTTTACCTCTCATTTGCTTTTAGAACACTATCGGTTAGGTTTAGGTGTTGGTTTAGGGTAAGGATGTCTGTTTTGTTTACCTCTCATTTGCTTTTAGAACACTATCGGTTAGGTTTAGGTGTTGGTTTAGGGTAAGGATGTCTGTTTTGTTTACCTCTCATTTGCTTTTAGAACACTATCGGTTAGGTTTAGGTGTTGGTTTAGGGTAAGGATGTCTGTTTTGTTTACCTCTCATTTGCTTTTAGAACACTATCGGTTGGGTTTAGGTGTTGGTTTAGGGTAAGGATGCCCGTTTTTACCTCTCATTTGCTTTTAGAACACTATCGGTTGGGTTTAGGTGTTGGTTTAGGGTAAGGATGTCTGTTTTGTTTACCTCTCATTTGCTTTTAGAACACTATCGGTTAGGTTTAGGTGTTGGTTTAGGGTAAGGATGTCTGTTTTGTTTACCTCTCATTTGCTTTTAGAACACTATCGGTTAGGTTTAGGTGTTGGTTTAGGGTAAGGATGTCTGTTTTGTTTACCTCTCATTTGCTTTTAGAACACTATCGGTTAGGTTTAGGTGTTGGTTTAGGGTAAGGATGCCCGTTTTTACCTCTCATTTGCTTTTAGAACACTATCGGTTGGGTTTAGGTGTTGGTTTAGGGTAAGGATGTCTGTTTTGTTTACCTCTCATTTGCTTTTAGAACACTATCGGTTGGGTTTAGGTGTTGGTTTAGGGTAAGGATGCCCGTTTTTACCTCTCATTTGCTTTTAGAACACTATCGGTTAGGTTTAGGTGTTGGTTTAGGGTAAGGATGTCTGTTTTGTTTACCTCTCATTTGCTTTTAGAACACTATCGGTTAGGTTTAGGTGTTGGTTTAGGGTAAGGATGTCTGTTTTGTTTACCTCTCATTTGCTTTTAGAACACTATCGGTTGGGTTTAGGTGTTGGTTTAGGGTAAGGATGTCTGTTTTGTTTACCTCTCATTTGCTTTTAGATCACTATCGGTTGGGTTTAGGTGTTGGTTTAGGGTAAGGATGTCTATTTTTACCTCTCATTTGCTTTTAGAACACTATCGGTTGGGTTTAGGTGTTGGTTTAGGGTAAGGGTGTCTGTTTTTACCTCTCATTTGCTTTTAGAACACTATCGGTTGGGTTTAGGTTTTGTTTACCTCTCATTTGCTTTTAGAACACTATCGGTTGGGTTTAGGTGTTGGTTTAGGGTAAGGATGTCTGTTTTGTTTACCTCTCATTTGCTTTTAGAACACTATCGGTTGGGTTTAGGTGTTGGTTTAGGGTAGGGATGTCTATTTTTACCTCTCATTTGCTTTTAGAACACTATCGGTTGGGTTTAGGTGTTGGTTTAGGGTAAGGGTGTCTGTTTTTACCTCTCATTTGCTTTTAGAACACTATCGGTTGGGTTTAGGTTTTGTTTACCTCTCATTTGCTTTTAGAACACTATCGGTTGGGTTTAGGTGTTGGTTTAGGGTAAGGATGTCTGTTTTGTTTACCTCTCATTTGCTTTTAGATCACTATCGGTTGGGTTTAGGTGTTGGTTTAGGGTAAGGATGTCTATTTTTACCTCTCATTTGCTTTTAGAACACTATCGGTTGGGTTTAGGTGTTGGTTTAGGGTAAGGGTGTCTGTTTTTACCTCTCATTTGCTTTTAGATCACTATCGGTTGGGTTTAGGTGTTGGTTTAGGGTAAGGGTGTCTGTTTTTACCTCTCATTTGCTTTTAGAAGACTATCGGTTGGGTTTAGGTGTTGGTTTAGGGTAAGGATGTCTCTTTTTACCTCTCATTTGCTTTTAGAACACTATCGGTTGGGTTTAGGTGTTGGTTTAGGGTAAGGGTGTCTGTTTTTACCTCTCATTTGCTTTTAGAACACTATCGGTTGGGTTTAGGTGTTGGTTTAGGGTAAGGGTGTCTGTTTTTACCTCTCATTTGCTTTTAGATCACTATCGGTTGGGTTTAGGTGTTGGTTTAGGGTAAGGGTGTCTGTTTTTACCTCTCATTTGCTTTTAGATCACTATCGGTTGGGTTTAGGTGTTGGTTTAGGGTAAGGGTGTCTGTTTTTACCTCTCATTTGCTTTTAGAACACTATCGGTTGGGTTTAGGTGTTGGTTTAGGGTAAAGGTTGTCTGTTTTTACCTCTCATTTGCTTTTAGAACACTATCGGTTGGGTTTAGGTGTTGGTTTAGGGTAAGGATGTTGGTTTAGGGTAAGGATGTCTGTTTTTACCTCTCATTTGCTTTTAGATCACTATCGGTTGGGTTTAGGTGTTGGTTTAGGGTAAGGATGTTGGTTTAGGGTAAGGATGTCTGTTTTTACCTCTCATTTGCTTTTAGATCACTATCGGTTGGGTTTAGGTGTTGGTTTAGGGTAAGGATGTCTGTTTTTACCTCTCATTTGCTTTTAGAACACTATCGGTTGGGTTTAGGTGTTGGTTTAGGGTAAGGTTGTCTGTTTTTACCTCTCATTTGCTTTTAGATCACTATCAGTTGGGTTTAGGTGTTGGTTTAGGGTAAGGTTGTCTGTTTTTACCTCTCATTTGCTTTTAGAACACTATCGGTTGGGTTTAGGTGTTGGTTTAGGGTAAGGTTGTCTGTTTTTACCTCTCATTTGCTTTTAGATCACTATCGGTTGGGTTTAGGTGTTGCTTTAGGGTAAGGATGTCTGTTTTTACCTCTCATTTGTTTTTAGAACACTATCGGTTGGGTTTAGGTGTTGGTTTAGGGTAAGGATGTCTGTTTTTACCTCTCATTTGATTTTAGATCACTATCGGTTAAGTTTAAGTTAAAGTTTTAGCCTATGGAGGTATGTTTTACTCATTAAAACCTCCATTTAATATTCACTTTAAAAACCTTGTCTGATAATGACACCATTTTTGTTTATCTATTAAGGACATTTGGACGAACACAGTCTACATTGTATCACTTCACATTATACTTTATATGCACTAAAGTCCAGACCAGCTGCTCATCAGAAACTCTTTCCTTTGCTTGTGTGTTATTAAGCGTAATTACAGAACAACATGCCATGTTGCCCTGTATTCATCATGAGAAGGCCCCCTCAGACCACCTCTCGTCTGTTCGTGTCTGTCCTGCCCAATTCATTACCCGCTGCTCCTCTGTCCTGATACACACTTCCAGATGGAGCTGTCTGACGTGCCATTTATCATAAGAAACACTCTTTCCTGGGCATAAAAATTAGCATAATCTTTCAGAAAATGTTAAATGTCCCAACTAACATTTGGGCAGTTTTACCACTTAGAAAATACTTTACAATACTTTATAAATGTTTTTATGTATTTTAATGAGTCTTAAAAATTTGCAGTATCGTTAGTCATGTGTAAATTACTGTCTTCTGAAGCGGCACATAAAAGGCTTTATCACGTGGCACATGTTACTTTTCTCAGTGATGTTCAGGATGCACCAATCACAGTCATTTGAGATTACTGTAGAAGGGCTTTTTTAATCATTCTGTGAAGATTACTCGAGCGGGTTTCCATTTGTAAGTCCAATCCTGTAAAATAATAGATTTAAACAAGCATACTTTTTAGGGTACAATTGTTTTCTAATCAGAATGATTAAAAAAAAAAAAAAGTCCTTTTACGGGCATAAGCACCCTCTTAAAGGGATAGTTCAACCAAAAATTAAAATTCTCTCAACATTTACTAACCCTAATGCCATCCCACATGTGTATGTCTTTATTTTATCTGCTGAACACAAATTAAGATATTTAGAAGAATTTCTCAGCTCTTTTGGTCCATACAATGCAAATTAATGAGTGCCCCCCCGCCCCGCTCAACAAATTTAGGCTCAACATCCCCCCCACCACCCATCAAACACCTGTTTGAGTTCATATTAATATCTCAGACTTTTGATTGCAGAACACAGTTTGAGACTTTTCTCAGAAGAAAACGAAAGTCTCCATTTGCTCTCAATGTTATCTTACTGCTGTCTAGGGAAATGCTGCAATGTATTAAGTGTCAAAGTTCGCTAAAGTAACGCGTCAGTGAACATGTGTATTTTTCAGTACTCTCCATTTTGCTGACCTGTGCTTTGTGCTGTCATGGCATTCTGCACGGGTCTCATTCTTTAGCTTGTTTTGGCTCTCTTGTCCATCATCAACACAGTGAACTTTGTGACGAGAGAGCCTATTGGACAGCCTGCTCCATAGACCACATCCCCAGGAAGTTTAGAAAACAGCCGCAACAATTTCTAACAATAGAACAATGTCAGTAATGGTTGTTTTAACAATCTGTGCACACAGTTAAGATTTGGGTGATAGGGAGTGATTATTCTAAAAAATGTAGAGTTTTGCATTCACAATAATGACTCCAACGGTCATGGAAAACCTGGAAATATAGGGGAAAGTCACTAGTAGTTAACAAGATGTTAATACTACAAGGAGGATGTGAGTTTGCATATTTAAAGAATTAGCGATATGATAGTTATGGGTGAGAAACAGATCAATATTTAAGCCTTTTCTTTTACTATAAATTCTCCTCCCTGCCCAGTAGGTGGCGATATGCAGGAAGAATGCAAACAGCTAAAACAAAAGAAGAAGAATGTGAAAGTGGCAACTGAGAGTAAAAAATGACTTAAATATTGATCTGTTTCTCCCCCACATCTATCATATCTCTTGAGAAGACATGGATTTAAACACTGGAGTCATATGCATTACTTTTATGCTGCCTTTATGTCCTTTTTGGGGCCTAAAAATGTTGGTACCCATTTACTTGCATTGTATGGACCTACATATTCTTCTAAAAATCTTCATTAGTGTTCTGCAGATGAAAGAATGTCACACATATCTGGGACGGCATGAGGGTGAGTAAATGATGAGAGAATTTTCATTTTTGGGTGAACTGTCCCTTTAAATTAGACAACCATTGCAGCCATTACCGTATGCAACAACTTGCTAGACTTTTCTTTTTAAAGTACACAATGTTTTCAAACTGAATTTCAAATATGATGACTGTTTTCAAACACTTCCCCTTCTGGTTAAGATGCTCAAAGTAGCATAACAATATTTTGATAGCACCACTGAGCCACAGTATCTACCATATATCCACCTAATAATCGTTATCTATGCATATTAAACTTGATTTGAAGTATTTTACTGTAGAAAAAAAGTCTCTTTGGATGCAAAGCATCAGCTACAATTGCAAATAACAAAATAATTAAGAGGTGTGTAGCTTATAACGTTTCTCCTCAAGCATCTTTTCTGTCAATCAGTGATGTGAGCTTTACTTGGAAACATGTTGGCACAGAATGAACTAACATGGCACCAAGAAGTGAAACTTGTAATATGAGTAATATGATGTCAGTTGCACAAGTCATTTGCAGAAATAGAGCTTAAAATCGGCGCCAACTGAGCAAGTTCCCGAAATCATTTTGTTCTCTAGGCATTCTTGCATGTTCAACAAAAAAACAAACAAACAGAAACATTTTATTTTCCCCATATAGAAGAGATTAAATGATTTAAAACTGGTCTATAATTAAATCAGAGTTTTACATTTTCTGAAGAAAATCTCAGTGGTGCTAGCCCATCCAAATCTCACCACCAGGACGGTAGGGCGTTGGGGTTGGTTGCTAGGATATTGATATGTGGTTGATAAGGTGCTCTGAGTGGTTTTGAGTGTTTCTGTTCAGATGCCAAACCTGAAAAATTGCCGGCACACCATTACATGCTTATTCTGTGTTAAGTAACTTGGTATATCCAGTCACGTAAGATGAAGAGAAAGTAGGATAGATACTACTCAATTTGTGCTTGCTAAAAAATGCTATTTTTCAGGCTGGTCCAGCTAATGTGAATATGCATGCTTGAGTTGACTGACAGCAGTGTCTGTATCTAAAAGGCAATACATACAGTACATACGTTGTACATATATATACTTACATAAAAACATACGTTGGCTGTTGGGCTTTCCAATTTCTCTTTCATTTTAATACCAGTGGTCAGACTCTGTTAAACTGTCTCTGATTGGGCTCAACATCAAACCTGCAGATTGTTAGTAAGGGTGCCTACACACTAGAAAAAGCTATTTTAAATCGTACAATCAAATATTGTGTACACAAACATTTAAAGGGACAGTTCACCCCAAGATTTGACCACATTCTCTCAGATTCTCTCAGTAAGTCATTTACTTACCCTCAAGCCATCCCAGATGTGTATGACTTTTTTTGTTCAGAAGAACACAAATTTTGTACTTTAGAAGAATATTGCGGCTCTGTCGCTCCATTCAATGATGGCCAAATCACTGAAGCTCCAAAAAGCACATAAAGGCAGCATAAAAGTACATAAGAGGGCTGTTTGAAAATGGATTTATAGTAAAAAAGGATTTTAATATGGATCTTTTTCTATCCCACATGTATCTTATCACTTCAGACGACATGGATTAAACCACTGGAGTTATATGAATTAGTTTTAGGCTGCCTTTATGTGGTTTTATAGAGCTTCATAATTCTGGCCACTATTCACTTGCACTGTATGGACCTCCATAGCTGAGATATTCTTCCAAAAGTCTTCATTTGTGTTCAGTAGAAGAAAGAGAGTCATAAACATCTGGAAGGACATGAGGGTGAGTGAATTTTTGGGTTAACAATCACTTTAAGTCTTAATTCACTGACAATCTTCCACTTTGCCTATTTGATTCTGGTACGCATGTGACAACTACTTTGTTTGCAGAAGTGCAACACAATTAGTGCACCAGACTTTATTCAAGGAGAAAAAGGTGACTGACAAGAAATTGCGCACATTGTTTCTTGGGTCAATTGCCACCGCAGCAAAGATGTCTTCCGCACCCACCGTACAATAACTGGGGAGGTTGCGGCCCACACTTTGAGAACCGCTCGCGGTACATTTTGGAAAACGGGTCAAATGGATACCTACATCATTAAATGCTAATTAAATCTTAAATGTTATCATCTTTGGCTATATGACGAACATCACTTTTGCAAATGCTTGGGTTTTTCCTATAAGCTCCCTATAAGTGCAGCACAGCGCTGTATCTCATTTCATATGCAAAGAGGGAATTTACATAGAAGTCTTAAAGGCACAGTCACAAAAAAATTAAATGAATAAATGGCCTGTTTAAATTTACGGGTCTGATAATTAAAGGGATAATTCACCCAAAAATTACAATTCTTTCATCATTTACTCACCCTCATGATATCCCAGGTGTGTCTGACTTTCTTTCTTCACCAGAACACATTTGAAGAAAAATAGTAAAATGTCTCAGCTCAGAAGGTCCTTAAAATGCAAGTGAATGGAGATTTCTCTTTTGAAGCTCCAAAAATCACAGACGGTCAGCTTAAATGCCATCCATATGACACCAGCTGTTAAATTAATGTCTTCTTAAGTGTTACAATTGCTTTTGGTGTGAAAAAGATCAATATTTAAGTACTTTATTTACTCTAAATCATCAGCCGGAAGAGCAGCGATGTTTACAAGTGAGAAGGAGGAACGCTGTACAGTTTCTTGGTTGGTTTTGGTTTCAATCTGTTTTTATCCATTTATTTATTCACAATGTCACATTTGTGTGCTTAACGTGGATGTCTCAACCGAGTGGAGAACGTGAGATTAACTCCATAAGATGCCAATGCGAATACATCACATGAGAGACTCACATTGGATTAGAGTTAAAAAGTACTACAATATTAATGTTTTTTCTCACCAAAAGAGATCGCATCACTTCAGAAGACATTATTTTAACCGCTGGAGTCATATGGATGACGTTTATGCTGACCGTCTGTGATTTTTGGAGCTTCAAAAGAGAAATCTCCATTCACTTGCATTTTAAGGACCTGCTGAGCTGAGACATTTTTCTATTTCAAATGTGTTCTGGTGAAGAAATTAAGTCACACGCCTGGGATATCATGAGGGCGAGTAAATAATGAGAGAATTTTCATTTTTGGGTGAACTATACCTTTAATAGTAAAAAGGGGTGCTGTAAACCCCCTAAGGAAAAAATGCTTCCTGATGATATGACCACTTTAAGATGTATTCGCATTGTCTCAGGCTCATCCTGTGTGTCCATGAAATGTGATCCTCGATTGCTTTCTCTGCATTCCAGAACAACATTCCTCTTTACATATCCCTTCCCTTGGGACGCCAAAACTCTGAGCATTGCCCTTTGTCTGATCCCTCCTCACTGCAGACCTAAAACAGTCTGTTTATTCTGCAGCCTGTAAAACATGTGGGGGAAAACATCCAAAGTGCCATTTACCGGCATGTCAGTGTGTCGCTCTTCAGCACTTTGTGTCCATAATGAGGGAACAAGGGAGTAACATAGTGAGAGAAGGAAACACAGAGATAAACACAATTTGTTTTTGCTGCTCTCTTAGTTTCCTCTGCACTGTTACTCTCATTGTGGTCCACCATTATGGATTTTACTTCATGGATCTGATGCAGATAATTACAGCAGGGTATTCAATATAGTCATAATCTTTGTGTCCATGTTGGTTTAGTAATTTTTTAAAAACATTTATAGTCTGTAAAGGGGTTAATGGGAAGGAGAAGGCGAGAACCGGCTTGACAATATAAATAATATTTGAATCTAAAACTCACCAAAAAGACAAACACACACACACACACACACACAGCTGTCGGACAGCTGTCCGTAAATCTCTCTCTCTGTCGCACTGCCGTCTTCGGTCGGCCCTAATCCTTCTCGAGGGCTAATTTGCCTGATTAGGGGCCGGGTGTGTAGCATCATGACCCGGGCCCCGCCTTCCGCCCTGCCACATTCCTCCCTCGTTCTCTCGGGTCGGGGAGCCTCCGGCATGACACCGCCCCCCCTTCCTTGGGGAGGGGCGTGCCTTCCACCACATCTGCCGGCAGGTCATCCCCGCCTTCCTGAATCGGGGAGGGAAACAACAATAATTAAAACACAGAGGGTACTCCCTGTAGCAGTGCAGCACCCCCTAAAAACCAAAGTCAAATTTAAAAGAGAGGGAAAGGCCAACGAGTAGCGGGAGAGAGCGAGAGCGAGAGAGAGAAGAAAAAAAAATACTTACTTGCCAATTCTCCGATACGCCGTAGCTTGGTCCTCGGCCACTCTTCCACCCTCTAGCGGACGACAGCCACGCCTCCCCGGGTGGATTGGAGGCAGTCCTCCAGCCCCTGGCAAACGGAACGCCCCGCCACGTATTTGGTGGACGGTAGGGGTCTCCCCCGCCCCTTCCGGCGGTAAGCGCTCCAGGCGTTTGGTTGGGAGCCCCTCATCCCCTCGCAGTCGGCAGCCACTCCTCTTCCAGTATCATTTACATTTATGCATTTGGCAGACGCTTTTATCCAAAGTGTCTTACAGTGCACTTATTACAGGGACAATCCCCCCGGAGCAACCTGGAGTTAAGTGTCTTACTCAAGGACACAATGGTGGTGACTGTGGGGATCAAACCAGCAACCTTCTGATGACCAGTTCTGTGCTTAAGCCCACTACCACCACCACTCCATCAGTATCAAGTATCAAGTGGAGTAACCATCAAGGAAAAGATATTAAAATATTTTCCTTGCACTTTGAATACACATGTGTTACACAGATAAATTATTTATTTAAAACATTTTTAATCATATTTTTCAAAGTAGAAAATATTTTTAATGTAATGAATTATCAGTTATGAATATCAAGACGTTTTTAAGGGTTATACCATTTGACTTAAACAAACAAAATGGGCCATTTGCATAAAAATGTTAAAATAGCTGACATGTTTAAAAAACTTTAAACACAGTCATGGGGGTCTAAAGGGTGTTTTATGCTTATGCATGGGGGTCTCTGTTTTATGCTTATTTTTTTTTTGGTCAAATGACAACAGAATGGCTGCCTGCATATCGGTTACACCACCTGACTTTAAATTGGTGAACAAATGATTTGCAAAAATATATAATAATATAATAAAAATAATTGCACCCTTATTTAATAATAATAATAATAATAGTCAAAATAGTCAAAAATATAATTTCAGCTTTTAATGAGATGATTACACCACTTTGACATTTTTTAGTTTAAAAAAAATATAAAAATGACTTTTAAACATGTGCATCATAGTAGAGGTGTATTTTTGTGTGAATGATATTTTTGAATATCTTCAAAGGATAAAAAAGGAGCGCTACTTCATTGACCCATTACAGTGTTAAAATGATCCATTAACAAGGCTGTTGGTAGATTTTGGAACTGACACAATTGTTCTTTTACTTTATTTTACTTCGCACAGTTTGTCACAGTTTGTCAGTGATGCTCCAAAAGTTTTTTGGCAATACAAACATACAGTATTAGTCATGCCAAAAAGAACACACTGTATTGAAATCGCAAGAAACAAACAAAGAAACACAGAGATAAAAATGTGTGCAAGGTGGTGAAAAACATGTAATTACAGGACAAGGGATCAAAGGAACCCAGGGAGGCCCTTTGCTAGCACTAATGTCAGCTGTGTCCCACGACTTCAAAGGAGAGAAATGTAACCATTACTCCACTTCGGACACAAGAGAAACACTCAGCCAAAACCTGAGTTGCCTGATGATTATAAAATTCCCTTTTCTTTTTCCTTTAATCTGCTGAATTGTAAATCAGCATCACATGGAGAATGGAATCCCACAATGCATTTGCAATGAGCAAGATGGCGGATGAAGCGAGAGAAATATAGATTATAAATACAATTCATTCAGTACTGAAAAATATTGAAAAAGGAAAAGTTGCGCAAGAATCTTGTGTGTGGATGAGCAAAACAATTTGCATGGAACATTTTTACACATTTCTTAGAACGTATCCAAAGAACTTTCTTCACTTTTTTGGTGAATTTAGAGTTTTCGTTAATCTGGCCTCTAGTTTACTCGGGTTGTATTCATGTTTAGCACCAACAAACTTCACCAGAGATGCCTTTTTGAATTAACGCTTTACACAAATCTCACAAAATCTCAGGAAAACATGACCAGGTCCCATTTCACTTATCAAAGAAATAGAGAAACATGCAGAGAATAAAGGCATTTATCAGTAACAATGACATTTCTTGCAATTTGCTGTTATTCTTATAACAATTAAGCACATATAATATATATATATATATATATAATACATTAATGCCTTAAAAAGAGGCAAAACCATTATTTTTGAGTGTAAGCTTTAGAAAATGTGTGTATAAGTGCAGTGAAATGCAGCACAGAAATTCTTACAGAAAACATAATTGTTGCTTCTCATCAAACCGCTGGCCTTTAGTTTTCATTGTTTAAGCAGAAAATGCTGAGAGTGGCTGTCTTTGAATGTTTCCCCATACTCAAGCTAAACAAGAACAGTAATACACACACACACACACGCACACACACACACACGCACACACACACACACACACACACACACACACACACACACACACACGCCTCCTTAATTACAGGGAAGTGCATGTGTATATGTGAGTGTGTGTGCTGATTAAAGCAGGGGTTTGACCTGCAGGAAGGGTGTGTGTGTGTGTGTGTGTGTGTGTGTGTGTATGACAGGGTAAGATACTTGACAAGGCAAACGGCACACAGGCGTGCCCACGGGCAGATGGCTGTGTTTGTATACAGTTACAAATCACGGCACGGTGGAGTGGAGAGCTGTCAACTCATCGATTGAGAAGCTGCTATCAAGCGTAGAGTACAGAGCGTTCACAGAGTCTGATGGGGGAGTTTAGCAATGGCCTTGCCGGCACAGATCAAGTCAAGGTGTTTTATTTGCCATTTGCACAGCTTACAGAGGGTTTACTGGGCAATGAAATGCTTACAACGAGGCTCAGATTGCAGGATATTGATAACACATGCTGTGTAGTCGTAGTGCAATTAGGCATGGTTATTGTCTACATGCATAATTTGCACCATTACACAGTATTAACACTGATATGTAGAACAAGTGCTAAAATGTAGTCTCTTTCAGAATAGCAGCAGTTCAGTTATGACAACTTTGAAAGATTTAGCATGTTAATGTGGGCATGACATTGATAGGATATATGTCTTGGTGGACAAGATCTGTTAACGCTGCTGCTGCTCAATTACACAAAACGCAAGACATGCTTCATCGATCATGCATTACATGCTGCTGCACAAACAGACATACATACAATCCCCAACCAAGCAGATCTATCACCAAGACTTATGTACTGCTGCTGCTCCAAAGAGCCATGTTCACCAAGTGTATGCTAGCTTGGTGTGCCTTGGCCACTTGCCAAATGGCGTAACACTAATTAACTAAATAAAACCACATGATCTGTGATGTCTAAAACTTATTTCGACTGAAAACCATGTCAGCCCATACGCAGCCATAAGTGCAACAATACATACATCTAACAAAACTGAGTGAGGTTTATGCTTAAAACAAGAAAAAATACTTTGCTAATGAGGTTTCATGTCGTTCCAAACCTGTATGACTTTCCTTTCTGGTACACAAAAGTCTCAGTCACCATTCACTTTCATTGCATTTTTTTTTTCTCCATACAATATGAGTGAATCACTTTGTTTCAATTAGGTTTTGAATGACATGGGGGTGAATTTAAGTAATTTAACGTCCTTTAAAGGAATATTCTGGGTTCAGCAAAAGTTAAGCTCAATCAACAGCATTTTTGGCATTATATTGATTACAACAAACAATTTTTTCATTTCGTCTCTCATAAAATGAAGGTTACAGTGAGGCACTTACAATGGAAGTGAATGGGGCCAATTTTTTGGAGAATTTCAAAGCTGAAATGTGAATCTTATAATTTTATAAAAGCATTTACATTAATTCTTCTGTTGAAACTCATGTATTTTTTGAAAGTTGTTTAAAATAGACATTTTTACAGTCTTTTTAGTGTTTCTTGATATTACATCATGGCAACAAAGTTGTAAAATTGGCTATAACTTTACACAAAAAAGGTTAGTAAGTGATTGTGTCATGCAATAATAATGTTAACACTCATATTATGTATTGTGGCTATACTTTAAAACAGTGAGTATTTTAATGTATTTCACTTCCATTGTAAGTGCTGTAACTGCAATCAAGTTTTCTTTTTTTTTAAAGAAAGAGAGGGGCAAGAGGGGCAATTAATTTTAGTGGTAATCAGTATCATGCTTCACAAATGCTTTTGATTAAGCTGAACTTGCATTGAACCCAAAATATTCTTTTAAATGCACTGGGTGAAGTTAATAGTGGATATGTTTTGATATTTTCTGGAATGTTCTGGGCAGCCAGAAGACCTTTACCTTTCATAGCATATCTTAAATGCCTCTGTCGATTAAAATATATTACAATTAAAAACCTTTTATATAAACATTTCAGAGGCCCATTTCATGTGCCTCATAGCAAAATATGAGATGCATCTGACTGCCAGTATTGTGAAGCAATGTTCTGCCTTTTAACCTACTAACTTCTACTGCTGCCAAAAAGTTGTGCCAAGTGCTAAACTTGAACCCACTGACCCTGTACTGTTTGTCCCAGTCAGTCTACAGTTGTCTTTTCAGGAGTCTGTCTGTACCATTGCCCAATTCGACCCTCATTAATGTCTCTTAATGCCCTGATTGACAGCTGCATTGACAATGTTACGTGTTGGCGTCAGACGGTCCGACAGGAAACCGAGGATTTGATAGCGTTGTAGATTCAGGTTACTCTGTGCCAGTGCAGGCAAGGTTGTTTGGTTGACTGCCAAAGAGTGAATGTACCTGGGAAATGCGATGCATTTAAAATGCAATGATTTTAGTATACAGTACAGTAGAAAAACATATAAGGAACAAACATGGGTGCACCTCCAAAAGCCTAGTTAGCTGCCTATCTAAACAACATTTGGAGACATTATATGTGCACTTCTGACGAAAGCTGTTCGGAAGACTAGGCATTAACCTTATGGTGCCATATAAGAAGCCCTCAATTGGCCAAATTCTAAGACAGCATAATAGATTGCATGTTTCATATGTCAGTAGAGAAGTGAGCATTAAAACAAATACTTTAAAGGAATGTTCCGGGTTCAATACAAGTTAAGCTCAATTGACAGCATTTGTGGCATACTGTTTATAACCAGAAAATTAATTTAAACTTGTCCCTTCTACTCTTTAAAAAAGAAAAAAGCAAAAACGGAAGTTACTCAAGGTACTTACAATGGAAGTGAATGGGGACAATTTTTGGAGGGTTTAAAAGCAGACATGTGAAGCTTTTCATTTTATTAAAGGAGTTACATATTTTTCTGTTAAAACTCATGTTTTATTTTAGCTTTGAGTTGTTTAAAACACTGTTTTGTGAGATTACAGAATGTACAATGTTACGTTATCATGCCAACGAAGTAGTACAATTGGATAGAACTTTACACAGATGTGGTTAGTAAGTGATTTTATCACACTAAAATCATGGGAAACATACACATTGTTTAAGTCTTGTGGCCATACATTTCAAACAGTAAGGACGTTTACACGTTTACAGATTGGCCCCATTGACTTCCATTGTAAGTGCCTCACTGGAACCCAGATTTTTGCTTTTATTAAAGATAAGGAGGAACAAATCATAATTGGTTCTTGTGATAATCAACATAATGCCACAAATGCTGTCGATTAAGCTTAACTTGTATTTAACTGAAATATTCCTTTAAATATACAGTAACTGTATACACACACACACACACACACACACCTACACGTACAAAGATACATATAATTATTTGCCTGTTTGTAAATTGTAACATGCATGAAACCAGATTCGAGTGAGCCAGATTGCATATGCATGTACAAATAAGGCCAATGCAACAAAAATATATACAGTACATTAGTACGACCTCTATACAATAATTGAGCAGCACTCAAATGGTCATTTGAACACTCAAAAATTCATGCAAACCCCAAAAGAGCTAGCCAGACTAGACAGTTCGCCTCGCAATGTATCCCCTATAGCATTATAAATTATTCAGGGTGGCATCTCAGACTGTATAAGAGGCGTCAGACTCACCTGCTGGAGAGACTCCTGTAACATTATCAACCTGATCTGTATGCCTGCATGTTCACAACATGATTACTGCATTATTTGCAAGGCAGCACTGTATAACCAAATCAACCATATTTCTAGAACATTCCATTACTGGTGTTTTTACAATTGCTCATACTTATGGTAAAGGATTTGAACAAACCCCAAAGTAATCTCAGCTTTAGAGAGCATTCCCATGGCTCTAACCATCTGATGCATATGGCACACAAAACTGGAAAGCACTTTCTAAATCTGACATGCACTGATCTGATTGGCTGGTTTGATGAAGCTGCTGTGAGTAAAAGCACATAATAAATACAAGTTTCATTGGAAGTTGCCCATGAACGTCCTCTCAAGCTGTAATTACGACTGGGAAAATCTGAGATAATTTTGATTCCTGAGTTTCCGAGTTGGAAGAGGGAAACCCATTTTCAAAATGACAGAGGAGAGTACGGTTTCTGTTGTAAATGATGATGGTTTTATTTGTTTTTCTAAATGCAGGTACCTTGCCATTTTGGCAAATAAACATTTACATATATCAGTAACTATTTGCTGCATATTGTACATTTTACACAGAAATAATAGCATTTATTAGATAAAAATTAAATGTTACTGTATAACTGTGTCAAAATAAGAGTCCCTCAAGAAATATGCATGAATAAACCTGGCATCCTCCATGTTTCCAACATCAAAGCACTTGAACATAATGTATTTGTTATTATGACTTCAGAAGTGGGAGGTAAATTCATTCGATAGCACTTGAAGGCAGCGTAGAGTTTGCCAGGTTAGTGACAGCAAATCTTTACAGATCCTCAAAGTTTTGTTTGAGGCATGTAGGAGCAAGTAAAGGGGATATCCACATGCAGAACTGTATTGTTTACTAAGTAATATCTGTGAAATAGTATGTACTGATGTTTCTGTGCTATTTGTCTGTGCATTTTCTGTGCAATCGATCGTAAAGAATGTTGCTGCATTATATAAATGATTTTTGCACCATATCAGACTTTTTTTTTGTGGTATGAGATATGTAAGATAAACCCGCCCCAAAGTGAAATGTAATGACAAACCTGTGACTGATCGCTTTACATGTCATTTAAATAGCTTTTCCTGTCTAAGTTGCAGGTCTTGGCCAAATTAAGCGAAAAAACCCAAACCATGGCTATGCAAGGCTAACCCCATAGTGGCCCAAATAATGTTTGTCAGACATAAAACTGACTAGGCCAATGGTGTGAGTTTGAGGCGGGCCTACATGTTTGTCCAAATAATGGTACAAGATGGGTGTTTGAAACTGACAAAGCCAACATACTGTATATTATTTTTACAAAATCCTTAAACAAAGAACAAAATTATCAAGAGTAACTCCTCCAAGAGTTTTCAAGCTACACTCACCAAACTTAGTACAGACCTCCAGACTGTTTGTTGATTAAATATCACCAAAATCCCACAGACTTACATTGATGGAATGTTCAAATGGGCAAACAGAATGCTACAGATTTTTTTTTATGTAAACAAACACGCACAGGAGCTTTAATCAATCAATCAGTTGAGCAAGCAAGCAACCAACCAACAAACCAAGCAACCAACCAACCAACCAAGCAACCAACCAACAAACCAAGCAAACAACCAACCAAGCAAACAACCAACCAAGCAAACAACCAACCAAGCAAACAACCAACCAATCAACCAACCAACCAAGCAACCAAGCAACCAACAAACCAAGCAAACAACCAACCAATCAACCAACCAACCAACAAACCAAGCAATCAACCAACCAATCAAGCAAGCAACCAACCAACCAACCAATCAATCAACCAACAAACCAAGCAACCAACCAATCAAGCAACCAATCAACAAACCAAGCAACCAACCAACCAACCAACCAATCAACAAACCAAGCAATCAACCAACCAATCAAGCAAGCAACCAACCAACCAACCAACCAATCAACCAACCAATCAACAAACCAAGCAACCAACCAACCAAGCAACCAAGCAACCAACCAACCAACCAAGCAACCAAGCAACCAACCAACCAATCAACCAACCAAGCAACCAATCAACAAATCAACCAACCAACAAATCAACCAACCAACCAACCAACCAACCAACCAACCAATCAACCAACCAACCAATCAACCAACCAACCAATCAACAAATCAACCAACCAAGCAATCAACCAACCAACCAACCAAGCAACCAACCAACCAACCAATCAAGCAACCAACCAACCAACCAACCAACCAACCAACCAATCAACAAATCAACAAATCAACCAAGCAACCAACCAACCAACCAACCAACCAACCAATCAACAAATCAACAAATCAACCAACCAAGTAAGCAACCAACCAACCAAGCAACCAAGCAACCAACCAATCAACCAACCAACCAATCAACCAACCAACCAATCAACCAACCAACCGTCCGTCCATCCGTCCATTAAGATATGTTAACCCTTCAAACCTCAAGCTTTTAAAACTTATTTTTAACCCTTGTGTTTGTTTGTGCAAACACCTTTTGTAGGGCAAGGCACTCCCTCTGGAAACAAACAAACAAACTATTAATTATAAAATAATTTAATAACCACTTGCTTGATCTTCACAAAAAATCTTAGAATCTGGACTTTACAATGCATATAGCTGATCCAACCAATTTGATAAATAATGCTTTTAATTGCTGACAAAATGTTCCATTTCTATAATTTGCAAGTTAGTAATCACAATAATCATATTTAGAATTGGTCTAAACATAAAAAATAAAAAAATAGCCATGTGTTATATATCATTGGAAGGGTCTCAATTAGTAAAATACAACAAGCTGATTTGTTTCACCCTGAGACCAAAACACAGGGAGGAACTGGCGTATGAAAATCTCCTCAGATACACATACAGTATAATAAAAATTTTATGTTTTTGCTTATAACTTCCTGAAACATAAAGATAACATTGAAAATGGCACATTGTAATTTACAGCAGATGAACCAGATAAATGACTAATCTCACCATTCATTTCCAATGGCCTGTCTTTTCGAGTGGGGAACACCACAGTTGCAAACAAAATAAAATAACAACCTTTTTTGGATTTAAATCCAATCAGATAAAACTAAAAAGTTAACTGGGCCAAAATGACCAGAACTCCACATGAGGGTTACATTTTCAGGCCAAGCTTTGTCAAGCCAACATTACCTATCTTGTTATTTTTGCAATTCTTTTGCAGACATTACTCACACTGCAGAAATTGTGTTGTGTCTGTTTTTTTCTTGAACTCAGTTGACATATAGAGACACAAAGAGGATCAGCATTTCATTTACACGGGATCAAAGCCTAAAAGCGTTGCTTATCTAACTTTAACACTATTCATTTGCCACCTTGCAAGCATTGCTATTGCCTTTAGAAAAGGCAAATCCAGTCTCTCGTTTCTCCAACACAGCCTAATTACTCAGAAGTATGTGTTAAAAATGAAAGCTCTGTGGCATATATAGTATAGCTAACATCTACAAGGGCTGTAAAAATTCACAGACATGGAGAGATCTACAGTATATGCAGATTTCTATAGGGAAATAGCATTTTCCCCTTCAAATAGCAGAGTGCAAGCCAAGATTGAATCTTATTTCTCGTCAGTGCAAGAACAGCCTTTAGTAGGATGTCAGTCTAGAAGACGGGAATGCCAAGTATCTGTGGTGTGTGTGTGTTGTGTAAATGTATTAGTCTTTGCCGCCGAGGTGGGGCACATTCTTCATCTGAACACATATGCATTCCTGTTAAAGTCTTTTTCATGGTGTGGAATGATTTACGACTCATAAATCCAAACAGACCCAAAAGAAATCCTATAAAAGAAGGAGAATTTGAACAATATAACTGCATAGATTTATACTTTAAGAGCCGGTTTCCTGAATGCAGATTAAGTATATTTAGTTGCAGACTAAAAAAGTTTCGGGGGGCCTGGGTAGCTCAGCAAGTAAAGACGCTGACTACCACACCTGGAGTCACAAGCTGGATCCAGGGCGGTCTGAGTGACTCCAGTCAAACTTCCTAAGCAACCAATTGGCTAGGTTGCTAGGGAGGATCGAGTCATGTTGGGTTAACCTCCTCGAGGTCACTATAATGTGGTTCTGAGTTTAACTTAACCAGTGCAAATTAAAAATTATATTGCACCATTAAATGACAATTAAATCAGAGACATAACTCTATACTGTAAAGGTAAAGCTCTTCTGATCACAAATTGTATGTACTGTGAAACATGACAAATGGATGTTAAATGATATATAAGGTTGTAACAAGTTACACGGCAAACCCTTGTCTAAAAGATTGCCTTGGGCAGTCCATCTGGCTCTGGAGGTATAGAGAAGGGAAATTAATGTGAAAAAATAATTAATATGCAACTGCCAAAAAGCAGGGCGTAAACAAAGCAAAAGAGGTTTGTCATGCATTCTAACAGAAGAAAGAAAGAACGGGAGGAAAGAAATAAAACAAGCATCTGCTGACAGCACATCTTTACATCAGCGTCACTACTGAACATAGAGATACTGTATGTGTGATGTCATTAATGCAAATGCACCCACACGTGCATAAAGACACACACACACACACACACACACACACACACACACACACACACACACACACACGTCTTCTGTTGAAGGGATGCAGTCTTATGTGTAATATACTCTGATTCTCAACTGAAGAATGTGATGAATGCAGACTTGTTCATTGCACTACAGGTGAGGCAGCTGGAAAACACTTGACAGGTGACATGTCAGACATATTTTATTGTATACTGAGCTTCAAACACCTGATATATCTTATAAATTACAGAAACATTTGAGCCATCTTTTGTTGTTATGTTAGCTTGACAACATAATATTATCGCAAAAAGTTGCGATCTATCTATCTATCTATCTATCTATCTGTCTGTCTGTCTCTCTATCTATCTATCTGTCTGTCTCTCTGTCTATATATCTGTCTGTCTGTCTGTCTGTCTAACTATCTATCTATCTATCTATCTATCTATATGTCTGTCTATCTATCTATCTGTCTGTCTGTCTATCTATCTATCTGTCTGTTACTATCTATCTGTCTGTCTGTCTGTCTGTCTGTCTGTCTCTCTATCTCTCTATCTATATATCTGTCTATCTGTCTGTCTGTCTGTCTATCTATCTATATGTCTGTCTAACTATCTATCTATCTGTCTGTCTGTCTATCTATTTATCTATATATCTGTCTGTCACTATCTATCTATCTGACTGTCTGTTACTATTTATGTTCTATCTATCTATCTATCTATCTATCTATCTATCTATCTGTCTGTCTGTCACTATCTATCTATCTATCTATCTATCTATCTGTCTGTCTGTCACTATCTATCTATCTATCTATCTGTTACTATTTATGTTCTATCTATCTATCTATCTATCTATCTATCTGTCTGTCTATCTATGTCACTATCTATCTATCTATCATCTATCTATCTATCTATCTATCTATCTATCTATAGTCTGTCTATCTATCTATCTGTCTGTTACTATCTATCTATCTATCTATCTATCTATCTATCTATCTTTCTGTCTGTCTGTCTATCTATCTATCTATCTATCTATCTATCTATCTATCTATCTATCTGTCTGTCTGTCTGTTACTATTTATGTTATATCTATCTATCTATCTATCTATCTATCTACCTATCTATCTATCTATCTATCTATCTATCTATTTCTGTCTGCCTGTCTGTCTATTAATTACCTAGTAACAGCAAAGCAACATCTCAGAGCACCTTATAACAACCGCATAGCAAGGCATAAATAACTCAACAAAAATGTCTAGGTCTATGAACAACATAGAGTATGAGGCAAATATCTTAAGTTCCAGTGTCATGCAAGCGTTAGCAACACTGCCATCTGGAGGTCATTGAGTGAACATCCATCCATGACTGTGACTGTGTTTTGTTTACATTCTATATTATGTTGGTTTATTTCAAGTTCAGCAGGCAGATGAAGTTAAAGTGCAGGGAGATGATCGTTATTTGCTGTTAAAATGCCATGAGGACACACAACAGAGCTTTAGCAGTAAGTCAACTGTTCAAACTGCTTTTATAAACATCTTTTATAATTGTTATTTATTTTCAAATTACACTGACAAAATGTAGAACCAGATACAAAGTTTAGTTAACCCTTGTTACTCAGAGGTCTTTAGAGGACAAAAATGTCTGCCATAATAATATTATATAGAAATATTATTTTCCACTTTCAGTGAGTACATTTTTTTAACCAACATCAGTCCTGATCATAATTATCAAATATTCATTCATTTTCAAAATTTTAACCATATAAATGCCAGTTTGTTTAAATAATGCCATTGTTGTTTTTATAATTGTATTTTATTTATTATTATTATTATTATTATTATTTTACTTATACTAAATGCTAAGGGGAATTTTGGGGGGGAGATTATCACAGTCTGGGATGTGTCAATGATTAGCAACATCGTTGATTTTGATGCAATATTATTTTTTGTGCAGTGTCAGATTTTAAAAAAAACCTCACACTCAGGACCTTAGAGGACAAAGATTCAACATCAAAATACTGCCATAAAAATATTATATATTAATATTATTTTCCACTTTCACTGACTTTTTTTTTTAACTAACATCAGTCCTGATCATAACTACACACTCTGGCATCCATACCAACACACCCCCACAATTTTAGCTACATCATTTATTATATTGGCCTGCAGTGCTCTATAATACAGCAAACAGAAAATAGGGGAAAAGTATGTCTTTGCTCCATAGGCTGAACATGAGAAAAATGGCGCCATCTGGTGGAAAATATATATATAAAAATTACATTTTGAAGCCAGGGCTCTGGAAGGAAAGCATAATATCATAGAATTCATTATGTTATGCTTTAATGGCACTGGAATCAAATATTGCCATTTTAATGGGATTCAATGGGGACATTTTTGTCCTGAAGGTCCTGATTGTAACTATTTTATGTAGCCTACGTGTATTATAGATGTATTTTAGGAACTGAGGTTGAAATAACATAATTCCTAACAAAAAAAAACACACCTTTGGCAAAATTTATGCTGTTGGAATTAACACAAACAAAACAAAAATGAAAGACAAAAATGGGACAAAAAAAAAGACAAAAGGTCACACAAGTGTTAAAAACATATCGTGTGTGAATGAATGGTGTTCAGAGTTGGCAGACAGGATGTAATTGTTACCTGAGGCACACATTCCATTCTGGTTGTGTGACTGTACAGATGTCTGGGGAAATCTTGAGTGCCTTTCATTCCAGCTGCAAAAAAAAAAAGAAACAAAAGAAAACAAGGCCACTGAAAATGTATGAAGACTTTTAGAAAGAAAGAAAGATAGAAAGAGAGAGTAAACGATCACAAGAAATAAATAAAGTCAAGTCAAGTCAAGTCAATTTTATTTGTATAGCGCCTTTCACAACACACATTGTTTCAAAGCAGCTTTACAGAAGATCAGACATTAACAGACGATTACACTGATGTCTATAATGTCTTGAGTCATCATTGTATACAGTAGTTTGATTAAATATGATTGTAAATTGTTTAAAAATAAGCAATTAAATAATAATTGTATTTATAACCCCAGTGAGCAAGCTGAAGGCGACTGTGGCAAGGAACACAAAACTCCAAAAGATGTTGATTAATTCGGTGTGGTCCAACATAAATTCAAGGTTCAGGCAGTGGCATATTAAGTATCCCATGTCTTACAGTTGGAGTTGGCATCAGTTCATCCTCTGAAGTCCATCGTAGAAGACTGAAGTGATGTCTGGATGCCACCAGCTGCATTTAGCCTTCATCGCTCAGAGACACATAGCAGTGGAGTCTGACACCAAGCAGGAATGGAGTTGGATCTGGCCGGCTCTGGTAACCTCAGGATATGAATCCCGAGGCCGAGAATAGAATAGAATAATATTAGCGTAGATGTCATTTAATTTTATGCAGAGTTATAGATCATGATAAATGTTTCTGGTTCTGGCAGACCTGACTAAAGCAACCTAATTGTGGGTTGAAGAATAAATTATGTGTATGTCTGGCTAAATAGATGAGTCTTTAGTCTAGACTTAAACTGAGTGAGTGTGTCTGCATCCCGAACAGTGTTAGGGAGACTTCCGTAGTTTAGGAGCCAAATAGGAAAAGGATCCTTTTGTGGATTTTGATATTCTAGGAGTTATTAGCAAGCCAGCATTTTGTGATCATAATGTACGTGATGGAATATATATCATGTCAGAAGGTCACGTCAGTATTTCGGAGCTAGACCATTCAAAGCTTTGTATGTAGTATCAAAATATAAAAATGAATATGTAATTTTACAGGTATCCAATGTAATGATGATAAAATGGGGCTAATGTGATCATATTTCATGGTTCTCTTCAGCACTCTGGCAGCTGTATTTTGAACCAGTTAAAGTTTATTTATTGAACTTGTAGTACATCCTCCCAGTAATGCATTACAATAATCTAGTCTTGAGGTCATAAATGCATTAAATAATTTTTAGCATCAGCAACGGAGAGCATGTGCCTTAATTTAGCAACATTTCTGAGGTGAAAGAATGCTGTTCTATAAACATTGGAAATGTGATTTTCAAAGGACAGATTGGTATCAAATATAACATCCAAGTTCTTTGCTGTAGAAGACGACAATGTAACAGTACATCCATCGAGAGTCGAATTATATTTTAGCTGCTTATTTTTTAGAGGTTTTTGTCCAATATTAGTACCTCTGTTTTGTCGGAATTGAGCAGAAGGAAGTTTCTGGCCACCCAATTTTTATTTCATTGATACACTTGGAGAATTGTGAATTTCCATTGGGTTTAGAAGAATATAATGTTGGGTATCGTCGGCATAACAGTGGAAATTACTCCATTATTCCTGATAATATCTCCCAGATATATTGACATTTAAAAAAGGGAAATTGTAAAACTTTTTTGCTGGGTCTCAGGAACTTATGGTAAAATGGCATCATAATAGCTTGTAATCAGGGTTGGACTGGGAAGAGAAATCGGCCCGGGATTTTACATAGCAACTGGCCCAAAAGTTGAGTGGGGGGGGGTGTTCACTGTCCTTTTCTGCATATCACGGCAGCGTTTTGTGGTCTGTTCTGTATAACACGGCAGCTCATTTTAGCTTATCGTGGCCCATTCGGCCCGTTTCACGGCCGAGCCACCGGACCTCTCGGTTCTCCCGATGGCCAGTCCGTCCTTGACCGGCCCCAAAGTGCATCGGCCCACCGGGAAAATGCCCGGTATGCCACATTACCAGTCCAGTCCAGCCCTGCTTGTAATGAAAAATAAAGAGATCTTTATAATGACAGAGCTCGCTGCATATGTGAAAATACACAGAAATATTAGTTCACACTTAAAATATATCTTTCTTTTAATTGTGGGCATGAATGGAATAGAATAGTGATTGAGAGGTATACCTCAAAAGCCTGTTGTATCATATTTGTAATTTCGACATGCTTTTTCAATAAAATAATATACAAAATTTTAAACAAGCATAGATTGCTTATATTCAGCAAATACTCCTTTTAAAACTTCAGTTACAATATAATCATTACTGTCATTTATCCCAACATAACAGTTATTTTTTGCAAAAGACCACTGCCATTTTAAATAGATCGATATAAACATTGAAACCACTTTTTTCTCAAATAACCACTAGATGGTGCCATAAACATCGAAACTTACAAACCATGTTTTTTTTTGTTTTTTTTTGCCTTTCAGCTTGAAGAGAGAGTGAAACAGGAGCTGTCAAACATTGTGTATCATATTTGATACATACATACATATATATATATATATATATATATACATATATATAT
Source organism: Moxostoma hubbsi (assembly GCA_032164185.1). Classification (NCBI taxonomy): domain Eukaryota; kingdom Metazoa; phylum Chordata; class Actinopteri; order Cypriniformes; family Catostomidae; genus Moxostoma; species Moxostoma hubbsi. The sequence goes on from JAVLUX010000011.1 coordinate 221,449, forward strand.
ATATATATATATATATATATATATACATATACATATATATATATATATATATATATATATATATATATATATATATATATATATATATATATATATATATATATATGAATCCACAATCCGTTTCCATACGTCTGCGAGTTTGATGGCATTTCTACCCGTACCTCGATGTAAAAACATGTTTTCATGTAGCTTTCTGGTCTAATTTGGTCACAAAATTACAAACTTTGCAAATATCCTGTTTGTATGAATGTTTTATATTTTGCATATCAACAGTGGCGTAGCAATCATTTCAAAAGTGAGGGGGACAGAACAATTAACGTAAGATGAACATAAATTTAAGATATATTTTTAAGGCTCTCAATCGCTACATTTTAAAAAATTGAACTAATTACATGATTGACCAGTGAATTTTAACTTTAGCATTTACACATTTAGACATTTTCTGTATGAAAGACACAACGTAAACACATTTGCCCTGTTAAAAAGTGCACCGGGACGAACTTAGGTTTTATTGAAAGTGAGGGGGACATGTCCCCCAGCACACCCCGCCTAGTCTACGCCCATGAACATGAGTGATATTCCAAAAATTGCTTTGTAAATGATGTTCTTGAAAATTAAGGGCAATAAAAAGACTCTGAATAACCATTAAAACGTAAAAGTGATATAAAAAAAGCCCCACTGCATACAAAGCAAAGCAAGACTGATATGTATATCAGCAGCTGATTGGCTGTGCTGCAGCAGGCGGAAGTTTAAGGCGACTGGGGATTCCCCGAGGGAAGTTCCCAGTTCATTGTAAAACATGCAAAATGTACATTTGTACAAAATAGTTCATTTCCTCTCGTTCCGAAATATACGCGTAGCAGCGTCGCGATGTCCGAACTGCGCAAAAGTAAATGTGCTTGGGCTGTTTCGGAGTGAAGGTAAGACTCCTGTGAGTGCAGTGCACTACTGAGTGCACTCAATTCACTTCACTGTGATCAGCTATGTAGATGTTTAACGAGTTGCTTTTGTTTTTGGTATTTTGATTACGCCTCAGACGTTTAGTTGTGTTACTTTGGTGTTTTTGCGCTTATTTAATACATGCTAGATGTAGACTTTACTGTGAATTTCACTATAAAAATTTCACTAAAAAAACTGTTTAAGGTTGGGTTATAGGGTGTGCTGTCACACTGGGAAGTGGACACAAGGGCTTTATCTAACAGGGATTTGAGCCAAAAGTTATTATACATATATATATCATTTATACATATATTAAAATTATACATATGTGTGTTTGTTTACAAACATCTAGTTGAAATAAAGATATGTTTGTGAATACTATCCATCAAATTAAAATACTAATTTCTTATTTTTGTAATAGTTTTTGGGGTAAACACATTACAACCACACAGGCATACATTCCGGCAAGGGTTAACTATATAATGAAGGTACATTTAACTTGGTTGAACTGTGTTTTCAGGACAAGAGTATTGACTGCTAATGTATGATGTGTTTTTATATGGTGTCATTTTATGCTATTTATTAATTAAAATGTATGTTTGTGTGTGTATATATATACAGAAGTTTTGAAACACTTGACTGAAATATTTCTCATGATCTTTAAAATCTTTTGATATGAAGGCGAATGCTTAAATGTTTGAAATGAGTTTTGTAGGCAAAAATATAATTGTGCCAACAGTTATTGAAATGGATGACTTGGACCAAATAATAAAGAAAAGCAGCCAATAAGTGTCCAGCATTGATGGGAACTCCTTCAATACTGTTTTAAAAGCATCCCAGGATGATTCCTCAAGAAGCTGCTTGAGAAAGTGTCAAGAGTTCATGTCTGCAAACTCTAGGCAAAGATGATGCTAAAATATAACACAGTTTTGATTATTTTGGATTTTGTTTAGTCACAAAATTCCCATATTTTAATTTCTATTATTCCATAGTTTTGATGACTTTACTATTATTCTAAAATGTGAAGGAAAAAAATAAACCAAATAAAGAATGTTTCAAAACTTTTGACCAGTAGTGTGTGTGTGTGTGTGTATACACACCGATCAGCCACAACATTAAAACCACCTGTCTAATATTGTGTAGGTCCCCCTCATGCTGCCAAAACTGCACCAACCTGCTCAGAACAGCATTCAGACATGATATTCATCTCAGCGCAATTGTACAGAGAGGTTATCTGAGTTACTGTAGACTTTGTCAGTTTGAACCAATCTGACCATTCACTGTTGACCTCTCTCATCAACAAGACATTTCCATACACAGAACTGCACCTCACTGGATGTTTTTTGTTTTTGGCACCATTCGGAGTAAATTCTAGAGACTGTTGTGTGTGAAAATCCCAGAAATACTCAAACCAGCCCGTCTGGCACCAACAATCATGCCACACTCCAAATCACTGAGATCTCATTTTCCCCATTCTGATGGTTGATGTGAACGTTAACTGAAGCTCCTGACCCGTATCTGCATGATTTTATGCACTGCTGCCACACGATTGGCTGATTAGATAATCACATGGCATGATTGTTTTGAGCATTTCTGGGATTTTCACTCACAACAGTCTCTAGAATTTACTCCAAATGGTGCCAAAAAACAAAAACATCCAGTGAGTGACAGTTCTGTGGATGGAAATGAAAATAAAAGTGCAGTGTTTGTTCAATGCTTTATCTTGTTTTTACTCTGCAATACAGAAATGGACATCAAAAATATGCCTACCCTGAAAAATAGCCTATTTTTACTAGCCCTGTGTTTCCACTACAGACCAAAACATAAAATGCATTATCAGTTTTCTATTTTTAGGCAAATGTTTGATTAATTTGTTTAGGCGATTTAGCGGTAACTCAACAAATTGATCAGCATGCTTTCATTTACATTTATGCATTTGGCAGACACTTTTATCCAAAGTGACTTACAGTGCACTTATTACAGGGACAATCCCCCCCGGAGCAACCTGGAGTTAAGTGCCTTACTCAAGGACACAATGGTGGTGGCTGTGGGGATCAAACCAGCAACCTTCTGATTACCAGATATGTGCTTTAGCCCACTACGCCACCACCATATCTAAAACATTATTATTAGTTGCAGCTTACATAAAAATGACACTATTTCTTTCCATGTGTACTCATTTATGCACGTATCCAAAACTTATAACCGTTATATAGTACTTTCAGTGCATAGTACATAAGTATTTGTGTCTCTCTGGGATTAGGGCCCGGGACCGCCCCGTATGGAATGTTACTGAAGGAATGGACAGAAACATCAGCGAGCAGCTCAACAAAGCCTTCGAAGCGTACCGCAATGCATCTATTGAGAAAGACAATGCCAGAAAGGAACTTCAGCACAAGGTTCTGAACTCTGTTTGTACTACTTCAGTTTGGTGTGTGTGAGAGTGGGCAGACACTAAAGCATATCTATTGCAGACAGAGCAGTATCAACGGCAAACTCAGCAGCTGGAGAGAAAGATAGAGGAGCAAGCAAAGACCATCACACATCTGAAAGCTCAGCTCAGTTTACTTCAGAAACATGCATCAGGTTAGTAATACCAGTTTTCTCCTTGTGTGTTCATGTATTGTAAAAAATAAATAAATAGTGATTTACTTTGTTTACACTGTGTAAAGTAAATTTAAGCTGTCTGTAAAACTTGAAAGAAACCTAGAAAGTTAAAGAGTTGATGACAACCTGCTCATTCTTTATAATGACACATTAAATGCACATTTAAAATGAAAGTGAGGCAATTAAAAAGAAGAGATAACACAAAAATTGAAGTATGAAAATTATGCAGTAGTGAAAAAATATTAAATAAATGAAAACTTCTTATATTTGAGTTCCCTTAAATCAGTTCCCATGTATGCTGGTCATTTGTTGGCTGCTTTTTCTTCTCTATCTGCTCCAACTCATTGATTTCATTCAAAATATACGTTTTGTAAAAAAAAAAAAAAAAAAAAAAAAAAAAAAAAAAAAGAGAACATTATATAAAATATATATTTTTTTCTTTTTATATAAAACAATCGAATAAAAATGTATTTATATTATAACAATTGCTTTATATTATTATATATTATATTTTATAGTAAATGTATTATACAAAATATATTTTGTACACACACACACATATATGTGTATATATATATATATATATATATATATATATATATATATATATATATATATATAATCATATGTTGGCACAGTTTATATTTTTGTACAATCTAATTTCAAGGTTTTGTTCACAAGCCTTTAGATCAAAAGTTTTTTAAGAGAAACGAAAATTCAGTCAAGCGTGTCAAATTCTGACTGGTAGTTTATATTACATCCATGCAAATGTAAATAGAAGTTTAAAATAGAAATATGATAAAATTTATTAGGTTAAATTTCATTTGTCACACTCTTTGTGCTCGCCTGTTCAGTGAAACATTTAAGACAAATGTAGTTCTTTGGAACAATTTCTGAGAGAGCTTTTTTCCTAGAAATGAAAAATGCAATTAGTTTAGAAACATAAATCAGGTAAGAAAGGTGTCCAACTAATGGCTTTTACGTGTTTATTTATAGCATATATATATATATATATATATATATATATATATATTAGGGCTGTCGATTTAACGCGTTAATTCAGTGCGATTAATTTGACTAAAATAAAGTGTTAAAAAATTAACACAATTAATTGCAATATTCCATCATATGGAAGATTCCTGAGAAATGCTTGTAGTACCACCTGTTTACTCCAGGGGGCAGTAAGTGAAACTTCAGCTGTGTGAGCAACACACAGTTTATACAGTGAAAAAAACAACCTACAACACAAACATGCGTTACATTCTTGCGTTTAAAACACTTGAATACACTATATTTAACTTGACACAGTGACCTAAAAATGTATGTTTATGACCCAACGCACCTGAGACGCTACACAAGCATGTCTGACACAGGTGTACATTGACGGTCCTTAAACAAGCCCTCATAATAAATCTCCAACTGATTGACAAATTCACTTGTGTAATGGATTGCTGTGAACTGTGTGTCAATGATTGACTTATGATCAATAATATGGTAGTAAACAATACATTGTATTATAAAGCCGCTTTTTGTCTTATTAATGATTAACTCTTCTGCTACAAGAATGTAATGCATTTTAATTATAAGATTTTATATATATTTTATTATATCATTTTGAAATATTTAAAGATAACTATGTATAATTATTTCATCATTAGATATTGAATTATATATATATATATATATATATATATATATTAAATACACAAAAGATATTTGTATACACTGTATAAACTCAAGATTAAGCTGTTTCTAAAATGCAAAGAATACAAGATTGAAAGTAAATGGACCTTATGGCCATACAAATATACACAAGCCTGACTGATATGGGATTTTTGAGACCGATACCGAAAATTTACTGATTATGGATGCCGATATAGTAATATTAGAGCTGGAATAAAAACAGACCTTTTCTATGTGGATTGTTCACCGTTTTTGCACCGATATGAGGTGCTCAGAAGGCTGCTTTCGTAAACAAATATTTTTTATCAAAGAAACTTTGACATTATTATTATACATTGTCAACAAATACTAAAAATGAACTCTGAGAAAATAAATAAAAATACAATAAATATCTAAATAAACATCAGTACTGTATGTTCAGTATGTCAATTGCTGACCATTTAAATAAATAAGAAATACAAATACAATAAAGGTTAACAGGGTTAATGTTATATTGAAAATGGAAAATGATGGGGTCTTTGTTTATTAACTAGTTAGCAACTTACCGAGAAGACACCGCTTAACTCCGCATCGCTTAACTCCGCCCTGTCTGCAGAGCCACTGTGACAGTGGAGTCGGAGCATGCTCTGCTCTTCTAATATCGGCCGACTGATATATCGGTCAGGCACTAAAATATATTTGTATGTAAACACAATGTAACACAATGTAGATGCTTAAATTTCATTTATCACTCTTTATGCCCTCTTTGCTTTTAACATTGTACAGTAAAGTTAGATTGTATGTTACATAACCATGCTTGATAGGGGACGAACATTTTATAATAAAACACAATTCTTTGAAGTATTTTCAGATGCATGCTTTCGCTTTTAATGGCTAGTATTGTTGTTGTTGATGAGTGTAATTGATAACTGGCCCGGTTCCTTGTCGTACTTTTTTTTTTTTAGAGGAGATGAAACTTGGCCAGTCTGCATACAGAAAACAGGAAGTAGAGACCTTGTCACCTAGCGATAATCACTCCGACAACAAGTCCAGTTCCCACAGGACTAACCCTTTCCTGGTGGGTGTTTCCTCTTACTGTCAATAAAACGTGATCTGACTGTGGTCAATCTTTAATGTCAGAGTTTTACATGTAACTTAACACTTAAAGGGACAGTTCGCCCACTTTCTCTCAGTGACTATTTCATTGCATCTCCAAGTAAATAGTGACAGAACTTTTGTTTTTGGGCAAACTATCCCTTTAAGCAACTCTTTTACATGTAGAAAAGTCTTTGCATTACTTTGCAACACAATTTCAATCCGGTGCATTTATTTTAAAGAAAAGTCATATATGATAAGTCATATTTGGACACTTTTTAGGTTGTCAAATGGTAGTGGAACATGTTCATAGTTAATCATACATCCACTAAAAATCACCTTGACAATAGTTGTTTCAAAATAATTGCAAAAATGAATTGCGCTCATGCATCAATTGTTTGCAGATGCCACATGCTTTGATTATATAGTATGTAATGCAGTGTCATTCAGACATTTCCAATGACTTTTTTGGGCCGCTGTATGAATATGCACAAGGTTGGGATTTTATTTCAGTTTGTTGTTTAAATGCACTTTTTATTCAGATGTAATTGTAAAAGAAAGGGCTTCTCCGACCGTGACCCCCACACCTCCTAGTCTTTATATTGTGTTATCATTGTTAACAGCCTGTAAGCAGAAAACGAGCCTAATAGCTAAGTTTGCAGTGCTTTGCTAGTTATCCACAGTTCATTCGAGGGTTAAGTTGTGAGAAATGTGCGAAAAAGATGTAGTTCTCTCTCTTCACAGTTTGATATCATTTTTCATCGCTATCTGTCCATAGTGAGAATGTTTCTCTAATTGAATCCAGTGTGATAATTCTTCTCAATTGTTTTCAGCTTATAGGTGCATGTTTGAACCCACAGAGGGCAGTAGAGCACAGGGCTTTCATCTGGTCAAGCTGCACATTAACCAGTGAAGCACAGGCCCGGAGAATTGAGTTCTCTCCTTTGAAAGGAGGTGTCAGTTTTTTAGATGACTGTTACTCAAATATGTAGAAATAACAGTTTGAAATGGCTTAATCTTGAGTAGATAATGGCCTCTAGTGTGCTCCATTCAAAATCTGTAGTGAGATTGTTAATGGAACAGTATGTAATAGTTTGTAAACATATAAACATATTATCTCTTGAGTCAAAGGTAGAATTCAGGTCGTTTTTTAGTTTTTGTTTGGTGTGGATTTGGACAGGCTTTTAAAGTATATTTAGCTCAGTTGAGCAAAGCTTGAAGAATCTCACAAAACTCGTCAAGAACATGTTTGGGTCATTACTTATTTTTTATTTATCAAAATATATATATTTTAAATTGTATTATTTTATTAAAAAAAATAATTTTATATATATATATATATATATATATATATATATATATATATATATATATATATATATATCCTATATTTTATATACAAATCTTACATCTTTTATTTTTATATAAAATTTATCAAAATATATATTAAAAAAAAAATGTATATATATATACTATTTTTTTTTTATATAAGATGTATATATTTTATATTTAAACAAATAACATTTTGCAGAATATAGTAATATTATTATTATTTTATAAAAAAAAAAAAATGAAGCCTGATTTTAGGAACTTTAAGATGTTTTACAGTGTCATATTTAATTATTATGATTATTTAATTTAGTTATTTTCTCCCCCCAATTTGGAATTCCCGATTCCCAATGCGCTATAAGTCCTCGTGGTGGCATAGTAACTCAATCTGGGTGGCGGAGGACGAATCTCAGCTGCCTCCACGTCTGAGACCGTCAATCCGCACATCTTATCACGTGGCTTGTTGAGCACGTTACCGCGGAGACCTAGCGCTTGTGGAGGCTTCACGCTATTCTCCGCGGCATCCACGCACAAATAACCAAGCGCCCCACCAAGAGCAAACCACTCATGGCGACCACGAGGAGGTTACCCCATGTGACTCTACCCTACCTAGCAACCGGGTCAATTTGTTTTTTAGCAAGCCTGGCGGGAGTCACTCAGAACATCCTGGATTCAAACTTGTGACTCCAGGTGTGATAGTCAGCGTCTATACTTGCTGAGCTACCCGGGCCACGTGTCATATTTATTTATGACAATTAAGCACATATTCAACCCCAGGATTCTTCTGAAATATCATGAAAAAAATATCACAATGCAAAACATTTATTAATGGTTTATTTATTGATTATTATGCAAAGTAAAATGTTTTAAATAAATGTGAAATATTTGAACCCTACTTTGTTATGCTGATAAATGTATTTTGAGTTTTGTTTATTTTGATTTGTAATTCTTTTTGTGCAGATAAACGGACCCACGGAGAATTCCGGGATGCTTCCCACTGCGATTTCTCCCGCTTACGGTATAAAGAGGTACAAGATTAATATCACTTAACTGAATTAATTATTAACGAAGGATTTTACACTCCAGTTCCACATGCACCCAGACTAAATATTTGACCATGAACTAAAACAACTGATTAACTCGGTGAAGTCTGTTTGTTGGCGGTTGGAATTGGCACATCAGTTTTACTGTTGTCAGATATTTGCTTTTACAAAGTACCGGTATGTATTGTATAATATCTGAAGAACAGTATGCAAACCATCTGAACTGATTCAGAGTCAACAGCCCTGAAATATCATGCTTATGCAATACTAATGCAGTTCTGCTGATTTGGGATCAGCTTTTGTGGCCTCTATTGCAACAAAAGGTTAGGTACGCTGACCTTAAATCAGCTTAAGTCTGGTCAACACCATCTTAATAAGCAAATAGTATTTTAACTTGAAATATTTAAGTGGGAAACTTTTTTTTATTCATTTCTAATTTCTATAATAGATGTACTGTATGTATAGGATATAATACTCCTTCAACAGTAACTGGATTTAACCGGTTAGATTAGTTTTTGTATTGGGAAAGACCCAAGCAGACACTGTGTTCATGACTTCTCTTTCTCTTTCGCACAGTGAAGATGTTCTGGACGCTCTGCTGGAAATCCAGGGGACTTTCCAGAGGATTCAAACCTTAGCGAGATGGCAGAAAGTTCACCTGAAGAGAATACACAAAGGAAACGAAACAGCTAATGGTAACAGCCTTTTTAGAGCCTCATTTGAAATTTTGGACTAATGTCCTTTATTAAATTATAGCTGTTATACCACCTCACCCAAGTGCGTTTTGTTTATAATTAAATTAGGTAAAACGAAAACCGCGGAGTTGCAATTACTTCGGAAATGTCACAACAAATTTGTAATTATCTAACTAGTAGTTTAATGCAGTATACTAGTAATTATACATTTCAGCATTGGTTCCTGCATGCAATTAAAAGCAGAACTACTTAATGCAATGCTATGGTGTAAGGGCTCTTTGCTCCATTGACCTCTGACCTCTGCGCAGCTTTAAAATAGACTACGCCGATGAACACGTTCAATTATCACTTTGATAAATGTTGTTTTGAAGCCGCACACTGTTACACAATTACGTGTCCTCTGTGAAATAACTTGGAAAAACTATACGCCAGTGAGATGTATTTTTGGACGTGGTAGAATGATGGAAAGCATGCAGAAAACACAGTGTCTTGCCTCGTTGAACAGACATGTGTAGTAAATGTAATCAATTATACGTGTTGCTTGTTAAGGCAAGCGTTACTATTACTATTGTTCATACTTGGGGTTAGGTGTTCTGTTGAGGAGAGGTGCACTATTACATTTCTAAGTGACTGGATTTACAAATTCTGCCTGGCATTATTTTTGACCCCTAGCATCCACCTACTGTAGTAGCCACCTCTAACATCCTCGCAACCACTTAGCAATGTGCTAAAATAAGTCTTAGAACACATTAATAACTGAATGGCAACATTCTAGCAACCATCCACAACACTCTAACTTCTTGGCGGTGACTTGTGTTATCATATACTCACCCTCATGTCGGTCCACCCCATGTTAGTTTCTTTCTTCCGTGCAACACAAACACTTTCCATACAGTGAAAGCGGATGGTGATTTATATTGTCAAGCTACAGAAAGGACAAATAAAAGCACAAAAAAAGTTTATAAAACACGATTAAAGAACCTTAAAAGTAGTCCATACGACTCATGTGCTACATTCCAGGTCTTCTGATGCCATCTGATCTTCTTGTGAGGAACAGGCTTAAATTTAAGTTGTTGATCACTGATAATCTTCCCCACCTCTTTAGCTCTTAAATCTAATGTGTGTTCGCCTAATACATTTGAACTTGCTGAGTAGCTATTGATCACATAACATAGGGCTGAACGATTAATCGAAATAAAATCGAAATCACAAAATAAATCGATATCAACCCACGAGGGCTACGATTTAACGAGATAGATAAATAGTCTGAACGCGCTGTCTGCTGTGCTGCGCTTATGTGCTTGGTTGTTTTATCTGTAGTTTGTAGTGCTTTCTTAAATTAATGTAAACAGGGTCAGTGTTGGGACATGTGGTTTAAGAGCGGTTCTGTGCTCGATGCACACACATTCTTTCTGTTTGGTGCCTTGAGGGACCGATTTGGTCTGAGTTTGGTTCGGTGTGCTAACGTGCGGTGAGCACATTATATTACTTCAATTGCAAATTTGCGTAATTTCACATATGTTTGGACTCTACAACTTACTATACAAATCCAAAATAACCCCATCAGGGTTTTTTGCAGACAAAAAGGGTGATGAGAGCAATTCCCTACATTAAAAGGCTGTTTTCAACTTTTTTTGGCCAAAAGAAAGGCTTGAGGGTTTTACCGGACTGCATAGCCATGACAAGAGCAAATTAAGACATTATTTAAGAAATAAATTACTATTGAAAATATTATATGAAAATACTACTAATTAATTATTAAACAAAAATAATCTTAGGGATGCACCGATATGAAATTTTTTGCCTGATGCTGATACCGATAATGATATTTTGCCTCTGGCTTTATTGACGATCTGATTTGTCATCAGATCCTTGGTTTAATTAAGAATTATTCTTTGAAACTGTGCAAAGAGGTACAAAACCTTTTTTTTCTATAAATAGATTGGATCTGTTGATGACATGACATGTTTTTTTTTAATTATTTTAAAGAGAGCCACAATAAAAGATAAATATAAGAGAAACATATTTAAAAAGATACAAAATATAAATAAATATAATAACATAAAAAAAAAAGTTAGAGTTATTTGGTACTTTTAAAATTTTTTTGCACTTCTGTTTTGGCAGTTTAAAACAACAGGACTCACATTTTACATGTATGTATTGTATATAATAGACCACTACCAATGCATACTATGCATATGTTGGGCAATTCCTCAGAAATGTCAACCACATCATGGAAAAATATAAAGATTTAACCGAAGGAACAAAACTCCCTTTTAAATTCTGTATTATATTTGTATAATGGTATCCAGACCACTAGAGTGCTGCGCTTGCTCACGAAGTCCTGACTGCAGATTATATAAGGTTTAATAATCATGCAAGGCCAGGGCTGGAGTTGAGGGGGGATGCGAGGGGATGCCATCCCCCTTGTTGCACGTAGGGTTAGGTATCGAGTTCGATACATTTTAGGCACCGACCGAATTGCCTCTAAACTATCGAGTATCAAAAAATGACTTGTCGTTCGGTACCAAATTTCGATACCTAAGGGGTTAATCTCGTCAACGTCAGGGAAAAGTATGTAGCATGCTAGATGTGCCCAAATCTAAAAGTGCCGGTTATTGGCTGTGTTTAGGCATCAAGCAAAAACACTAGGTTACACCCAGAGACACAGCTCACATGTGAGGCTGTAGTGTGTATGCGTCTCAAACCCCATACATGTGAAAGATGTGGAAAAGATCATAAGTGTGGCTACATTTCACCAGGCTCGATGCCAACAGCACGCAATGCAATATTTGCGACAAGATAATTGCTGCCAAGACTGGCAACATGACAAATCTGATGAATAAACGGAATAAACTTATGAGCAGAAAGTTGCTCCGTCTTCGACTGCAAGAAGACCGAGCCGGTGCAGTCATCCTCTCAGCGTCCTCCTGCCACAGAGCTTCGTTCAACATCACACGAGTCTTCTTCCAAAACTACTGATGAATGCAGCGGCGCTATGACTGGGACTACGACAGGTAAGGTTAACTTTTAGCAAACAATCCAACAAACAAAATCGGCTAACTTGTAGTGGTACATGCTTGTGTACATGTTAAATTAACGTTTCTGTGCACGGTGACATAGTCCTATAAACTGGGACCGACTTAACAATAGTGTTTGGGTGTATGGCTATAGAGAGCTAATTCGATGCTAAAAATGCTTTAAGGTTGACAGTAACTGATCAAGTTTAACTCGCATTAATCTACTTATCTTGTTAAACTGTACTTATCCTTAGGGTCGGCTGAATTAACAGTTTTTTGTCCTCTTCACATTAATGTTATAGCCTCTGCCCCTGCCGACCCTGGGATGAGGAGACCAGAAGGCTCAGGATATGAGTCTTTGAATCTGTAAAAGAAGTCAACAAACTAAAAAAATAAAACCAAAGTTTTTTTGAGGTAATGTTTGTAATCCTGTTAAAACGGATTTCATAAAATTGGTATAAAAAAAAGTACCATTTAGGACACGCTATTGAAGTCAAGATATTGGATACCCAGCCCTAGTTGCAAGAAATACCAGAAAGCATCCCCCTTATAAAACCAACATCCCCTTTAGATCAATTATGTCATGTATTACTTGGAACTAATTATGCAAGTAAAATATTTAATTTTAATACGTTTAATAAATATCCGACTTTAAATAAGGGCGATTAGCTGGTCAGAATTAGACTTTGACATGTGTGAGGTAATGAGATTTCTATAGGTGAAATCCCCCAATCAGATCTGGACTCTTGTACAGTTTGGATATATACTGCCAGGGTGACGCTTTAGTTCCACGCACTTTCAAACATGGTCAAGTAGTAGATTGGAGTAGAAGAAATGCGTGTCTGCAGCGGGCGAGCGATCTTGAAAAAAAAACCTTTTCATGATCGTAACGTAAAAGAATCGATTATTTTGACAAGATTCAGCATAAAATACAATAACAGGGTAACGGGTGCATATTTTGGCCATGTGTCCTAATGGTCAATGCAGTGATGCTCATTTTTACCCAGATCTATTAAATTAAAAATGCATAAAAAAAATGCAATTCACACAAACCATCACACACACCTCTTCTATGATGAACATTTTTCAGTTGCTGAGTTTAAAGTCATATTGATATTTTTTTTTTCTGGGGCTTAAAGTGAAAAATGTCATGTGGTGTCCAGAGACAGTAAACATTATTTAAAAAAAGTTAAAGTCTCATTAAAAGCTGAAGAAAAGAAATGTTGGCATGACTAGTGCAGAATAATCTTTTATTTTTATTTGTATCTTTGTTATTTCATTAAAAATAAGCAGTGAAACAACTGTATGATTAAAAACGCCTTTTTTCCACCAAATCAATGTCATTGGGTCTAACCAACATGTTGGTTGTTATTTTGTTGTTTATGTTGACCATAAAAACCATAAAACAGAGCGGACACCATTAGACCCTCAAGACTGAGCGCAAAGCTTTAAAAAACATCTGATATTTATTTTGACATTTTTACGAAAAGGCAAATTGTGTTCATGTGGTGTAATCCTGAGAAAATTTCTTGATATTTTTAACTCTCAAATTCATAATATTTATTAAAAAAAATGTTGAAATCCTTTTGGAAATACATTTTTAAATAGTTTTTACTCTCATGTATTCAAGGTGCAAAGAAAGCATTATAATACTTTTATTTAATGGTTACACCACTTGACAATTTTAAAGTTACATGATTAAATTTATAATGCTATAAAAGTTTTTTCAGAAATGTATGAAACCAAATTGGACAGAAAGATTAAATTTCTGAGAACATGACACGTGTTTTAAACTAGATTTTTTAAAGATTTGTCATTATAACACCTTGTACAACATTATTTGCCAATGACCCATAAGTATTAGAACCCGCCAAACTTTGACTACACCATCCCCCTTGAATTATTATTTTCAAATCGACCACTGCGCAAGACCATATTGTGATTTCAATCTTAATTCAATCAATCATGCAGCATTAATTGATATTTGATATGTCTCGGAAGTCAAAGTCTGCTGGTTTCAAAGCGTATTGGATGGCTTCCCAAAGTGTGTTACTAATAAATGATAAATAAACCATCGTTTTTTTTTTCATATCACCATTTTCATGCTTATTACCGACATGCCGGTGGTTTTAATTTGGTGATAATAATTGGCCGATAAATATCGTTCAGGCCTAACATAACATGTGAAAAGCAATGGTGTTTGGCATCGATCAAACCCGGCATCACGCGTATAAAGCCACCATTTTTAAATTTAACAAAGTGCCAATGAAATTTGAGAGCATTGGTGGAGGGGGAGCTTTCAGCTTTGGTTGAACAGTTCCAGATAGATAAATAGCCATCACAAAAAGCCATATCCATCTCTCTCTATTCTTTTAGCAAGTGACTCTGCTCTGGAGATATGAGGTAATACAATTTCTTCTCACAATGATCTCAGACTCGTTGTCCTTGTAAAAATGTCTCTGCATATCGTACTGCTGAATTCTTGATAACAGTCATTGAAACGGAGCCATTCTGTGATCATTATGATCTGATTATGTTACATTACTAACTCCACCTGTCTTTAGTTTTATCACAGACTTTGATCTGGAAGCTTTAAAGGAGAATTTCGAGCCGTGTAGTTGATTTTAATTGGCTGGCGGCGTGGTGTGGTGGCAGGGGCTGACGTGGTTGTTATGGTAGATCATTTCTCACTGCATTGTTTGGTGCTAAAATTGACAGAGTTCCTCATTAATAGTCAGCGTTGCATGGTGTGCATATCACTGCTGTGCTTTCTTTGCATTTGCATATACTAATGTTCTTCTATATGAGTGAGAGCAAGAGAGACAGACTTATACGAGAGAAAATAAAGGTATTTTGAGAGTTAGGCCTGTCCTTTTTTTCTGTTAAAGGAATGTTCTGTGTTCAATAGTTATATCAACAAAATTTGATAATGTCCATATATTATAACTTAAGTAAAATTGGGACATTTTGCATTTACCCTCCTATTGGATTCAGAATCTGCATACTTTTGCATTGGCGGGTCAATTTTGACCCGGTAGAAATCAAACTTCTAAATCACTCGTGACTCGATGGTTTGACCTAAAACTATATTGTTAGTCATTGTAAAGGGATTAAGGGAAAGGAGGCGAGAACTGGCTCGACAATATAAATAATAGTTTATTGAAGAAATACAATACGGACGGAACGCCCCGCCACGTTCTCGGGGAACAGAAGGGGTCTCCCCCGCCCCTGGCAGCGGTTCTCCCGCTTGAGGCGGTCGGGAGTGAGCCTCTCCCCGCTCGCGGTTGGCGGTCTCAGACCCCGGCACATTTCAGTGGCTGGTAGGGGTCTCCTCCACCCCAGGCAGCTGCCCCGACCACTCCAGGCGGTCGGCTAGGAGTCCCTTCTCCCCTCGCGGTCAGCTGTTGGGCTCCTCCATCCCCCGTAAGACAGCCGCGGCTGCTCAGGTGGGGTGGATGGTAACGGTGAGAACTCCACTACGGCGTATCCCTCCTCCTTCCCGGCTTTTCGGCACCAGTGTAAAGGGATTAAAGGAAAGGTGAGAACTGGCTTGATAATATAAATAATAGTTTAATGAAGAAATAAACCAAAAGACACAAACACACACACAGGACGAACAGCTGCCCGACAACGTTCTCTCTCCCTGTCGCACCAATATCCACAGTTGGCCTTTATCCCTCTCGGACGCTTGATTAGTCTGATAAGGGGCCGGGTGTGTAAAACACAACACAACACAGCCCCAACCTCCACCCTGTTACAGTCATTATTAAGTTCTTAAATGTTCAGAAATGTAAAAAGATTATAATGTGAGTTGCATGGCGCGGAGCAAAAGCTGCAAGACGCGGGACGAGCGCGAGACGAAAGTGTGAACGTGAGGCGATAGTCTGTGTTCCGCGACTGCTACCGGGTCCTTGAATAACGTATAACGTGTGAGTAAGGGCAGCTGGTAGAGTTCCAGGTGCCCCCCTAGGGAGTTGGCCCTGGGGCCAATTATCTCCAAGGGCCCCCTACACCCAAAAGTTGTTGAGCGAGTGGGGGGGGTGGGAGGTGGTATTCGTTGTTCATGCCCAAAAGGGTTTTCAAACGGGGGGGAGAATCACCAAACTAGATTGCGCAGCCTTAAAGCCCAGGGCACCCCTGGGCAGTCAAGGGGCCCTGGGCACTGGTCCCATTGGCCCGGTCGGTAATCCGTCCCTGCGTATAGGGAGCGGTGGCACTGAGCAAAACGTGTGATACTTTTTTTTAAGATGCGACATGACCATCATTCCCTCTGTTTGATGCATATGTACATGGACCAAACTTAAAAAAAGAGCACCAACTTTAGATCAGTTTTACTCTTCTGCCACACGTAGGTCTTTGAATTATCTTTATTTCTCAGTAAGTATTGATATAGGAGATGTCATTATTTACGATTAGGCATAAACAATTAAGCTGCATATCATTTAGTCAACTTGATTATATATTTTAATCGATTGTCAGCCCAAGTCCAAATGCTTTGATCTTAATTTTGAACAATACGTTCGTATGCATTTTATCATTTGAAACAAACTTCTTTTTGCTTGTTTTTTGTTATGTGGTGAAAAGACTTACAAGTGTGCATTTTTAAGTGTGGTTTAAGTGTCATTTTGGGGACACTGTATATAAACATCTTTGAAATGTTGTCTCCAGAACAGTTTTCAATGCCCATCCAATGCACAGACGACACGGCGGAACAGGCTGAGGTGCCCTTTTCCGTACCACTAAAGCCAGAAGTTGACAAAACATTATCCTCCAAATCTCTTGCATCACGTGGCGCTGTTCCAGATGATGGCCTTATCGATTCATTAAGAATACTGAGTGTCAAGTTTCCCCCGAATACAGACCCCGAATACAACTTTCTGAAGAGTACACCAGATAAACGAGTGGACCTGTCCCTGCACAGGCCCGACCTCGAAGACCACGTAGACACGTTGAGGGAGGAGTCTTATTCATCATACCCCACTCCATCCACTCACTCATCCACGTCTTCTGCGGCGCACGAAAATGTACGAGGGCCCCAACAGGTAAGATGAGCATTCACATGCGAGATCTGAAATCTCGCCAAGCTCCAAATGCTAGCAAAAATGTACTTTTGAGAGTAAATAAAATGTAATCAAACGCTTGTATTGCAGACTGACCTACATTTACACACGTATTCCAATGGGATTAGCTTGCATGGTAGCTCACCTGATAGAGTGATGGACTTTAGACTAGGAAGTATGTGGTCGAGACCTGTCAAGCACACAAGCTGTCACAGGAGACAAGAGTGTCATATAGAAGCAACATGAGATGACATGGTTGCTCAAGAAAATGTGCTTTTCAGGTCACATTTTGTTTTAGGACACTACCGGTTAGGTTTAGGTGTTTGTTTAGGGTAAGTTTTGTTCACCTCTCATTTGCTTTCAGGAATTGATTAGATATAGGTTAACATTTTAAATTAAGAAGGTACGTTTTACACATTAAAACCTCCATATTCACCTTAAAACCAATTTACACACTTTTGGCACCCCCGCTGGGAAAACAGCTAAACGTGTTATAAGGCACATCATTTCATTTTGCAAAAATGTTACCATGGCCATATAATGTGTATGAGACCAGGATTATGTTTTACACCGGGCCAGTCATAATACATTATACGATTAACTTCTCCACGAAGGGTGTGTGTGATGCTACCTTATAATTTGGGCAAAACAGTGTATATTAGGCACTATTCACAATGAATGCTTTTGTGTCTGTTTTTTTTGTTGACATGCACTAGACGGACATCATTGACTGTGGTGCAGCATCTTCCTTTTTTATTAGCATCTCACACAGGAGCGCCACATTTCTAGATGCTGTGTCCTGTTATAAAGAACTTATACTTTTTAAAGTAATACGTGTCTCGGGAAACCTGCTTTCTGTTCTAGCCTTTGTGCGTCGTCTAGCTTTTCTTAGTGCAAAAATGCATTGAGTGCATGTATTGCATATTTAAAGAGAAATATACAGTATTCTAGTTGAAAGAATGTTTGCATACTTACAATTGCACAAACCACCATACTACAATACAGTGAACACAAACTCAATGTTAAATATATTCGCAGCTTGCACAATTGCACAGGAAATCTGATTAGACACATGTAAAAGAACCCTGTTGTTTTTACCTGTCCATATGGAGAACTGCAAGACTCACACCTATTATGTAAGCCTCACATCTGCACGGGGATTCAGCGCCATTCCATTTAGGATGTCAATTAGGATGTGCTAAGACCATAGAGAGCTGTGAATCACATATTACCTCGTCTTCTGTGTTGTCATACTATTACACTCGTTTCCGGACTGTTCTTTTCGCTCTCTTCTAGTTTAAAATTGTTACAGATAGCTACCTGGGCTCATCTGTTTTAAGAACATGAAAAAATTGTGTTGCTGGCAAACACACATTTCAAACGGAATGACTAAATTATGAAGTGTAAATGTAGTGTTATCAAAACTACAACTACGTGCTTTTTCAGCAAGTGCTGTGTGCAGTTGGCCAGATCTTTATATACCAAGATAACTGATTATAAAGTCTGTTATTTCGGTTACCGTATGGCAATGTGCAATTGTGGACAGCATAAAAACATAGCATGTGAAATAAATGATAAAATGTAAAAATAATGGCTTTGTCACTAGGTTTTAAATGCTTGGGGAGAATGAAGCATACTGTAAGTGTCATATTTACTCTGCATTTGGTCCTGCAGTAATAATGACACGCGTGTAAGACATTCTAGACATGCAAAGCCACAACTTGTATTTCATTCCACATTGAGATGGGAGATATACTAAAAAGAAAATCTTGTTTCAGCCTTTTTGACGATATTCGACACATATCTCTATATTTTATATACCTGTAAATATCAAATGCTGCTCTGAAATGGCTTAAATGTGTTTGTTTCTCAGATTGATTAAACAAATGATTTCAAACGCTTCAAAAAATAGCTTCAAAATGTTTAATGCAAGAACTGTTACACAGTAGAAAAAAAAAATCTAGCTTTTAATCATCAGTGCATGTTTCCACAGGGTTATGTCATTATGTCAGATCAACCAAATTTCAGAAACTTTCCAGGTTGAAATGTTTTTTGGAGAAAGATTAATATATTTAACACAGTGGATCAAATGTGCTGATGTACATTTCTTGCTTGCTGAGAGCCACATAGTCGCTTACTCTTAATAGTAGTTTTTTTTGGACCAGGGTTGGAATGGTAATCTGGCATACTGGCCATTTTCCCGGTGGGCTGACGCACTTTGGGGCCGTTCGGGGAGGACTGGCCATCCTTAGAAACGAGTGCACCAGTGGGTCGGCCGCGAAACGGGCTGAATGGGTTGCGATAAGCGAAAATGAACTGGCACGTTATGCAGGACGGACCACAACTTTTGTAAAAGACCTGTTAATCTCTGTGTAAAAATAAAATAATGATGCTGCCACCATTCTAAGGTTATTTTTTTCCAAAATCATAGATGGAAATAATCATTTTTAACCACTGATATGGACAGGTTGAACTTACCAACTCACTATTAAAACATCTCAAACATCACATCTTTTACAGAGAAAGCTCGGGAAAACACAAGGAAGACTTAAAGGGACAGTTCACCAAAAATGAAAATTCTCTCATTATTTACTCACCCTCATGCCATCCCAGATATGTATCAATTTATTTCTTCTGCTGAACACAAATGAAGGTTTTAAGAAGAATATCTCAGCTCTGTTGGTCCATACAATGCAAGTGAATGGTGACCAATACTTTAAAGATCCAAAAAGCACATAAAGGCAGCATATAAGTAATCCATATGACTCCAGTGTTTAAATCCATGATAGGTGTGGGTGAGTCACAGATCAATATTTAAGTTTACTATAAATCTTCACCTTTGACCAGCCCTGACCAGTAGATGGCGATATGGATAAAGAATGTGAATCCCAAAAAGCAAAAGAAGAAGAATGTGAAAGTGAAAGTGGAGATTTATTGTAAGAAAAGTACATAAATATTGATCTGTTTCTCACCAACACCCATCATATCACTACAGAAGACATGGATTTAACCACTGGAGTCATATGGATTACTTCTATGCTGCCTTTATGTGCATTTTTAGCAATTTGATGTTCTGTTGGTCACCGTTCACTTGCATTGTAAGATATTCTTCTAAAAATCTTTGTTTGTGTTCAGCAGAAGAAAGTCACACACATCTGGGATCGCATGAGGGTGAGTAAATGATGAGAGAATTTTTATTTATTGGTGAACTGTCCCTTTAATGGCCAATTGAAATGTGCGTTACCATAATTGCAATATTCATAATTTAATTTTATATCCCCAGCAAAGTCATCACAAATGTATCATGAATATGCAATATATCGCCCAGTCATATTTTCACGTTATTTTTGTATCTCGGCCTATTTATCCTGCACTTTGACCATGTTTTGGAGTAAGGATGCATGTGGAATAGTTTAGTCTTGGCTTTTATTTACCCAAGATTATCTAATGCTAGCTTAATCAATGAATAATTGTCTCTATTGCTGCCCTCGCTGCTGTCTAATGTCCTCTTGTCTGTGTCCAGCTTTTTTGGACCCCAGACCTCCCAGACATGTCGTCCCAGGCATCAGTGACAGACGTGCAGCAGATGAGCAGCAATCAGAAGTGTGCCTTTTGCAAGGATGATGTATCCCCAACTCACATGTATAGCCACCTCAATTCACACTTCCAGAACAAAGCTGGCGATTGACAAACGCGGGCAAAGGACCGCCCGCAGGACTGCAAAGGGGCTTTATTCGTGGTTTTGTCGAGTAGGGCGCTACCCGTCAGAACACATTTGCTCATGTGCTTCAGTGACACCATGAAGAGAGCGGAACCTTCCACGCTCGTTTATTTAATTAGGAGGATATTAAACGGTTCATTTTAGGCCTGTTATGTCTTAGCTCTATTTTATTTGGAGGCATTCTGATGACTGTGCGGTGAAGACATGCTTGCTTTAATTTTCAAGTCATTTAATTCAAGATGGTAATATAAAGGACATTCATATCTCAGAGAGTCTCATAATTGTAAACGCTGATCATGTGAGGTCAGTCCAATGCTGTATCATTTGAGAATTAAATGTCACATCGTTTCATTTTTAGACACCCCTTAAATCTGTTTCTTCATATGTTTCCAAAACTAAAGAACACTTTTAAGTTTGCATTTATTCCATTAAAAACAAAACATCAATTTATTTTTTCTTTAAAAAGGGTTAGTACTCCCAAAATTAGAAAATATGTCATTGTTTACTCGAAATCAAGTCGTTCCGAACCCATAAAAACACCATGGAACACAAAAAGAGAATGTTATGGACTGACAGCCTCAGTCACCATTCACTATTATTGTATTGAAAAAAGATGCAATAGAAGGAAGAAAAAAAGTCAGTTTTGGAACGACATGAAGGTATGTAAATGATAACAGAATTATATTTTTTCTGTGAACTACCCTTTTAATGTCATGCTGTCTCAAGCCATGTGTGTGTGGGTGTATATATATATTACATTTTGTGAATATATTTACCTTGTTGTGATTGCATTATTTTCAGGCATAAAGGGGACCGAGGCTAGTTGTCACACAAAGAAGTCACTACGTCAGGCTGTCACAATTCCAATTACATAAATGTGCATTTTCCCTATCAGTGTTTTTTTGTTGGTTTCAAACACCTTTGTCTTAAAAGTCTTACATTTAAATTATTTTTAACCTGAAAAATTTTTTCATAAATGTCAGGTCGGGGCAGGTTGTCACATTTATTGGGGGCAAGATGCCATGCGTTTTATATTTTATGATTGTACATCTGTTATGGAATTACAGCATCTTTTGCCAAAACAATGATTTCATTTGACATTTTGGCTTTCGTTAATTGTTTTGAAAAATTCCTGTTTAAAATGAGCTGAAAAGCCTAAAAAAAGGCTATTTTACCCCATATAATGTGACATCAACATGTGTTCAGTGAACTTCATCTTTCCTCCTGGGCAATAACTCTAGAAATGTTCAAAATCTTTTCATGTAGCTCAGACTTTAAAGTACTGTATGTGTCTTAATTTACTTTAAAAAATAAATCCACTCTGAGAAATATTCACTGGAGTTAAAAAAGTGTGACAACTTGCCCCAGTCTCCCTATTTTCGCAGCACATCTAGTATAAGCAGTTCCAGCAATGCAGTAGGACATTTGGAGAAAAAAAAATCCATTGAAATGTTTTGGAAGTAATAACTCCTAATTGCATTAATTTGTTCCACCTGTATGAGGGAATCTGTTCAGAATGAGAAATATTTCTTAGATCATTATTCCAACGATAAACACCATCTGCTCTCTGAAATCACGGCTGCGCAGGTATTGCAGGTTAATTGTTACTACACATAGTATCTAATGAAGCTCACTTTGCAATTACATGCACGATTATCCTGTGATTTACAGTATAGTGTATTATTTTGTTGCCTTCTTGCTAATAGGCTTGTCTTCTACATGTGTTTAGGGCTCTGCCGTTCTCCCACATGAATGAACAAACGTGAATAGCACTTCAATGAATGGAGGAGTATTGTGTAAACCGATATCCACCCCACAGACCTCCTCTTAATACCAAAACATTCAAGCTTTGTTTTGAATCTTCTATTGTGTTGTCTCGTGCTTATAACACTCTGCAGTGCACTAGACAGTACAGATGCACGTGAATTTTTGAATGGAAGACTCTTAAACCATGTCCTTGATGCTGCATTGGACCATGTGTGGATAATTAGCAGTTTCATAAACAAAGGTAATCATTTTCAGTAATTCCAGTGACGATGCGTTAAGCAGAAAGGGAAATGTGTGTAGTGGCACACGTCTTTGCTGTGAAGACCTCCCAGCACCCCAAATTTCAGCCTGCTAACACACACACACACACACACACACACACACACACACAATCAGTAGATGAGATGTGTGAAGAAGAAGAACTAGATTGTGTTGTTGTTTCACACTGGCAGACTCGCTCTGCATATGGGGACATTTCATGTTTCATTGATAATCTGTTTGCAGAAATGATTCCATAAAAATATTGAATATTGGATCATGTACCGTCATCCCCGCTGGTTATTGTTGCAAAATAAACCCTGATGTAAATTGGAGGGATTTTTTTGCAATTGTGACTTGCCTGATTTTTGCACAGCTCCTTGCCAAATAAATAAATGGGCATGAAACATATCGTTTTATATGAGTCTAAATTATGTGAGAAGAAAGTGCATGTGGTGATACAGAAGAAACGATGCTATAATAGCACAGCTATGTAGAAAATCGGTTGCCCGGGACAACGGTCAGTTGGACAGCTTGGATAAAAGCATTGAATCGCAGAATACCTCTGATTGACCAAACAAGTATTCCAGAGAGCCGTGTGATAATCTTTGATAGTGTATGTTTGAGCCATGGTTTATATTGCGAGTATAGGCCTAATCTTGGCCTAAAGCGTGACACGTGAGATTTAACTGGATATTCACTATATAACATGGCCTCAAGTGCATTATTGTTTTAATAAAACAATTACTATTTCATAAAAATGGAAAGGGCACAAGTTTCCTCAATACCTTATTTTTAAGCAAATCCATCAATTGTCATTGTTCCACTATAATATATTATCTGTGACATAACAGAGCATTGCTAAGCAACTATGCTTCGTTAAAAAAATCTGCTGTTTTAAACTACACATTTATAAAATATGCCATTTGTGAAATGCATGTCTTCAATTTCATATAAAAATATTTTAGTCATTAAATCATCTAGCTCTAGTGGCGTAGATTCCCGGAGAGATGGGGTACCCTCCCTCCTTCTTCCAATAATAATAAGTAAGTACAGCCCCACCAATATTTATACTATGATCAATGGAAACGGAAATTCTTCATGCTGTAAACCACCAATTTTCAAGCTGAATCTACGCACTTGTCTAGCTCCATATGCAACAAAAATAACAATCTGCTTTGGGTGCAGCTAGGGCTGGACTGGGAAGAGAAATCGGACCCGGGATTTTATATAGCAACTGGCCCAAAAATGGTCCTTTTCTGCATATCATTTTGTGGTCCGTTCTGCATAATGTGGCGGCTCATCTTAGCTAATTGCGACCCATTCAGCTGGTTTTGCCAGATTACCAGTCCAGCCATGGGTGCATCCAAGGTTGTAGCCAGGAAATAACGTCTACGTCGCCCTCAATAAAAATGGACTGACCAAGTTTCAGCAAAATTCTTTTTTTTTTTTTTTTTTTTTTTACTAAATTTTGCTTGATAGGAGAACCGACAGAGAACCGACACATTCAAACAGTTCTTTCACATTTTCAGAAATCAGAATTATATATATATATATATATATATATTTATTAGGGCTGACAATCGGTAAAATGTTTTAATCTAATTAATTACATAGTGTCCCTATTAATTAATCACATATACAAATATTTGCTGAGAAAGCCCCTTATATAACAATAATTAAATATATGATGAAATAATTATACATAATTATATTAAAATACATAAAAATTATATATATATATATATATAAAATTAAAAATATTCAGATGATTAAAATGATTTACATTCCTGTAGCAGAAGAGTTCATCATTAATAAGACAAAAAGCGGCTTTATAATACAATGTGTTGTTTACTACCATATTATTGATCATAAGTCAATCATTGGCACACAGTTCACAGCAATCCATTACACAAGTGAATTTATCAATCAGTTGGAGATTTATTATGAGGGCTTGTTTAAGGACCGTCAATGTACACCTGCGTCAGACATGCTTGAGTAGCGTCTCGGGTGCGTTGCGTCATAAACATAATATGTTTAGGTCACTGTATCAAGTTAAATATAGTTTAATACTTACAACACATCTTGAGATCCCTTAATTTGGATTTTCCCTCCATCAAGTGTTTTGAATGCAAGAATGTAACGCATGTTTGTGTTGTTCTGCTGATGGTTGTTTTCTTCACTGTATAAACTGTGTGTTGCTCACACAGCTGAAGTTTCACTTACTGCCCTCTGGAGTAAACAGGTGGTACTACAAGCATTTCTCAGGAATCTTCCGGGTGCATTGCGATTAAATGCGTTAATTATTTTAATGCGTTATTTTTTGTTAAATTAATCGCACTGAATTAACGTGTTAAATCGACAGCACTAATATATATATATATATATATTTCTTTTTTAAATTCAAAATAATCTCTGATATTTAGAGGAATTCTGTGTGAGCATAGGTCTCCTACCCTTTGTTACGTCACTGAGTGCAGTGACATCGCGCAAATTGTTATTTCAGCTGGAACACTGTTGGCCAATCGGCATCTAGGGCCGAACTATCCGTTTTATTAAGGTAGGCTAATATAAGCAATTAATGCAACTGGCATAAAAAGCGACATTGTTTTGGTAAAGCAAAAACAGCATAACAACTGAGACACACGATGTGCATTTTGATCTATTTGCAAGCTGAATATTGCATCTCGAACGAGCACAATGTGTTGCGCATAATACACGACCCAACTTGGATAAACACACCACTCAAATTCTCCTCTCTCTCATCAAACCATGAATTTATTCTAAAAGGCATCACATATGAACTCACTCTCTCTCTCTCTCTCTCTCTCTCTCTCTCTCTCTCTCTCTCTCTCTCTCTCTCTCTCTCTCTCTCTCTCTCTCTCTCTCTCTCTCTCTCTCGAGTCTTAGACAGATGCTTGTACATAATTACGTTGTCAGTGCTCGTTATTTGGAAGAGGAAATCTGTACTGACAGTTTCTGTGTCCATGTGTTTTTTCTTTCATCTTTTCTTTTTTTTTTTTTTTTCCTGCCCTTGCTGTTGACTCGGTTTTTGACAGCATAATGTAGAAAGTGCAAGACAGAAATATGGTTGATTATTCAAAAGATCTATAGACCGCGTGCATTATCTTCAGTAAAGCAGGCCGTACATGCATCTGTTCAACACTTTCTAGCTGTATACACGTCGTGTTTGGATTAAAGTATGGCAGAGAGGAGGAAGAGGAGGGTTATAGATGGAGATGGAGAAGCAGCAGGCTGATTACGAGGTGTCAAAATTGCCAGGAGCAAAAAGGTGAAAGCAATCAGGGGTGAGAAGAGTGCAGCATTCGTGAGGGGCAACTAATTATCCAATTCATTTGTGGAGTGCCGCATTTGAGGCTGAACGCTGACAGATTGGTGCGGAGGAGAGGGGAGGTGTTAGAACAATGAAACCTGGATCACCCTCATTATTGCCGCATGCTAATCAGCCGCTCCATCGGCGCTGCTGATGCGGCTGCACAGTTCATGGAAAAACAGCAAGTCACCAGCTTCAACTGATGGAGAGAGAGAGAGAGAGAGAGAGAGAGAGAGAGAGAGTCCACAGATGCAGACGAGCCAAAAGACGATTTGCTTGAATCCTAATTTAAAATGAACTCATCCATCCATCACTTTTTCTGTCGGTGTAGTTAAACTGAAAATAATTGTCAAGAAACTTAGTGTGCTCGTTGTAGTACATCCAAGTATATATATATATATATATATATATATATATATATATATATATATATATATATATATATATATATATATATATATATATATATATACACATACTATATACATTTATATAAAAATATAGGCTACATGAATCCAAAAATATAAAAAGAAAATTTAACAATCACGCTGGTAATGTAAAGAACATTCAATAATTTATTCACTTAAGTTTCATGCTATTTATTGTCAAGCACATAAGGGCATGAATATAATGACATTAAATTACCATCATTTCAAACATCTGTTGTTATTTCATTTGTCTAATCTTTCCTCAATTAATGTTTCCTTATATGTCCTATAACAGCGTTAATGTGAATTACCTGCAAGATTTTTTTCTACTTTTACATATAATAATAATAATAATAATAATAATAAAAGAGATTATAAGAATCAAATTTAATGTTCATTGTTTTTTCCAAAAAAACAAATAATTTTAATTATTTAATTATTTGCTAATAATTTTCTCAAATTGGCGAATGTCGATTGTCAATAAATTATTTCACCTCACTTTCGTTTTCTCTCTCTCTCAGAAATAATATTTCGATGTATTTATTTATTTAAAATAAATAAATCTCGAATAAAATCTCAATAGTAAACACTGAAAAAAGAAAATTGTTCAAAAATGCTGAAATGTATGGCGACATTTAACCAAATTCGTTTTAAGCGGAGAATAAATGACAAAGAGCCAACTTTGTAATATTATTAACTTGATAATAGACGTAATGTATTCATAAACACATTCAATGCATGGCATAAATGACTGCATTATTGTGACATCATAACTTTTACAACATACTCTATTGTAACTGCATCAACAGTCGTTCATTTGACATAGCTTCGAAATCATTGTGACATCACAGAACGGAACTCTGTTATTGAGTTGATCGAAATCGACATTGTTTATGACGTTATTAATGATAGATCCGGTTGCAAAAATCTCTCTCTTAGCTCTTTCATTTATTTATCTTTGGTCAAGCAAACCATGCATAAACAGGTTTTCTTAATGCCCTGCAGTCCTCGGCATTCACAGGAAAAATAGCCTAATAAATAATGAAATAAATGGTCTTTAAAAAATATCAGAAAATCCATCTCTTTACAATAATCCCCGAGAAAACATAATTGAAAATATATCAACATGATTTCGATTATTTCTTTTTGCACAGCCAAATAAGCACAAACGGAACTCTGCATCACTGTCAGACTATTGCCAAATAACAGTCTGGGAGAGGAGAGGGGGAAAAGATGGTGGAATTAATATGTAGTGTTAATTAACAGGAAGTCTGAGGCAGTCTCAGCGTCATCACTGACAGAGTTTGATCAGAGGAAGAGATTCACACAGTATTGTCCAAAGCGTTTATTATGACTCCTCTGTGTTGCATAAACCTTGCATTTTTATGCAAACACCTGAGAAGGGAAGATACAGCTGTAATACTAAATGCATTGATTAATTTGCAGTGCATGGAACTTTGTACAGTATGTATATATATATATGTATATGTATATGTATGCCATTGTCTGGTCATATTTTTTTTTTTCCGATTTAGCTTATAATGAAAAAATAACCATAAACTTGTCCGGACATGACAGTGCCGCAGCTATAGGCAGACTTTCAGATAAGATTTTGATTGAAATATATTCATGAATTATATTCATATATATGAGACATTTGCATTGTAGGATATAGTTGAGTAAATGCACATCTCAGCTGGTGTCTCAGGGCAGTTGGCCGATATTTATAGCCTCGCGATGGCTCGATGGCCATCTCTCCATATCAAAGTCGTGCAGACAATCAACAACTTCCTACAGAAACACATGTGCATGCATGACTGGATGCAGACCAAATGTAAGGGCAAGAGAGGATATGAGAGCCACCCCGCAGTTTACATGTTACCCAACAAATAACGCAACGGTCCTTCTCAGTTCAGGATGCGTCGCGGTTCTTCCTCATGTCAGCCGAAATGTGTTGAAGCGAAAGGCTGCCTTCCCTAGGTCTCTGAGCAGTCCTGCCTGCTTTGTCTGTTTGTTTCCATGCACCCCCCCGATCCTGGAGCACAGATTTGGCAGTCACAGCAAGTGATGACAGAGGCATTGGTGAGATCGCACCCAGAACCCCAGAGGACGTTACCGTTTCTGAGACAGCAGTAGAAAGGAAGGCCTCTGAGCCCATTCAGCTGCTTCATTTGAGATACTACATGAAATAAAGCACGTTAAAGTCATTTAGTTTTGTGTTTATGTAGCTCGGTTAGGAGAGTATGGCGTTAGGAACACTAAACTCATGGGTTAAATTCCATGGGAATACATTTACTATATCTTGAATGAACTTTAAATAAATATTTCAGAAAAATTAAATGATCAGGTTTTTAGGGTAAAAGTTATATCATATAAGAAGAAGTGTATTGTTGGTGCCAGACGGGCTGGTTTGAGTATTTCTGGGATTTTCACACACAACAGTCTCTAGAATTTACTCCAAATGGTGCCAAAAACAAAAAACATCCAGTGAGTGACAGTTCTGTGGATGGAAATGTCTTGTTGATGAGAGATCAACAGAGAATGGTCAGACTGGTTCAAACTGGCAAAGTCTACAGTAACTCAGATAACCTCTCTGTACAATTCTGCTGAGATGAATATCATCTCTGAATGCTGTTCTGAGCAGGTTGGTGCTGTTTTGGCAGCATGAGGGGGACCTACACAATATTAGACAGGTGGTTTTAATGTTGTGGCTCATTGATGTATATATATATATATATATATATATATATATATATATATATAAACATAATGTTACATTTGAAAATGTAATTTTTTGTAGTATTTGTAATTATTTGTCATATATACACATATTGTTTATGTGTGTGAGACTTTTTTTTTATACCAGTGAAAATCATATGTAAACATATTTCATATAGGCTGCTTTACAAAAAGTACAAATAAAGAAATTTGATATATTTCCATTTATAAACACACACACACACACACACACACAAACAGGGGCGTAGCAGTCATTTTAAAAGTGTGTGTGGGGGGGGGGGGGGGGGGCACAGCTGTCAATAGGTGGATCACACAGACCCAACACTTACAGTGCTGTATTAATATATTACAGTATATATTAATAAATAAGTATGATATTATTATTACATTAATATATACATATTTTGTACTTTTAATATTTGAAGTATTTTAAAGATTCAATTATTGCAAAAGTTTACAAAATTAGCAGCAAAATTAAAGGGCATCTTGTGGAGCACTTGCTTCTGTTTCACACTTGTCAATAAAACACTGAGCACAAGCTGGTCCTGAATAAATGATTTACTCAATCACAATAATGTAATTTTTTACTTTGTGGGATTTAAATGTATCCAAGTTGCTCCAGTGTTTTGACTACATTCACCAAAATTCATTCAGATCCATTTAATCATTAAAAATGACCATTTCTGATGATGCCAGAAGGTGATAAAAAATGAGTGTCTGTGTGAAATGAGACTATTTTCATCCTTTACAGTGTGTATGTCTACAGACCTACACAGAGACTTTAGTAGAGGTTTTGAGCATTGTAAGAACGAAGCAAATCTGTCATTTCCCTGCAGTCTGTGAGCTGCTGAGCATGACTTTATCAAAAGACAACAATAATAGTCTTAATAATAACTTAATAAAGACTAATGTGCTGATATAAACTCCACTTACAATGTGTGTTTAAAAGAAGGATTGTCCTTTGGGTTTTTTCTGCAGTGCATTTCACGTAATGATGCGCTGATAAATACCTCTCGTTTGTGTGTTCCTCATTAATAGATTATTAATTTAGATAAACATCAATAACGATAAATAACATTGTTCCATTGTTGAAAGCAGCTTTGTAGGACTGAACAGAGCCGCCTTGATCAGACTGTCTGACTGACGGACTGTTACATAAGGGATGTTTCGGCTCATGAAACTCACCTGTGATTGGACGGATGTTTCGCTCATTCAGCCAAAGAAACAAAACGCAACAAATACTGTATACAAATCCACCATTTAGACTCAGTATGGGATAAGCTTGGTAAAGTGCAGGGGATGTGTCCCCCACAACTGCTACACCCCCATTAGCCATGTCGGGCTAATCAGCCGAGGAGAGCGATAAGACCGAGCTGGATGCGGCAGTTCGAGAAAGAGAGAGCCACACACAGCTGCCA
Organism: Moxostoma hubbsi; assembly: GCA_032164185.1. Lineage (NCBI taxonomy): Eukaryota > Metazoa > Chordata > Actinopteri > Cypriniformes > Catostomidae > Moxostoma > Moxostoma hubbsi. The sequence goes on from JAVLUX010000011.1 coordinate 252,564, forward strand.
TGTGTGTTTATGTTTGTAAGTTTTCATTAAACATTATTTTGATTGTAGTCTGTTCCCGCCTCCTCCTTTCCCATCCTTAACCATGTTGCTTTGGTGCTGAAACCCGGGAAGGAGGAGGGATGCACTGTCGTGGAGTCCTTGCTGTCCGGCCAAAGGAGTAGCCGCAGCTGCAGCCGCCTGCCGGGGGATGGAGGAGTCGCTGCCGGCCGCCTGGACGCGGAGGAACGGCTGCCGTATGCGAGGGGAGGAGGGGCTCACTGCCGGCCGCCAGAACATGGAGGGGCTTTCCATCCACCAGGGTTCAGAGGACTCGCACCGGTCAGCCTGGGGTGGAGGGCTGTCATCCACCACAGGGTGGAGGAGTGGTCGAGGACCAGGTGACGGCGTGTCGGGAACCGGCAAGCAATATATTTCTCTCTCTCTCTCTCTCTCTCTCACTGTCGCTCCACCTTGCGCTTTCCCTCTCCTCTTTTCCCTCCCCTTATCTGCCTCCCAGGTCTCAAAAGGTGGAAGTGCAGCCGGAAGTGCAACGTGATGTACGTCATACTGGGGGTTCCCCAGCCTGAGGCAAAAGAGGGAGGAGTGTGACAAGGGGAGGTCCACATGGCTGGCCCCCAATCGGGCTAATCAGCCGAGGAGAGGGATAAGGCCGAGCTGGATGCGGCAGTTATAGAGAGAGAGAGCCATACGCAGCTGCCGTGTGTGTTTATGTTTGTGTCTTTTAAGTTTTCGTGAAACATTATTTTGATTGCTCATGATTGGTGGAACACAACTATTTAAGGAGTAATACATCATCCGGGTACTCGTAGCACACTTTGTTTATTTTGTATTTTTTTGTTGCATTTTCAGTGTAAACATGCAACTTGTAGTTGCACCACAAAAAGCAGTAGAATAGTGCAGTAGTGTGCGATTTGGGATGCACCTAAAATTAAGTAACAATGCTACAATTTATGATTATGGCATAACTGACCTTTCAGAAACAATAATGAAATAGAGAAAAATTATTGTATGTTGGCAAATACAAATACAATAGCAATACAGCTCTGTTTGATGTTGGAGTGAAATCTGTGGATTTTATCTTTTCTAGATAGAGGGATAAAAAGAGAAATAGGAAAAAAGGGAGGAAGAGGAGGAGGAGGAGGGAAAACAAGGGTTAAGGCAGCAAGAGAGAATCCATTCTCGGCTTAATGACCTAGCCTAGCTGGGCGAGGACGGCAGGGAACATGCTCTTGACTTGTACCGAATTTGCCAATTAACACCTCGGATAACAGGCAGCCTCGGAACATCAGGCGCGGTGGGAGGAGAGGCGCACATGCACTTTGTTTTTCATTCTTGGCCTGTTTCCTATGGCTGAGAGTCATTTGAGCATCTGAAGGACTTGAGTTTGGTGGTTCAGTCATTTATTTTGTCTACGAAGCCACACGGTGAACGTAAAGAACCAGCGATTGGAATTTAAAATTGCTTAAAGAACTAGGTACATTTCGTCCCTACATCTGGAGAAATATTGGCTCCCATTTTATCATCATACCTAGATGCCGTGTTAGTCTTCTTTCTTCCTTCGTCTTTCTGCCTACTGATATCGTTCTCTATTTTCACACTTGCCCATATGGCGCTTGAAGCCTCAATTAGATCCACAACTCTGGTTTCCAAGATACTATCGTCTTCGATTTGTCTTTCTCCTAGGCCTGGCTCACTCTCCCACTCTCTCTCTCTCTCTCTCTCTCTCTCTCTCTCTCTCTCTCTCACTCTTTTGTTGCTCCTATTGAACAAATGAAGACTAACAGGCTGATATCATCTTGATCACAAAGTTAATTATTCAGAAATCTAGATCTTGACTCTGCTCTCCTTGGTTGAAGCACCCACTCCTCTCCAGCCTATTATTTTCTCACATGTTTATCAGACGCCTAAACAACACCTTGGGCGGGTGTGAATTTTCAAGCCCCCAGTGAAATTCTCACTGGGCTCCGTCTCTGTTTTTCCTCAGAGTCCATTTACAGGTAGGAGAGAGGCACCGCTGCTAGGTCCTAATGACTGAAGTGCACTGTCTGAAACACCTTTCGGCCCGTGTGTACCATGGACGTCCCTTGCATCAAGCACCGAGCTTCAAGCTGGTAAAATGGAGTGTAATTGAATAAATCTACGTGGTTAGCACCACGTTTCCGCTGGATTCATCATTCCACACGTCGCTTCGCAATTCATTAGCAGCTATTTTAACAGAATCATCAAAGATAAGATACATAATTGATAGGAGGTTCACACCGCAGCCAAAGGTGATGTAGTGCCTCACCATTCTGTGGCTTACTTTTACAAGGATAACACTCTGAGTTGTGTGTTGTGCTTGGATAAGGAACGTCGGCCTCATGGTTAACACTCCATTGACAGCGATACATTAAACACCTCGGCCCTGTTTGCTTACACCCGATCGGCACCGCTTCATCACGGCGTCCGTTCTGCTCACCTCTGAGGTTACGAGATCGTAACGTGGCTTGTCGATGAGACAGGCAAAGAGAATGAGATCTGTGCTATAGAGGTCCACACACCGTGTTCATTTATTTATGCAGTGTGAAGAAACCATCTGGCCGTGATGAAATTGAAAGTGTATGTAATCTGGCAGGCGGAGTGTATGACTGACACCTCATGCTGTATTAGTGGGAGGACAAAATCATTAATAATCAGTCTGAACTAGCACAGTGACTATGTAAGAAAACGCTTCGGATTCTTGAAAGTCTCCCAAACAATAGCGATTCATTTACATTCACAAAACGACGGGTCAGATACTATAAGATCATCTTTACCATTATTGAGTTGTGAGATAATAATTCCAATGTGCCCCTCCTTTAAAACAAGCTAAAATCTGGGTTCCAGTAAGGCACTTACAATGGAAATGAATGGGGGCCAATCAGTAAATGTTAAAATACTCACTGCTGCAAAAGTATAGCCACAAGACATAAACAATATGCATGTTAACATAAATTTAGTATGATAAAATTGCTTAATAATAATTTTTCTGTGTTATGTCCAATTTTACAACTTCGTTGTCATGGCGACATACTACCGCAAACCCTAGAGCGACTGTAAAAATGACAATTTAAACAACTTACAGCTCAAATAATACATACGTTTTAATAAAACAATGAATGTAAGTGCTTTTATAAAATTATAAGCTTCACATTTCTGCCTTTAAACCCTCCAAAAATTGGCGCCAATCACTTCCATTGTAAGTGCCGCACTGTAACCTCCATTTTTGCTATTTGAAAGTTGTCCATATGCAGATGTGAAAAGTTTGATAGACTCCTAAGTCAATGTCTTATTTGTCGCATACAACAATTTCACACAAATTGAAAATGTTTGGTCCACCACCTCCAAGGGTGGACAGGGGGGGACACAGGGGACACGTCCCCTGTACTCTTTAAAAAGGGTGATTCGGTCCCCTGCACTTTTCCAAGCTTATCCCATACTGAGTCTAAATGGTGGATTTGTATACAGTATTTGTTGCGTTTTGTTTCTTTTGCTGAATGAGCGAAACATCCGTCCAATCACAGGTGAGTTTCATGAGCCGAAACATCCCTTATGTAACAGTCCGTCAGTCAGACAGTCTGATCTGGCTCTGTTCATTCCTACAAAGCTGCTTTCAACAATGCAACAATGTTATTTATCATTATTGATGTTTATCTAAATTGATAATCTATTAATAGCCACCTACAGACAGCTGTGTCCCCCCACTTTTAAAATGACTGCTACGCCCCTGACCACCTCCCATGACTGTGTGTTTATATATGAGAAAATCCTATGTACATAATAAACACATTTAAAATGGTTTAATCCTACATGGAAAGTTAATGCAGCAACTTTTTTCCAATCAGCCTGATGAGGCGAGCGAGGGATAAAGGCGACCGGAGTCGGCAGTTCGAGAGAGAGCGAGAACTACAGGCAGTTGACCTGTGTGTGTGTGTGTGTGTTTATGTTTGTGTATTTTTTTGTTTAAGTTTATCATTAAACTTTATTTATATTGTCAAGCTGGTTCTCGCCTCCTCCTTTCCCTTATAACCCCTTTACAGACTCGTCCCTCCTTTTATTTAAAAAAGCAAAATTCAAGGTTCCAACTTGTGTTATTTGAGCTGTAATGTTGTTAAAATTGTAATTTTTACTGTCATTTGAGGGTTTGTTGACATTACATTGTCATGGCAACGAAGTTAGTAAGTGATTTTCACACTTAAGCCATGTTGACATGCATATCCTTTATGTCTTGTGGCTATACTTTTGAAAAAAAGAGTAATTTAACGTTCAAACATTGGCTCCATTTACTTCCATTGCTTTTATTCAAGGAAAGGAGGGACAAGTCAAAAGTAATTTTGGTGGTAATCAATATTACCCCACGAATGCTGTCAATTGAGCTTTACTTGTACTGAACCCTGCAATTACTTTAAGGTCTTTTAATTTAGTGCAAAACAAATTTGCTGCCTACTCTTCTCACACAGTCTGCTATCTGGGGATGAGCTAGTGCAATTCTCCGCTGGATTTTCTGTGACAACAACCTGCAAAGTGCTCCCACAACCCTAATCTGCACGTCAGGGACCCCACACCTCCTGAACACACACGGCTTTTGTTGTTTTCCTGCGATTCCTGCGTTCGTTCTATTGTGTCTCCGCCTCACAGATGCATTCACGACACAATCATGGGACGTGTACATACAGTACAGCGTGAATATATGCTCAAGAGGATGAATTTATAGTTGTGACCATTTCACTAGCCTTTCTGTTGTTATGATGAACCAACTCCAGCCGTAAAAGTCAGGTTTGGATGTAAAGCTGAGAAGCAGGTATGAAAAGTAATAAAATCCATTTTCATCTCATCTTTCAGCTCATTTTAAGGACATTTGATTGCTGTAAACTTACATTGTAACTTTTCTAGTTACTGTAGCTCAGCTGGTAGAGTGTCGCTAATGCTACGCCAGGACTGAGGGTTTGATTCAAGGGGAACACACATACGGGCTGTTTCTGTAACACTTTTGGCTCACGTGTCGACTCGATTGCTCTTCAGGACTCGTACCCCGGTCCCTTACATCATCAGTTGAGCTACTGCACAATTTAATCACACTCGAACACTCGATGCAAATGTTAAAACAACTAAAATAATAAGGTTCAAAACAGTGTTACTATGAATGCAAACTTAAATACAGTGAAAAAGACACTCTATTAGCATAACATAAATATATATATAAATAAATAAACATTTCCAACATCCTTTTGAATGTCCGTGTACTAAAATAAAAATTTGATGCCATGAGAGCGCCTTTGTTTATTATTACTATTATTTTGAATGGTCGTGGAAAATGAAGCAATGCGATAACAATTTTACCTGGTTGCAAAAAGTAGTCCGTTAATTTACCTGATGAACTTTCACCTTTTGCTGACCCTTTATGCTTCGCAGAACTAATACGTGCTTCAAAATCACTTGCTTCTGCTTCCCACGAAAGCAGGGGCGTTTCTAGAGACTCTGGGGGCCCCAGGCAGAAAGGGCCTCTTGCTTTCGTTTCCTTTTAATATGCCCAGATGGGTAAATCCGCTTCATGGCCCATCATTTAGTTGCCAATCTGAAACTATGAAACATTTGACAGCAAGCTCATAGCACGGGGGCCCCTTTAGGGGGGTTCCGGACTTATGATTGCAGAGTCTTGTACCATCAAATAATTTAAGGGGGTTCCATGTTGTCATTGCTGTGGTCCAATGTAATAGCCGTCCTTTGAGGGGGGCCACCTGCCAGCTTGGGGCCCCAGGCAAATGCCTGGTTTGCCTATCCTGTTGCAACGTCTCTGCACGAAAGCATGGGTATTTTTTGAGCAAATCTTCAGTAAATTTGCACTTTCGTTTGGGCATTGTTTCCACTCAGCTGTCATTTGCTGCTACTGTCAAGCAACTGTTTGATGCCGAACACAACAGCGCTTCATGCGTTCGCGGTGAGATTGACAGGCGGGAATTTGGCCAATAGTTGCTGCAAGCCTCTTATAATTGACCAATTGGTGTGCGAGAAGGTGGGACTTACAAAGAGGTGTTAAAGCAATGCAAACATGCGTGCACACACAATGAAGTATTAGACCAGATGCACATCATAATGCAACTAAAGCCGAATCCCGGACATTTTTGCAAATTTAGAAATCCCGGCCGGATGCTCGAAAAAGAGGACATATGTTCACCCTAAGTATTACAGACCCACCTACATTCACGCACTTATTTCAATGTGATTAGCTTGAGCGGTTGCTCACCCGATAGAGTGTTGGACTTTAAACTTTGATGTGGTTGGAGCCCAGTCGAGCACGCAAGCTGACACATGAGATGAAAGTGTCATTGTAGTGACAACAAATGACATTGCTTCTGAAAATGTGCTTTTCATTTCTCATTTTGTTTTTGGACACTTTCGGTTAGGTTTTGGTGTTGGTTAGGCTTTGTGTAAACCTCGTTTGATTTTCGATCATTATTGATTATGTTTAGGTTAAAGTTTTAGGTTAGGGAGGTACGTTTTGCTCATTAAATCCTCCATCTAATGCTCACCTTAAAAACCTGGTCTGATTACAACAGCATTTCACTCGCTTTTGGCCCCCCCCACTGGACAGTACACTGGAAACACAAGTAGGTATAGCTGCAGGCCTGAGATCTCCAAATGGGGGCATAATCTAACTTATGGGTCATTGACAAATAAGGTTGTAACACCTGTGTCATGTTCTCAGAAATTGAATCTTTGTGTCCAATTTGGTTTCATACATTTTTTAAAGGCATTTTATAGCATTTATAGCAAAAACAATAATAAATAAAAATAGGAAAAAAAACTTAAAATTGTCATGTAGTGTACAGAAATTATAATGCTTTCTCTGCACCTTGAATACATGAAAAACGTCCACATGGTTAGGGTTAGGGTTAGGTTAGGGGCTTGCTATTATCTTTGCTATATCCTTCTCGTGCAACATGAAAAAGGCATGCAATTTAGTTTTGAAAAACTGTAGCCACGGTCACATAATGTTCATGAGACCAGGCTGGTTACAGTGCATTTGTAATGTGTTGGCCAAGCATTTGTCGCAGCGTTTTTGTACCTTTGTATGTTTCTGGCCTAAGTCTGTTAAAAGCGCATACACCAAATGAATGTAATGTAAATGCACTGTCATAATAAAGTGTATAAGTATTCTGTAGTTGAATATTTTATAACATTCGCTGGAGTGCAACTGACATATTGCAGCAGAGTTGATCTTGAAATGTACGTGCCTGCTTTGTATTTTTAGGTCAAGTTTATTGCAGATCGCTGGACAGCAATCAAACATGGTTTATGATAGTGCCATCCTGAAATTTCATCTCCCCAGCCATGATGGCAGAAAAAGAGAGGGAGAGAGAGAGAGAGAGAGAGATATGTGTCCTGGCAGGCTTTCCATTGGCATTACTAAATCATACACTGTCTCTCTACAGGGACAAATAAAAACCATCAGTGCTGAATATTTCAGCAATGGCTTGGATTTCGTCATGTGTAGGCCTGACAATATTGATAGAGAAGCCAAAAACATGCTAAACCAAAAGCCAAATGACATGAGACTTGTCTAGTAGCTTCAGTATTAGTAATGCAAGAGTAGTTTTTAATCATTAATTTATAAATACAGGGTTTGCAAGGCGGCAATACTGTATGTGTATGCCCCAAACATTCTGGTTTTGTATGAAACCCCTAACCCTAAATCGTTGCAATTAAGTTGATTAAAGTTGCTGTAAGTGATTTTTTTTTCATGGAAAAGTATGCAAAACATGTTCCTACTCCCTTATCTCACCGGTCTCTGTGACAGCTGTAGACTTTGTAAACAGCAAACAAAAACATGTCCGCAGATCGCAGACACTGATGCTTTTCACCTGTCAATCATTTTGCTTCTCATTTGAGGTGGATCAGTGAGGCTATGATTCATAATGTTTGTCAGTTGAGGGCATCATTGTGTCACTGTTTAATTTGACAAACAATGCTGCTCTTTTGCTTGGTTTTGGTCTCAAAATGATCTTTGGAGGGCGGGGTTTTGGAATGAGGGGGCGTGGCTAATTCAACAGCTTAGTCACCTGAAAGCTTCAGAATGCTACAAATTTTGAAATTTGAAATTACACATTGAAAATCTCCATTTGAATTGAACTGATAGAATGTTCAACATTCAAAATTCAAAAATCATTACTTGCATTATTTGCATATTCATTTGTGACCCCCCCCCCACACACACACCCCACAAAAATAAGCTTTTTCGACAAAAGTTTGTTAAAGCGTATTCATCCTAAACACCCTTAATGTGACATTTTTTTTAAACAAATACATATTGCATTTTACAAATATTGCATACTACATTTAGATTTCATAAACCTCATTACGATATCCAACCGTATACTATTTTTTATCTTTAAAAGTGAAATATCAGTGCGATGGAGATAAAATATTTCATTCCAGTATTATGTTTTTATAAATGCCTTTGGATAAGTTGACATGTCCTGCAGTGTGACATGTTGTAAATTCATCTAAAGGTATTTTAAAAGCTTATTATTTCATAATTTAATGCATGCAGCTTTTATGACTTCATATCATTTGAACTACATGGTATATTTGTATTTTTGGCAATGCATTTGTTACACACCAGGACCATTTAAAATACATTATAGTGCTAAAAGTTTATTTAAAATAAAAAAAACATTTAAATGTCAAGATATAGTGACTACAAACAGGATGTAAGACATACACTTTCCCTTATACATTCAAAGTCATTTTAACCTAAAAAATTGATTAATATAGTGTCACACATTATACATCAGATACCCATTTTTTCATAGCTTTTTTGCTTTACTGAATCCAAATTATATTTTAGACATAATGAACATTATAGAGGCCGGCTGGGCTGATTAGAAGAGGGAAAAAAATGATGCATTTAAAAATGTTGCTGAGGATATCATTTACATTCTCTATTTTACTAGAGCACTAAGTTTGATTCTTGGTTTTGAAGCATCAGACCATCACTGACATCTGCCACAATCCAATCTCACTGAGACAGAAAGTGTACGAGAACTGATGGTTATTGATCGATCTGCCTCTGAAGGCCCCTGTTATGTCACCTCTGCGTTCAGGTGATAACTTGTTATTGTGAGATCTGGCTCCTGGAAGATGACTGTTGTCTCTACGACATGTATGTCACCCGGACCTCATGTCTGTAGCTGCAGGTGGCCTGAAGCCTGATTGCAAAACCCTACGGTGAAATGCAGGTCTTTGAGGTTGTTTTCACACTTGGTTCGATTGCTTGGTCCGACCCCAGGTTCGATTCCACCCTTTTGATTACTCACTGCTTGGCTCCATTGCCACATTCACAATACAATGTGACAAACGTCTTTTGTAATGCTACTCATCCGGAAAATGTAGCTGGAAAATAGAAGTAGACCGATATCATTAAACGGTGCTGATAGCTTTTTGGAACTATCGGTTATCGGGAAAAAACATATGCAGATAGTTGCCAATATTTTGTTTTAATTTCCCCCGCATTGTTTTTTAATTCCTTATCAATAAACCTCATTTGGTGAAATGTATACATTTAACACTCTTCATCAGGTGAATCTGTAGGCTATAAAAGGCTTCATTTGGTAAATACTTATATACAAATCATTGTAATGGAGCAAAATCTCTGCAATTTCAAAATAAGAGTCCCCGGTGTATTTTGGGCTTGTTTAAAGTAATAAGTCCTGCGTAGTGGATCAAATCATAATATTTCTGGTTATTATTGGGATTTTGGTTGCACAATAATCTGCTTTTGGAATTTTATTCATTTTGAAGCCTCAGTGTCTGTTCCCTTCATGGTAAGGAAATATAAAGATATTTTCTATTATTCTATAGATCGGCTGATCAATCGGTTATCGGCCTTTTCCACTACCTTAGTTATCATCAAGGTTGGGGAGGGTTACTTTTGAAATGTATTCCACTACAGATTACAGAATACATGCTATAAAATGTCATGTTTAACATATTCTGTTAGATTACTCGAGGTCAGTAATGTAATCTAAATACTTTGGATTACTTCTTCAGCACTGGTAGATTTTTTCACTTGTTTTGATTATAAAAACTCTGGCATTACAGTATCACAAAATACACATGTTAAAAATACATTCTCTGAACAACCCAAATATCATATGTAGTGTTGTTTCTAAAAAAAGATGAATCAAATTGATCTTGTTTTAAGATTTTTAGATATTTTTAAAGGGAAAAAAAATAAAAAATTATTATCAAGAATATAATTTTTGCCCTAATATCAAAGGTCTTACTAGAAAAGAAGTAAATATGATCCAACATAAATGTTTTGATAAAAAAATATGATCATGTCTGGTAACATGTGCATGTAAAATGGCTAGAAATAGTATTTTAGCTTAGCGTAAAGCTGACAATTTACACAAGGTTTATTTCTATTTCTTCTGCTCCAAACTTACTTCAAACGTACTTCAAACGTACTTCTCTGTCTGCTCGTGTGAATGTAACACATCATAAGAAAGTGTTTCACCGCTGTTCAAATGCACTTTGGATCGAATCATATATATGGATAAATGTTTTCCATCTGAAAGCACTAAATATTAAATGAAACAAATGACAATAAAATGCAAAGTAATCTCTTCAGTAATCAAAATACTTTCTGAATGTAACTGTATTCTAATTGGCAATGATTAAATTGTAACTGTAGTGGAATACTACAGTATTTTAAATACGTAATCCCGTTACATGTATTCCGTTACTCCCCAACCCTGATTATCATATCGGCAAAATCCACTATCGGTCGACCTCTACTGGAAAACCTACACTATTGTGAAAATAGCCAGGCTGATCTCACAGTGACATAGGTTGGCTTTCCTTAAGATGAAATCGGACTGTGCTTACAGAAATGCGGAACACTGCCCCTAGTGGCCAAAGCGGTAAGTGTTGTTGGGTTTATGGGCACTTGAGAGCTCCATTTTCCAGCTAAATTGTCCACAGAGGGGCGCCACAATCAAGCCATTTTCTGCTGTATGGGCTGTAATATATCGAAGAGTGATGCATATTTTATAAACTACACTCCCCAGCACAAACCCCAAACCTAAACCTAACCATCAGTGACGTAAAAATATCATGTTGGAGGGAAAACCGCAACCTCGGAATCGTGCGCGCCACTGATTAAGCAAACGTGATAACATCCTGGTTTCAACGCAGGATTGGAAGTCAGATCTCCCACACTGCTGACGCACTTCCGGTTACAACACAAGAGAAGGTGACCATGCTGGAGCCAATTAAAAAGTGTCTTAAAGGAGATGGCTCTTGGTGAATCTGCATAATATGGCTCATCCTAGGCTACCGGAACTCTCGAAAACAACATGCCGACTTCAGCGTGATCATGTTGAAATAGCTGAGCAACAGAAACATTTTGATAAGGCAGTAGCATCACCACTTTTAGTTAATTCTCCCCAATATTATAAGTATATTTCCCTTCTATGTAAACTCTGGTTATGATAACAGTGGGGAATTCCCGTGGTAAATAAAAAGGTCTGAATCTAACAGTCACAAGCTCCACCAGCGATGAGCAGTAGCTAGAGACTAGCATAGAGTTCTTGCACCATTCCGTGTTGATGTAAACACACAAGCCACCACCGCAAGTCTTACCGCACAGAGCTGCATTTCTGTCGGCATGAAACAAGGCGAGCCCATCTAGCTGAATGGCGGCATCCGGAACTCTGTCGCTGAGCCAAGTCTTCGTGAAAACAAGGACGCAGCAGTCTCTAAACTCACGTTGCGTAGCCTGCTGGAGTCGGATGTAGTCCAGTTTATTGTCCAGGGAGCAAACATTTGAAAGCAGGATAGACGGGAGAGCCGGCCGGCTAGGATTTGTTTTTAGACTAGCATGGATCCCCGTCCTCTGCACACTGGTGATCCCCGGCCACCGACCACCGACCAGGCCTGGTCTCCGCAGCAAGCCGAGTTCGCGTAGTGCCTCATGCAGGTCATCGTGCAGCTTGGTTGTTGCATGAATCCTATATTTGAGCAGTGTCTGGCGATGGTAGACACGAACACCGGTTGCTCTGATGTCCATGTGCCGCAAAAGTTGGGTTATTTAACAAAAATAGCACCATTTTGGACTCTATGCTAGTCTCTAGCTACTGCTCATCACTGGTGGAGCTTGTGACTGTAAGATGCAGACCTTTTTATTTACCACGGGAATTCCCCACTGTTATCATAACCAGAGTTTACATTCCCCCCAGCGCTAATGCTAAGGAAGCGCTCTATGAACTGTATGGGGCTATGAGCGAACTGCAGAACGCTCACCCTGACGGACTGTTTATTGTCGCCGGAGATTTCAACCATGCAAATCTCAAGACAGTGCTCCCTAAATTCCATCAGTATGTGGACTTTGCAATGAGAGGGGCGAACGCACTTGATCTTGTTTACACAAACATCCCAGGCGCATACCGGGATGCCCCGCCCCCACCTCGGCTACTCAGATCACATCTCTGTTATGCTAATTCCAGCATACAGACCGCCCGTCAGATGCACAAAACCGCTTCAGAAGCAGGTGAAAACCTGGCCAGCAGGAGCCATCTCTGCTCATCAGGACTGTTTAGAGTGTACTGACTGGCACATGTTCAGGGAGGCTGCAACATATGGCGACTCTACCAACTTGGAGGAATACACAGCATCAGTGACCAGTTACATCAGCAAGTGCATTGATGATGTCACTTACTCCAAGACCATCATCACACGCTCCAACCAGAAGCACGCTGTTGAGGACCCAAGACTCTGCCTTCAGAGCAGGCAACAAGGCAGCCCTAAGAACAGCGAGGGCCAAACTGTCCCGGGTCATCAGAGAGGCAAAGCACGCACACGCCCAGAGAATCAACAGTCACTTCCAGGACAGCGGAGACACGCGGCGCATGTGGCAGGGCATCCAGGCCATCACCAACTACAGGACAACATCAGTTGCCTGTGACAAAGATTCCTCCCTTCCAGATGCGCTGAACGACTTCTACGCTCGGTTTGAAGTGCAGAACGACGTGGTGGCGAGGAAGATCACCCCTCCTCCCAACGACCAGGTGCTCTGTCTTACCACGGCTGATGTGAGGAAAACTCTACGTAGAGTCAACCTACGGAAGGTTGCTGGACCAGACAACATTCCTGGCAGAGTGCTCAGAGGATGTGCAGACCAGCTGGCAGATGTTCTTACTGACATCTTCAACATCTCTCTGAGCAGCACCGTCGTTCCAACTTGCTTCAAGGCCACCACCATCGTCCCCATGTCAAAGAAGTCTTCAGTGTCCTGCCTCAACGACTACTGTCCCGTCGCACTCACACCCATCATCATGAAGTGCTTCGAAAGGCTCATCATGAGGCACATTAAGACCCAGCTGCCCCCCTCACTAGACCCACTGCAGTTTGCGTATCGTCCAAATCGTTCAATAGATGTTGCCATCACCACCACCCTCCATCTGGCCCTCACCCACCAAGATAAAAAGGATTCATATGTTCGAATGCTGTTCATAGACTTCAGCTCAGCATTCAACACAATAATTCCCCAGCACCTGATTGGAAAGCTGATCCTACTGGGACTGGATACCTCCCTCTGCAACTGGACCCTGGACTTCCTGACTTGGAGACCTCAGTCAGTCCGGATCGGGAACAGCATCTCCACCACCACCACCACCACACTGGGCACTGGGAGCCCCCAAGGCTGTGTGCTGAGTCCACTGCTGTTCACTCTGCTGACTCACGACTGTGCAGCAATGCATAGCTCGAATCACATCATCAAGTTTGTCGATGGCACAACCGTGGTGGGTCTCATCAGCAAGAACGACGAGTTGGCATACAGAGAGGAGGTGCAGTGGCTAACAGACTGGTGTAGAGCCAACAACCTGTCTCTGAATGTGGACAAAACAAAAAGAGATGGTTGTTGACTTTAGGAGACCACAAGGCGAACGCTCTCCGTTGAACATCGACGGCTCTTCTGTGGAGATCGTCAATAGCACCAAATTCCTTGGTGTTCACCTGGCGGAGAACCTCACCTGGTCCCTCAACACCAGCTCTATTACCAAGAAAGCCAGCAGCTTCTCTACTTTCTTCGAAGGCTGAGGAAAGCACATCTCCCACCCCCCATCCTCACTACATTCTATAGAGGGACTATTGAGCGCATCCTGAGCAGCTGCATCACTGCCTGGTTTGGGACTTGCATCGTTTCAGACCGCAAAGCCCTGCAGTGGAGAGTGAGGATAGCTGAGAAGATCATCGGGGTCTTTCTTCCCTCCATCAAAGACATTTACAAAAAACACTGCATCCGCAAAGCCACCAGCATTGTGGATGATCCCACACATCCCTCACACAAACTCTTCATCTTCCTGCCATCTGGCAAGAGGTACCGAAGCATTCGGGCCCTCACGGCCAGACTGTGTAACAGCATCTTCCCCCAAGCCATCAGACTCCTCAATACTCAGAGACTGGTTTGACACACACACACACGTCCTGAGTTGCACTTTAATTAATTATTGTCACTTTATTACTGGCTGCTACCTCAATAACTGCTATGTCCATAGAACACTATCTCATAGTATGTTATGTCTACATTTGGCATTTTTAGAAACGGTCATCTTTGCACTACTGTGTACTGGTCGGAGCTGCACTGTCTCTCACTGTGTCTATTGTCCTGTTCATTTTTTGTAATTTATTGTACTATCCCGTACTTTTTGCACACGTTTGCACGTGCACTTTATATAGGTATGTTATTTAGTCTGTGTAGTCTCATGTGGTTCTGTGTTTGTCCTATGTTGTTTTATGTAGCTCCATGGTCCTGGAGGAACGTTGTCTGTATATTGTATAAACTGTATATGGTTGAAACAACAAAAATCACTTGACTTGACTTGACTTGATGTGAAGCTGATTTATTTGGAGACAGACAGCCATGAAATGCATCACTATAATAAGTGTGACCAGAAGCATGCAAAGATGCAGAGTATATGTTAAGATTTGCATGCATCCACAGTCGAAAAACTGTGACTCAGACACAAAGAAAACTCTGGTGTGAAAGCACCATAAAAGACATCATAATCATGTTCTCTGCTCACATATGTGTACATCTAGTTTTCATGTGCTCACCATGTGTATGTGTTCATAAATGCAAGCACGCCATCGATTATCTGCATTTAAACATGTCTAGCATGTTAGCACATCGAGCATTATGCACTCAAGAACAGGAATAGATCGAACTCTGCTCTGTTTTACTACTTCAACAGTTCAACTGTGCCCTTCAACAGTTGGCATTTGCTTCTTCAAATGCCTTTGACATTGAAGAGAGATTAAAAAAGCCTCAAATGAATGTGAACAAAGGCACAGCGGAGGAGCAACACAGTGCAAATTGCCTAATGATGAGGTGGCTAATCCCACTGTTAGTTTAATTGATACTTAAAGGCCTGATATCCTCTCTGAAGTGCTGAGAGGCTACAAACTGCCTCGACCAAGGTGTGGTTCCCTTCTACTCTGCACTCTGGCTCGCTCTCGCATGTTTGCACTCTTGCGTATTAGAGCCGTTTTAATCACTATTATCTATTGTTTTGGGCTTACTTTTCACACCTGTGTGATATTTCAGACCTTGTCTGCTCAATTGATACCAGTTGTCTCAAAGTTTGTCATAGTCCAAAGTGTTGTTGTGTGTTGAAAGTCAGCTTGAAAACAGAGCTGGTCTGGGTGCTGCTACAGTACCTATGCAAGTTTTTGCAGAATTGCAGAACGATTTTAGCCGGGTGGAGCGACACAGTCATTTTGGAACTGACAGTATGTTCTTTGGTTCTCACTGATCTCTGCCTGCATCATCTTGGTCTAAAGATGGACTAAACTCTTAAAATGGAATACATAGACTTTCCATTAATTGCCAACAAAAGCCTTCATCAGCCAACTAACAAAGGGCAATGCATCTAACCAGACACTAGTGTCTAAAACATACTCTATACTCTCTCTCTCTCTCTCTCTCTCTCTCTCTCTCTCCTCTCTCTATATATATATATATATACACTAAGTACATAATGATAACACTTCTAGCTTATGCAAGCTATTCACAACATAATGCAAATATTTGTTGCATTCTCACTGTTGCCACAAGAGGCGCTGTGGCGTACATTAGTGTTAACTTCTTCTACAGTCAGTTTTCTGTTTTGTCTCACAAGAGTTGAAGCAATGTCTGCACCACAAGTGTCACTGAAATTTTAACTTTTTAAGTTTTGAACATTCCTCCTTTCTTCCAAAACAGGGAAGTTCGAAAAACATGTAATACTGATCCAAACTCATGATACGGTTGAGCCAATTGCCCTATGTCGGAACGCCCAAATAAACCATTGCAATTCCGATTTGTGATGCTAGTGGTGCAAAATTGTATACATTACATTTAAAATGGCATACAACCATAAAACAAAAACACAGGTTGCTCAAATATTACGTTTAAAACTATATTTCTATCAGGAAGACGTGCAGACTTGAGTGACATTTATTTGATGAATATAAAACATAAAGGTAATGTCTCTCTTTGGCGTAAGCCCCGTCTGGTGGTCCGAAGAAGTTGTACTCTGAACCGTCATATCCTGCCGGAGATAGGAGGCAGGGGCGAGGAGCCTACCCCTGTGCAGGATGGGACTCAACTGGTGGTGGTGGGGTGGTGGAGGTTGCCGTGTTAGCACACTGAAACAGCAATGTGATAATTTGTGAGCAGACTTGTATAGCAACGGCTTACATGTGATTGGCTGGGAGTTACCCAGCTAATGGTGCGATGATGTACAGCTGCTAGTCTTCCCGCTAGAACTACGCTGCGCTTACATGCATTTTCATAAAGTGGGTAAATGCATCTCCTGATCTATAACAAGTTTCTTACTGCAATGATACATTTTTGGTCATACAATCTTCACAATCGCATCCTTTTATGCTGTTAGGTTGTCAGAAGTTGCGTCCAATGTAACACAAAATGTTTTTGTATGAAGTGCACAGTGAAGGTAAATCTCTGAAATAACCACTCAGTTCTTGTTTTGTTCCCTTCCCCTTCCCCCTCACTCTCAACTTCAAGAAGAATTTCTCCCGCTAGAATTCTGGAATGATCATTAACCAAATCCTACGGTTCCCACTTCCACCCCTCTCCCCCCACCTCCTTGCCAGCCTGTTTCTCCTGTTCTGTTTGGTTCCTGGCCCCATATGCCACTTTCTTATTTCCTGGCTGTAGACAGCAGGGAGTAGCTCTATTATCACCTCCACTGAGCTGTCTTTGAATGTGAGAGGCAATTCCATTTCACTTTGCCATGGGGAGGAGGAGGCAGGCGTACTTACCCAGCTCAAAGAAATTGGCTAAGGGTTCATTTTTATAGACGAGAGTGCAAGAACACCGATTTTCCCTCTTGTGTTATAGAGGATTTCGGATGTACTACACTGCAGATGTGATTGCGATCTCGAAAATTGCTCAATATGGGTTTTGACAAGTGCACACATCAAGACTATTTGTTTGTTTCAGAGAAGGTGTCATCACATATACATATTTCACATTGAGACGTTTATTTATATATTTATGTACGTCACATTGCTATATGTTTTTTTGTATAAAACTAAAAAAATTAACTATTTTCCAATGGGGTAAGTACAATTAACTAAATTAAAATATATTGCCTGAAAGTCTTAAACCGTACACAATTGTGCTCCTCAAGTAAAGTAATCTTGGATTAAGGATATTTAGGTATTTTTACGTGAAAAAAACACAATAAAAACCATGAACCCTTCACGTAACATTGTATTTGTAGTGACTTTTACATTAAAATATCAACAATTTCCTCCCTTAATTTGTTTAAATTTAATGTACAAAACTCTACTCTATACAAGTGCATCAACACAAATGCTTTTAGCAATGAAAGCTATTTATAAGCAATGCACGTACGTGTTGCATTATTTTGCATTGCCACAGGAGGTGCTGTAGTGTGCATTAACATAAAACAGTCTTCTTCTATGGTAAATGTTCCTTTTGCTCTCACAGCAGAGAAAGGGTTTTGAAGGGAATCTTAAAGTTATTTAACAGTCGCAATGTTCATAGCTAGCTACCTGAATAATAACACATCTGGTTCAATGGCACAAACATTTGAAGGTAACTCTATCGCCCTCTGGAGAACTGAGGTTACTTAGCACATGCTAAATAGCTACATTAGCATGGTGTCGCAGGCTTGCAATGCACCGGCCAACTTTTGCATCTGCATACATGCATAAAATAACTTTCTGTACTAAAGCTCTGAGATTATTTATACTTTGTGCTTCACAATGGCGAAAAAGAGTTTTTAGTGTAATATTTGTAATGCAACAATGTGATTTACCTAATTTACATAACGGCTATTCCGCAGAGACTGTGCATGTATTATCTTGGACGTCCATTTATCGTTCCAGTACAATATCGTGTTTTGTTGCATTATATTTTTTTATTATATGTGCAGTTCTGACATCTAGAACCAAATTTAATGTATATCTTGAGAATCGCTGCTTACTGGGGAAAAACTCTGGGGTTAGAAAGGTTTTTTTGTCGTTTAGGGTCCGGCCGAGTATGTTGAAATTCTCAACGGAGCCTGATGAAAAATGCACATGCTTGTCTTAAGCTAAAATCGATGTTTTATAAATAATTTCGACCCCACAAACATCAAAGGCCACAATCACAGCGACTCACTGATATTCATTTGGCATAAGTCAGTTTCATTTTTCCAAGCTTTTCATCAGAAATGGCTTAAAAAGTAGAGTTGCTCTAAATCTTTCATGACCGGGGGCTTGCAGGGGACAGTAGCTGATGTTCTGCACTTGCAGACGTCTGAGAGCAATCGGCAGCATCAACAACAAAATGGTCACAAACCCCAGTTGCACTTCCTGGGTCACACGGCCCAATTAATATTTAAAGGGACTAGCGACACACTGAGTGGCTGATAACAGGTCAGTTGCAGGTGATAAAAGTTGGCTTTACTTGGAACATTAGGCCTTTTCTTCAGTATACGATATTATATCTTCTCCATCGTTTAGCCTTGTAATACACTTCACTGATTTATCTTCGGTTTTCCAGTGAGAAGACTGACAGTGCAATAGATGCAAGAAATACATTCATCCGTGCATAATAACTGCCCATGTGACCTGAAAAAATTGCATGTTTGATTTTCATAGAATAACGCTATCATGCTAAATTGATAAATAATGTCACTGTGAAATGTGTTAAAATGTCTAAGCTGCCTTGCTGTCTTATGCCGAAATAGGCAGTTGCCTTCCGAGGGAACATCCTAACCGAAATGAAACCTCACAAGATACTGATTTGGAACGTTCTACACAGTAGACTGATTTTGGTGCTAATTTTAGGTATTAAATCAATAATACGTATATTTATTATCAATATTTCTAATGCACGGTTGAGCAAATTATGACATAATTTTCATTTTTGCGTGAGCAGTTCCTTTAAAACACATGTTGCTGTGAAAATGTCATTATTGGAGATGTCTGTAGCTAGGAAAAGTTGATGCTATCATCATCTAAAAGTAGAATAATGCCTTTTTTAATTTAATTATAAACACGTTTTGTTAGAACACTTAATTAACATTCTTGATTTTATGTGGATTGGTTCTGTTAATGCTGATTATGTGGATATGAAATAATTAGACCAAGTTCAAGTCACACGACCGAGAAGCTACACGCTCACAGACCGACCCTTACCTACCTTGAAAGGCCAGTGTCCTCATTAGCTTTGCTTTTATGGTGTCAGGTGTGGAAAATAACGATTATAAATTATTCTAATATGCTTGCTATAGTCCACCTTTTGTATTCAAGAAGTTTTTATTGATTTATTTTAAATTAGGTGTCTGTCTGCAATTAACACCTTTTTAAAATTTGCAGAACTTGTTGCATTAAAAACTTGTAGATAATACACATAATAATATCTTTGACTGACTTGAGTTAACCACCAAAAAATGAGGTCTTGGATAATTGAGCGAGACCCTGAACGGATTGTTCCGGGCTCAATCGACAGCATTTGTGGCATAATGTTGATTACCACAAACAATAATTTCCACTCGTCCCTCCTTTTCTTTAAAAACAAAAAGCAAATATTGAGGTTACAGTGAGGCACTTACAATGGAAGTCAATGGGGCCAATGATTTATGGATTTAAAAGCAGAAAAATTAAGCTTATAATTTTTATAAAAGCACTTACATTCATTTTTCTGTTAAAACTCATGTATTACTTGAGCTGTAAAGTTGTTTAAATTGTAATTTTTACAGTCATTTTAGGGTTTCAGGGTATCGCATTACATCGTCATGGCAACAAAGTTGTAACATTGGCTATAACTTTACATAGAAAATGTTAGTGTGTGATTTTATCACATTACAATCGTGTTAACATGCATATTGTTTATGTCTTCTGGCTATACTTTTGAAACAGTGAGTATTTGAACATGTATGGATTGGCCCCCCATTCACTTCCATTGTAAGTGCCTCAATGGAACCGCAAATTTTGCTTCGTTTTTATTTATAAACTAGTTACGAGTCTAAATTAATTTTTGTGCTTGAAAAGGTTCTTAGAGTGGCCAGTGCGATCCGTGGTAGCAGAAATGTCAATTTTCATTCCGGCATCAATTTTGCATCAATTCAAGAGTGAAATATTGAGTGCATATTGAGAGGGTCAGCACATATGCGTTCATGTGTATTTGTGCCCATCGCAGGTAAATCTGGCTCCTTTACTAGTCTGCGGTAGATACGAAGAGGAGAACATCAGTGACACCTGAGCAGGGGACCTAAAAGGACATCAATAATGAGAGGTGTGGGAGTGCGTCTCAAGGGACGACACGGGCCCAAGTTTGCTGCACAGAGGCTAATAAGGGTTTAAAAGCCACAACTGTCCACACAGCCCACGCCAGCCCACCACCCGTCTTTCTTTTCCAAAGAGCTGCCTGATGCTTTGTGACAGCCCTCAGCTGCAACCGCAGGGGACCGCGGCGGCCACTGGTTATGTCAGCATCAAACAATGAAGCCGGCACCTATTAAAGCAAGCCGAGATGTTGATTAGAGGACGTCGCTAGAACAACGAGACACTTTGAATATTCGTTTTCAAATCGACAAATAAAGACGTCAAAGTTCAGCTTGACTTCACAGCTTGATTTTTAAAAATGGCATCTGGCAAACAACTTATAAATAACCCAAGGGCCATCTTAAATGCATTCCCATGAAATTTTTAGTGGCGCTGTAATGTAAGCCACTACCTGTCATGAATCACAAATAACCTTGGCCCTCGCTCTCTCAGTCATCTCTCGGTGTGTTTACCCTGATGTCCATCAGTTCGCCGTCTTTCTCTCCGAGATTTGCGCAGAAAGCAATCTCTTCTGACTGGGGCAGGCTTCCCTGTCCCCGTATCCGAGCTGGCAATAATTTTGTTGTCATTTAAGTGTGCAGTGACCACATCATTGATGTGACAGTGCCGGGCATTAGGTAAAGTCCCTCGACTGGTGCTCACTTACAGAAGCTGCCTCGATCTGTCGTTGACGCTGATTAGATTAGACCAGGCTGGCAAACACGCACCTTGGCGACAAGATTTTGCAACAAAGCTTCTTGATTTGGTCCTCGGGCAACCTCTGAAAACTTTAATATGTGCCACACAAGGTTTGAGCTATTATATTGCCCTTGTCATTGGCGCGGGCATTGGCGTTGTCGTCGCACTGTGGCTTAGTATGTTTCCATCCGTCATTTGGCTTGTTCTTATAGGCTGTTGTTGGCATTTTACGACTAATAAATGCCACAATAAAGAAGAATCTGCGATATGACCCCAGATAAACACCTCCAAGCTGATGTCATCTCTACAAGCTGTTTTCGCAGGTGATGCATTATTAGACGTTCTTTCAATATCAGTGCAACACTCTTATCCTCACCTTCATGTCATGAGAAAACTTTGTAGATTTTGGCAAAATTGGTACACCCGTCATTCATAAAGGTCTATACACCCCTTGCATGGGTCATGAATAAAATGCATTGGCTAATTTGCTGCCATTAAGTGTGTTGTGCTCTCATCTCAGTCTAACATATTTTAGTCTTAGTACGTCCTGCAGAATTATGCAGATTTTCCCTAAAATCCATGCAGAAAATGGGGGAAAACCTCTGCAAATTGCATCTGGGCCTGATTGTCTTATTTTGAATCGTCTCAGGGTACTAGAAATCAGGTTTAAAGCCTAAGAAAACCACACAGAGTTCGTCAGAATCAACAAGAACAACAGCAGCAGCAGTCGGTTCAACGGCGCTTCCTAATTGTTCTTTTCAGGTAATGGTTTGCAAAGTAACGTTTGGCTTACTTTGGCTGGTTTTGTAGCAACAGCGGTTCGGGACATGTGACTAAAAAGCACTTATCTCATTGGTTGATCGGTTTAATTCG
>JAVLUX010000011.1:280000-365000 GCA_032164185.1 Moxostoma hubbsi
GTACCTCTGCAACAGGGCCCTGTGGCTTAAATTTCACAGACATCAAACAGAGATGATTATTACCAAGCAAGGACGGTAGGTGCTTTATAATTACAGGTGTAATAGCCAATTCCAAAAATGTTTCTTCGCGTAATACAAACACAATTTTGGGCTAAAAATGGGATGTTGCATGTTTTCGTTTTTGCGTCTATGTGACATTTAAGGTAACGAGCCGACGGCATAAATCTCCAAAAAATAAATACAATAAAAAACGGCTGAGCCTTAATCTTTCTTTCTTTCTTTCTTTCTTTCTTTTGCGTAATTCAAGAACAGAAATATTCATTTTTATTATTAGATTCGATCATTATAATTAGATTAACATTTGTTTAACAGTATTAGTTTTTGTGTAATTCACTTTTAATGGGTCGTTATTTATCCAAAGCGCTTTTGAGACCCAATAACTCTAATGATACTTATGTTTTAATTTTTTCTATTTTTGCTTTAAAACAAATATTTAGGCATATAAAAGTGATTAAATGACTAAATGAAAACATTGCAATCATATGTTTGCTAGCTGTAGCACAGTTCTGCGCATTGACATGTTTTCTTTGCATGTACCCTCAGGCGGATGTTCCCGTTCTTGAGTTTCAATATATCCGGTCTTGACCCGACGGCGCATTACAATATTTTTGTGGACGTTATTCTTGCGGATCCAAATCACTGGCGTTTTCAAGGAGGAAAGTGGGTCCCGTGCGGAAAAGCAGACACAAATGTAACAGGTGAGTTTAGGACAATTTAATATGAATGGATAAAGTTCAAAGCATTTTATTATTATTATATTATTATTATTATTAGGTTATTATTGATATTATTATTATTATTATTATTATTGTTATTATTGTTGTCGTCATAAATATATCTATTATTGTGTTTATTAGCTGTAGTAATAACACTTATTGAGTCGAACAGTAGCATAATAACAAAATAACATCAGTAATAACATTTATTCATCCAAACGGATTTATTTAGAGGATTTATTTACTATTTAGAGGTATAGGCTATAGACAAGTATCCTTTTGAGAAGAAAATATCTTTGTTAATTTTGACTTGGCACATACTGACATATTCCAAATGTGATTTCTGAACAGGTAACAGGGTTTACATGCACCCCGATTCGCCCAACACCGGTGCGCACTGGATGCGCCAGGAGATATCCTTTGGAAAACTCAAACTAACCAACAACAAAGGAGCATCTAACAACACAGGACAGGTCAGTTACATTATACATCATAACAATGAAACATTAATAGCTGTGCTATTTAGGCTACAGTAGAAATAACAACTTTGATGTGCATTTCTGTCATGTGAAATGTGTGTGTGTGTGTGTGTGTGTGTGTGTGTGTGTGTGTGTGTATATTAGTAATGACATTTATAAAATGCAACACATTTTTTTTTCATGGTTATAATAATTACTACGATTAATAAAAGCATGTCATTTCAAGTAGCTCCAAAAAATAATTGCTTTCAGTGTAGAAGTATTATGCACATATAAACGCAGTAAAATAACAAGAACACAACTGCAGTGATCATGTTGTTTATTACCCTGTACAAACTAAACATGTAATCAGGTTGATTCAGACATGCCACATCATATTTTTGACTTGAATTAAATCGGTCAATTTAGATGTTAACGAATGAATGACATTTTTAGCATACCTGAAATTATTTTTTTATAGTAGGATGTGGGTAAATTCGGTTAATGTTGGTGCATTAAATCGAATTCTCTATGCGCGCGCAAGGAAGCGTGTTATAACGTTCTCTGACGGTCTCGTTTATTCGCCTGAATTCCCACAGATGGTGGTCCTGCAGTCGCTGCATAAATACCAGCCTCGACTGCACGTGGTCCAGGTGAACGAGGACGGAACCGAGGATACGAGCCAACCTGACCGCGTGCAGGCGTTCACATTCCCGGAGACGCAGTTTATCGCGGTCACCGCTTATCAAAATACTGACGTAAGGAAGAAATCATAACTACCTCAAATTTAATGCAAGAATTTGCGAGATATCAGATTATGCTGAGAAGAGTTATGATTTATGGATTATTCTGTCTGCTTCTGTTACAGATCACACAGTTAAAAATCGACCACAATCCATTTGCAAAAGGATTCCGGGACAATTATGACACGTAAGTCTGTTTCTTGTTGACAGATTTTTCCCATCACTCATTTAGCCTGTGCGCATTTATTATTTCGAGCTGTATATTTAAAGATCGCGGAAGAATAACAATTGCTCATATAGAACATAATAAAATATTATTTAATGTGCACTTGCTGTTTAGGCTATTTTATTTTATTTTTTTACAGTGCCGGGTTTTCCTAAAGCCAAGTCCAATCACACACACACACAAACGATGATTTTAATAATGTCAATTTTCTATTGACCGATGTA
This sequence comes from Moxostoma hubbsi, assembly GCA_032164185.1. NCBI lineage: Eukaryota > Metazoa > Chordata > Actinopteri > Cypriniformes > Catostomidae > Moxostoma > Moxostoma hubbsi. Next base: position 282,428 of record JAVLUX010000011.1, read on the forward strand.
GAGACCCCCTTTTATGAGCAGGGTGCCAAGTCTCAAGACATAGCCCAAATAGAGTATCTTCATGCTCTGAGAACACCTGTCAGCTTTTGGGCATCTGATGTTTTTCCCGAGAAGACTATTGGCATGCACATTGTTCCTCGACGACCAAGATATGTTTTGGAAAGTTTAAAATTTCAATAGAAACATGTTTGACCTCTTTTAGTATTTTGTCTTTTTTTTTTTTTTTCATTCTCATTAACAAAATAAATGAGACACACACACACATTTTCCGGGCACAGTGTGCATGTGTTCATTTGCGCAATTACGCACAGAATGGAAATTTGATATTGAACAGTTTTTCCCCTTGAATGTCCATTACGCATTGGCAACGCTTTATTTACGCCGCAGAGCTACGCTTCTCATATGCAACATTAACGTGTTTGTCCACCATCTTTCTCCAGTGTCTACACAGGTTGTGACATTGATCGGTTGACGCCGTCCCCGGGTGACTCGCCGCGCTCTCAGATCATGCCTAGCGCAAGATATGCCATGGCTGGTTCTTTCCTGCAGGACCAATTTGTGAGCTCGTATGCCAAGTCCCGCTTTCACCCTGGCGTCGGAGGCGCTCCTGGCACGGACCGCAGCGTCCCACTTAGTAACAGCTTGCTCTCCCCGCAACAAGCCGAGGAGACCACGGTGGCATCCCCGCAGCGATGGTTTGTCACCCCTGCCAACAACCGATTGGACTTTGCCGCCTCGGCATACGATGCCGCTGCTGCTGCTGATTTCGCTGGTAACGCGGCCACCCTTCTGTCGTACGCAGCTGCCGGAGTGAAAGCGCTGCCCCTGCCCGGGGCGGGATGCTCCAACAGGCCTCTGGGGTATTATGGCGAGCCGCCGGGATGGGGCACTCGGACCCCTCCGCAATATTGCAGCAAGTCAAGCTCCGTCCTCTCCTGCTGGCCGTCCAACTCAGTGGGGAGCACCAGAACGACGACCTCCAGTTATCTGCTACCTGGCCTCGACGACGGCGACGCCATCGCGGCCGACAGGTCACCGGATGAATCCAAACCGAAAGACCTATCTGAATCCAGCTGGATAGAAACGCCGTCCTCAATTAAGTCCATCGACTCGAGCGATTCTGGGATTTTCGAGCAAGCCAAGCGGAGGAGGATTTCGCCATCTGCCACGCCGGTTTCAGAAACCTCGTCTCCGTTAAAATCCGAAATGTTAACGCCGAGGGAATGCGAGAAAAACTGCTCCAAGGACATCGGCTACTACAGCTTTTACCCCCACAGTTAGAAACTGGGAAGAACTAATGCGTCATGGCTAATATGCCCAAGGAGTGATTTATAATCTATTTATTCCTATTTATGTGCTTATTAATTTATTACTGGGGTATTTATTCATCCATCGGACCGAACAAGGTCGCGTCGTTCAAAGGACGGTTTGAAATGAAAAAGCGACATTTATTTAAGGTTTTAACTGTTAACTGCCTATTGTAAGTATGACAGTACTGTACATATTTGTACTTATCTATCCATTTGTGATTTTCCCGTTCAATGTTGATGTACAATATGGCAAAAACAGAATAGTTTCATGTTTGAATGTACTTAGAAGTCGTTCGTTCGTTTGAATAGCCACATATATTCAATATTTTGATGTTTAAAACATGATGTTGCTCACCTGTTGAAGGGACCACCTGAAAAGTTTATCTGACAGAAGAAGAAAACAAGTCTGGTCAGATGTCGGCTTATATTGATGTTGCTTGTTACAGTCGCATTGTCTGTTCGGGAATATCATATAGTCAGTAGTTTCATCCTTCTCGGCATTTCCATTTCGTGGACGTTGTTGTAAAGTTGTCAGAGCATATGTTTCTACCACACAAGCGTAAAATCGTGGTTATCTTATTACCCTTTTCTAGAGATAAAAACAGACTACACATTACCGACTCGGACATTTTTCATGTGTGTTTCATGGGCTGTTCTCTCATGAGGAAAAACGCGATTTAGGCGTGCTGATGTGTAAAGGTCATGTAACTGCGGTGTGCTTAAATTGCAATAAATATGTAAGAATGTGAAAACCCTGCATGGCGAAGTATAGCCTACACATGAATCCAAACTGTTCCAAAACCTAATAATTCTGTTCCAAATGAGCTCCCAGTCACAATGGGAATATCGTTCCATTTTTTGTTGCCTGTTCGGTACATTTGCAAAATAAAATGTTGTAAAGCATTGCAAGAGATGATGCATTACATTGATGCATTTGGCAGATGCTTTTATCCAAAGTGACTTACAGTGCACTTATTACAGGGACAATCCCCCCCCGGAGCAACCTGGAGTTAAGTGTCTTACTCAAGGACACAATGGTGGTGGCTGTGGGGATCGAACCAGCAACCTCCTGATTACCAGTTATGCGCTTTAGCCCACTACGTCATTAGAGTCCAAAATAATAACTCAAGCAACACTGGTTTTAATAATAGCACAAACACTTGATCAACATATTTCACAAGAAGTTTTTTGATGAAATGCAAGAATAGAAGATGAAGAATGAAGTTGGTTTTACGAACAGCATCATTTGTTTGCAGATTCCACATGGTTAACTATTTTTTTATATAATGCAATTAATTCTATTTTAAAGTGGGTCCCACTGTACTCATTTTACAAACACAAAATCTAAATAAACAGAAATAAAATCGAATAATAATTGCACAACAAATGCAGTTTATTTTAAGTCGCGTTTTACAAACAGTAATCAGTAAATCTTTAAGCTTTATTAATGAGCCTTTATCTGATTTGGGATTTAATTTACAAGGAGACAAATGGGAGGTCCCACATTCAATTCATGGATGTAAATGAGCATTCAGCTCGTGCAAAAAACAAACAAACAAAACAAATACTTGGGAGCTACAATTACAGCCTTAGAAAAATAACACTTTCTAACTTGATTTCATAAATCGTCCAGAGTTGTTAATAAATCTCCAAAAATATTTGAGCATTTTTAAAATCATTTTTAATGCATTAATGCATTTTAATTTCATAACAATTTAATTATGTTCTGTTTAATATAATTAAATGAATAAAGCTGAAAATATTTAGTTATTTGACGTTAGTTTTATTGAAGATTACTCCATTCGATTTGATGTATTTTTTATATGAAATTTAAATGCATTATTATTATTATTATATTTGAGTGTATAGTGTCTTTAAATCCGTGCTATTAGAGTAACATGATGAGCAGTGTGGCCTCTTCTCTGAGCATGTTTCATAGATCTTTTATTGTGCATGAGCTCATTTGTAATATTTCAGTCAGTCATTTTTGGATTAGTTCACAAATATTCGTTATAAAAATTTAGACTTGCATCATTGGAACACAAAAAATAATGTCTCTGACGCAGCCAAATGAGAAAACCTGCATGCTGTTTGAGTGTTTGCTGCCTCCTTGTGGTTCACTTACTCTATAGACTACCTGCGGTGAATGAAATAATCTTATACAATATGAAATAATCATAATTAAATAATAATTTTAGTCCAGATTTCTCATATGTAATTATTAAGATATTTTCATCTAAAAAAGCACAGTTCAATGTTTTATTTCGAAAATGTCATGTGTAAGAAAAAGCTGGAATGGGATGTCAGGTGACCCATCCATAAAAATAACTTTGGACAGGATGGACACTTTCAAGGGGCTGTTCCTGGGTGTTCACTGGGGGTAACATCAGCGGCTTGGGGTAATAGATCAGGGGCTAAAGCCCCACATGCACCACCACTCAACCAATTTTTTTTTAAATATCGGCTTCACCCCAATCATTTAAGAAGTTCAGCCATAGTGCAGCCCTGACAGTAGTAGTACAGATGGCAGATGTAAAAGCGTACAGCTGTGTAGCTGAGGGATGTTGATTGCCCTTAATGCAAAAACAGTGACTAGAGTTAAGACGCAATAGAGAGTGCTGTTGGCAAAGTGAGTGTTATGAAAGTGTTACATGACATAGCTATGTCATCTAGATAACCACTGCATTATAAAGCATTAAGCATGCACATAAACATATCTGAGTCGTATGTTTACATTGAGTGCAGGCCGGGGCTAGTGGTCACTAAGATGTTTTTTATAATTCAGTGGATGTTTCTCAGAATTGGTCTCAGAAGTCAATTTCTGAAGAGGAATCTTAATGCAAAAGGCTATTGAAATTTGTGTAGCTCATTGAACACATTTGGACTTTTTGTGACTACAATACTTGGGGTAAGTTGTCATAAAGGGTCTATTACAGCCTGTGAGCTAAATTTAAACAGTAATGGAAATTATGACGCACAAAATGATTCATGAAACAGCAAATTGACAAATTAAATCCATTTACAACATATAAAACACATATGACGACTTGCACAATACTGACATTTATTTTAAAAATATACTTGTCCTGAGAACACGGTTCAATGTTTCACTTAAAACCTTCCTTAAATACTGTACATAGTCTGAATGTATGCCAGTGTGATGTTATTGTGTTCACATGCTTACCCGCCATATTACAAAAATACAACGAAAATGGAATTTTAGTTGGGAGGATAGAATTCACAAAAATTTAAAATTCTGTAATAATTTTCTCACCCTCATGCTGTTCCAAAAACCAACAAGACTTTATATATATATATATATATATATATACAACGTCTTTTGTGTTCCAAGAAAGAATGAAAGTCATACCGGTTTGGAACAACATTAGGGTGAATAAATGATGACACAATTTTAATTTTGGGGTGAACTATCCCTTTAAGGTGTTATTAAACGCAACATACAAAACTAATTTCTTGAGAACAAACATTTCATGCATTTGGAGTTTGCACTCAATAATTATAGTGGCGAATGTTCTTGTGCCAACTTTCCCGCGTAACAATTATCCCCGATCGATCAGCCTTATAATGCATGAAGCATATCTGAATTCTCATCAGCCAAAATTAATGAGACTTTTACAGTTTTGTGACTATACACATATACTTTACTCTCTATCAAGAGAGTAAGCTGTTAGTGCTATTTGACAGTCTAATCTCTCTTCAAAGTGCAGCACAAAAAAATTAAGAGGCACTAAAGCAAAATATGAACACCCCCTCCCTTCTGCTGCGTCAAACAGCAGCTCCGCGCCCCTTCAACAGCACTAATATCACTTTGCTAAATATGTGCCCGGAGCGTCTCTGCCCTGACAGCGCGTTGCCGCTGAACACGAACCGGAGCGCGATAGTGACGCGTCTCATCCGCGCACACTACACGCGCACTACATACACTACAGCTGTTCTACAGGTACAGGAAGATGGACGCGAAGGACCAAGGCGCACAAATGGAGCCTTTGCTGGCGACGGTAAGATGTTCTTTTTAATCCAGTCTTGCATTCAACACATCATATGCTGCACAAGCTGCAATTGGCTACTAAATCTGTCCGTTCTGTGAAATGATCATGCGTTCTGGTTTTTGGCGACTCAATGTAACAGATACTTTTAGCATCCGTGAATGTTTTGCGCATTTTGCAGTTACGCTGGTGCATGTTGCGCGCGACATTTCACAGTTGTTCTCATTGCATGACTAAATGTTGCGGCTTTTGCATGTGGCACATCGGGACGCGTTTTAATAACACAGAGCACTCGAGGATTGTTCATTTGTATGACTGACTGTGGGAATATATTGGCCACAGGTTCATTGCGCTGTCATGCACTATGAGAGAATATTGTCACTGTATACAGTGGCGGTGTTAGGGGGTGGTCAGGGGTTGCCGTGGCCACCATGGACCGAAGCTTGGCCACTCCATTGTCCACCCCACTTGCAGTTGCTGTTTTAGTCATTTTTTTTGTCATTTTTGGGCACAATTGAGTTCTTTAAAGGTGAAATCATCTCTGTACAAATGTACAAACTTAACATGTGCACACACCAAGGTCACCGAACCTCTCCATCCTGGGTGTCATTGTATCCACTCAACCCCCCCACCCCCCCACCCCCCACACACAGTCCGAAGATATTAAAATGCTGTCCGAACATTTCTGTACCACCACAGACTGATCTTGCCCCTGCCTGGCCACCCCTTTGAAAAACTCCTGGCTCCGACCCAATCTATTAGTACATGGAAAAGACTAAACTAAACCAAGTGTTAATGACGTTCTTAAGAAAGGATCAAGATCTTGTTTAAAAACATCTCATGGAACATGCTAATTGCTGTAATAGGGTTATTCTCCTGCCAAGAATCTGGGTCATAGCCTATTTGACCCCAAAATTCGAAAGAAAGAAAGAATAGATTTTGCATGAAGGCATTGGAGCTAATATTTGCATTTTAGCAATATATATATATATATATGAAAAGAAAAAAATATAGTATAGGACACTTACAACGGAATATGGCTATTTGATGTGACTTTTGAATCTATATGTATTTTAGTGTTTATGAACTGGAAAAAAGTGGAAAGTATTGTTTTTTCAATCTTTTTAATCCTTCAAGCACCACTAACAACTGAAATCACCCGAGAAAATCATTCTTTCATTCTTTCAGTGTTGGCAGAAAAGCTTTTGAGTGACCCTCAAACAGCTCTGAGCGGCGCTTACTCATACAGATGGGAACTTTTGGATAATGACACTTTAACACCTGTTTAAATGAGATTAAATGTCTAGACCTGTCCAGACATTGTAAATAAATACAATAAAAGAAAGAAATAAAAGAAGGAAAAAAAGTCACATTAAATGGCTCAAATTGAGAAAGAAAATGGGCACAATCTTTCATATTATTTCTGACAATAAAAAATGCTTATAAAAGGTATGCCAAATCGAAGTCAGTGAGGTCTAACCAAAGAAGTTTACTTTACTTGGAGAAAGTTATCTTATAGTATTATGGTAACTGTGCCTTATTGGCTGATTAACATGAACAATGTACAGAGAGCAAACTCACTTTGACTGTTTCCAAGTATTTTTCAGTAATGATAAACCGATATATTGGTCAGTCTGATTAATCAGCCGATATCTGTCCATAATGAAATGATAAACATTGGCTGAAATTCACAATAGCCATTTTGTGTATGTCTCACTTGTCAACATTACTGTAGATTATCGTATGGACAGTATATATCGGCATTGTATCGGCCGTGCATATCGGTACTGACCATATAAAAAAACATTTCTGTCAATCAGTAGTTCACATGCTTATCTGGTATCACAGGACAATATAATGATGGCTTTTGCAAAGCTCCCCACTAAGACAAATCTAAGCATTATTATTCAGATTACAGAGAAAGACATTTTCCGCTCAGCGTGAATCCAAAGCGGACTGACAAAGCTGATTATTATTGCTTAATGGAGAATAAACAGTGAGCTGTACAGAAACATATATCTGTTGACAGCGATTATGTCAGCATGAATCAGGCAAATTGTGTCTCCATGACATGAATCGGTGATGCGAGCCAATTATATGCATTGTTTTTATAGGCAGAGGGCTGTAATTTCAATATAAATTCAGTCAATGTACTATTTTTTCCAATGTACAATATACTAACTTTACATTTACCTCCAGCTTTTCTTGTCACTAATTAACCCTTTATGCTTGGGCACATGAGAACAAAAAAAAAAAATATGAATAACTACAGCCTTGACCAGCCCGGCGTAGTGGGCTAAAGCACAGAACTGGTAATCAGAAGGTTGCTGGTTCGATCCCCACAGCCACCACCATTGTGTCCTTGAGCAAGGCACTTAACTCCAGATTACTCCGGGGGGATTGTCCCTGTAATAAGTGCACTGTAAGTCACTTTGGATAAAAAAAAGCTTCATAAATGCATAAATCTAAATGTTGATAATTTATTAATAATTTTGCTCTGCACATATTATTGTAATCGGTAGAAACATGAAACCTATCAAATAGCCATGTGTCTTATGTTGTTGGAAAGCTCTCAAAGAGTAGAATACAACCAGTCTATTTGTTTTACTCACAGGCAATAATATATCACATAATAGCTGAGTATATGTTTTTGACATACATGTTTCATGTGAACATATGTTGCTCATATGCTGCATTTTCACGTATAACTTCACAAAAATAAACAGAACATGAAATATGTCATACCATTACTTAGAGGAGGCGATTATCTTTCAAACACGGTGATACACAAATTATTTGGATTTAAAGATCATTAGATAATTGACACGAAGCACAATGTGCTCAATGCACTCTTGGCTTCTGGCTAATCTTGCCACAAACACGTTAGCTTTCCTGGATCAGATGACGTCATCGGAAACGCTGTAGTGTCATGGATCGCTAAAATCAATCCGACAGAGTTCAGATAGTTTCAGCCAGTGGTGATAATCCTCATTATTTGGGAAGCGAGCCATGTGACTATTCCCTGTAATTACATATGGCCACCAGGAGATGGCACTTAGTACATGACACAGACTCAATGATAACTCAAATGGCACAGAATGAAGCTCATTCTGTGAAATCTCATGAATAAAATCATGCCTGCATGCTGTACAAACCTTTAGTCATTGTTGTGTTTGCATGTGTAATTAGTTCTTGTTTACAGTTATTATGTTTTATTAGTTTGGAGAGGCTTTTGGACACTTGGAGATGTTTTTGGAAACTAGGATAAATTATTATAATGCTATAAATTTTGATTTCTTTATTGTTTCAACACTAAATTTTAATCAGTTACAGGTGACAGTTAATCAGTTGGGAACAAAACAAAATCAGTTTTTCCAAAGTCACCTTATTTATACCCTGAGCTATATCCAGAAAATCTGATTAATAATAATAAAAAAAATATATATACTTTTTTGGCTGTTTGCATTTCTACAACAGCTAACTATTCATTATAAAGGCTTGCAGAAGTGGTCGACTGATATGGGGTCTTTAAAGAGGAATGCTGATAATACTGATATCCAGAGAGCAGGTGGCCAAGGACTGACACCGTTCAGGTTATGAAGAACTTTTAAGGAGTCTCGAGACAACTGTATTCTTTTCTATTCGTTGTGCTGTATCGAACTCATTAAAGGGCAAGAATATCTTTGGTCTGAGCTGCCTCTAAAGGCTAGGGTATACTTTGTTTTTCCATGTGCCTTTCTGACTTATGCATAGTCGAGCACACAGCCTGTTGCTTTTTGACCAAGTATGGACACGCTCAACACATGTACACTATGACAGTAACATGTTCAGGGCTGGACCGGTAATCTGGCATACCGGGCATTTTCCCGGTGGGCCGATGCACTTTGGGGCCGATCAGGGGCGGACTGGCCATCGGCAGAACAGAGCGTGCTGAATGGGCCGTGATAAGCAAAAATGAGCCCCCGCGTTATACATAACGGACAACAAAACGGCGCCGGGATATGCAGATAAGGACAGCAACATTTTCTTAACATTCTTGGGCCATTTCTGGGCGAGTTTTGGGCAGTTGCCATGTAAAATCCAGTGCTAATTTATCTTCCCAGTCCAGCCCTGAACATGTTGTAGTATGATGTAGTAACAACAACTGCTAAAATAAACTACTCTGGTTTTGTTAGACAAGTACATTTTAAGCAAAAGGAACAACTTTTTTGGTACATACTAGTAATTACAGTTGAAATGAGCTGTGCAACTCGGGTTTCTCCAACTTTTTGTTTTTTAAGTCAGTGTTATGAATGTGATATCTCCTCAGCTCAAATGGGATTATGGGACAGTTCAGTGTCCAGTGCCAATAGTAGGTCATCTGGGTATTTCTCGATAACTCTTTTATGAATACTGAGGATTTGGACACCCTTCTTAATCGGCATACTGCTTTGGCATACTATACAGTAGAAAAGTATGCATATTCGGACGCAGCTTCACTTTATCAGCACACAGTTGCTCGCACATGTGCCAGAAGCTCCATAGGAATCCATTGTTTCTATTTCGAGTTTGCTGTAAAAAGCCTGTAACCGTTTTGGAAACACACTCAAAAATAAAAATTAACTATTGGATTTACTTGACGAATTGTCAATTGGTGAGGCCTTTGTAGCTCAGCAAGTAAAGACACTGACTTCCACACCTAGAGTCGCAAGTTCCAATCCAGGGCGTTCTGAGTGACTCCAGCCAAGTCTCCCAAGCCACCAATTGGCCCAGTTGCTATAGGGAGGGTAGAGTCATGTTGGGTTAACCTACTTGTGGCGCTATAATGTGGTTCTCTCTCTTGGTGGGGCATGTGGAGAGTTGTACTTCGATGCCGCATAGAATAGTGTGAGGCCTCTACACGCGCTAGGTCTCCGCGGTAACATGCTCAACAAGCCACATGATAAGATGCGTGGATTGGATGTCTCAGACGTGGAGGCAACTGAGATTCGTCCTCCGCCACCCGGATTGAGTCACTACACAACCCCGAGGACTTAGAGCACATTGGGAATTGGGCGTTCCATATTGGGGAGAAAAAATAATTGTCAAGTGGTTCCACGCAACAGTGTTGAGTAGTAAGCCACAGTTAAGTTGTGTGAACTAAATAAATTCAAGTAAATTGGACAATAGCTTATTGAGTTCATGCAAAACCAAAAAATTATGTAGTTTAATAATAAGCATTAATGTAAGCGTAGATCTAGCGGGAAGACTAGCAGCTGTACATCATCGCACCATTAGCTGGGTAACTCCCAGCCAATCACATGTAAGCCGTTGCTTTATAAGTCTGCTCACAATCTATCACATTGCTGTTTCAGTGTGCTAACACGGCAACCTCCTCCACCCCATCACCACCTGTTGAGTCCCATCCTGCATGGGGGTAGGCTCCTCGCCCCTGCCTCCTATCTCCGGCAGGATATGATGGTTCCGAGTACAACTTCTTTGGGCCGCCAGACGGGGCCTATGCCAAAGAGAGACATTACATTTCTGTTCTACATTCATCAAATAAATGGCATCTTAAACCTCACTCAAGTCATCGAGTCTTCCTGATAGAAATACAAATCACTGTGTTTCAGTTTATGGCAGCAAAAATACATACAGTATGTTGTCCCAACACAAATGGATTAAGTAAAGCTGACAACACTTTTTTGTTGTTGAAACAACTCTGTTAAATTAAGTTCACTTGGTTACATGTATTTGTTTAGTAAGATGAAGGGAGGATTCAGTAAAACTGCCATTAATTTAAGTTAATTTCTTGGAGTGCATGCAACAACTCAGTTGACTCCAATCAACATTTGTGTCTGTAGCACACCTATGATCAGGCCCATACAGAATCTGCACACTTTGTATTTCTGAATTGTTGTGCTAAATTTGGGGAAAATCTGTGGAATTAAACATAGGTAAAATGTGTTAAATGAAGCTGAGGTTACAGCTGTCTGATGGTGATGTTCAAATGGGCTCATCTCCTAAATATGATCATTCCGACGTGACTTGAATGCAGCAATAACAAGGTCAGGATATCCAGCATGCAGTCCTCTCCCAGCATGCATCTGGAGAGAAGGCGATGAAATACAGTGCTGCTGCAGTCACTCTCTATCAGAGAGAGAGAGAGAGAGAGAGAGAGAGAGAGAGAGAGAGAGAGAGAGAGAGAGAGAGAGCTAGACAGTGCAAGATAAAGAGTGTAAGTTTGCATCCAGGGAAGCTGAACTAATCCATAATCTTGCCATAATAATGATGCCATAATCTTCAGTGTGAACTGTGTGTGTGCCGGCATGAGTATGTTTGCGTGTCTGTGAGTGCGCTGATCTTTGAGATGAGTTGGATCAGTGCTTGCTGCATGAGGTGAATCATCCTGATTCCATTCTGGAGATAAAAAGGCACCTGGAAGGTCATGCAGAGTTTGGACTGCATTCGCAGGTATGACTGGGATGCTGATATTTGTTTAGCTGTAGATCAGTTCTAATGGAGGTTTAGTGAGGGCATCTTCTGCATGCATGCATCTTAAGTTGTAGGATTTACTATAGGCATTGTTATAATGCACATGCGATCAGTTTTCTTCTTTTTTTTCAGCTGGCCTCTCTTTATTGTAATACAGAAGTATTTATATTGATAGAATAGACTTTTTCGAAAAGAAGATACTCATTATTGCAACACAATAAACTGGGCTGGAGGAAATGTTTGTAGGTTCAGATTTAAGACGTGCACATGTGCAAATATGCATCACTCTCTGCAATGAGCATATGATATGAAATACATCAAAAACCATGTAAAACCAAACTGTTTATACAAACGCTGTGCTTCACAGATAAAAATAACTTGACTAAACACTACAATGTTCAATATACACAGTACAGTTCAATATGCAATATACTGTATATTACAGTACACAAGCTTAGACACAGTACAGACAGATAGATAGTAAAATAAGTGTGGTAGTTACATTAATAGGTCATATGCATGTTATAAAGTGTTAAAACCAGCAGTGCTTTTGTGTTTTGCATTATAATTGTGCTTTATTTTGTGCAGTTCTGCATTGTTAACATTATGAAGGAATGCTTTAAGTGAAGATTGCTGTAGAGAACTACTGAATTGTGGGTGATGTAGTCCATGTGCGTGCTGCAGCAAATGCAGTGCTGTTCTCTGCTGATTAGATGTCAGATGCTGTAGAAGAGGCATGCAAGAAACACTGTTGCTAAAGTCAGAAACAGGCTCTGGAGAAATCTCTGGCTCTTTTGAGCTTCCTCTCTCTTATTCTGTGCCTAGCTGACTGCCTACGATCATGGTCAGTTGCCCTTGGCACACATGCACATATTGAAAATTCATTAGTCATTAAATTCATGAAAAGTCATTATTTATTCTCCCTCATGTCATTCAGTCATACATGCCAAAACACGGGCTTCAAAAATTTGGCACCCATTCGCTTGCGTTTTATGGACCATTGAGAAATTCTTCCAAAAATCTTTGTTTGTGCTGTGCTGAAGAAAGACAGTCATATACATCCGGGATGGCATGTAGGTGAGTAAATATGATGAGTACTGTCCCTTTAAGGGGACCATGAGTATGTTCCTAAACCTAGTGAACTGATTTGCTGCCTCCCGCCTGCCTTGGCAGCTGCCTTCCATGCACCCTGGTCTCATGTTACTATACCTTCAATTTTGCACTTTGATTTTTTTATGTGGTTTGTTGTACGTAGTATTGCTACATTTTCCTGGTGAAATGAATACTAGAGGCGCTACAACAACAATTCATTTGATTCACTTTCACACAAATCACGAGTTAAACGCAGATGATCTGTTCATAAACACTTAATTGCGCTCTGTTCCTCACCTAATGCCATTTTATGACATCTAAACACTTTTTCTACAGCGCATGACTCATTTTAACCTTTGTTTTACATAAACAACTACATTTACAAGCTTGTTCGAGTGCAATAAAATTGTTCGGTCGCTCAACTTAAAGAGCATTGCTTTTGCGATAAAGGACAGGGGTACAAGTAACACCATGATAAGCAGAAAAGGTCAGCGAAAAGGTTATTTCGAGCTGTGCAGGATGTAATAACAGTGAAGAGGAATTATAAACGGAACCTCCTAACTTAACCATCAGTGGTAAAAATGTAATGTTAGAGGGAAAATGCAACATCAGAATTGTGCTCGTCACTTATTATGAGAATGTGATTGCTTCCTGGTTTCAATGGCGGATCCGAAGCCGGATCTCCCATGCTGGTGACGCAACGTGCTTCTGGTCACACCACAGGGGAAGGGAAACACACTGGAGCCGATTCAACATATGTCTGATAGGAGACGCTGCTTGTCATTGGGTTGGCATAATGTGGCTTATACTAGGGTACCAGAACTGTCAAAAACAACATGCCGACTTCACGTGTGATTCGAGAAATCTGCCACTTAAAAACTCAAACTGTTGAGATCTTTAATGCATTTTCACAATGATCTGTCATCCACTCCTGTTCAAAACACAATGACAGATATCTATAATGAATCGCTTACTAGTTGAAATTCCACTTCCACAAATCAGCTATGCACTTCTTACTAGTCAAGTCAAGTCAAGTCAATTTTATTTGTATAGCGCCTTTCACAACACACATAGTTTCAAAGCAGCTTTACAGAAGTTCAGCATTAACAGACGATAAAAATGTAATGTCTATAAAGTCGATAAATCATCATCCTTGTGCAGGGCTCCAAACTGCGACTAAAAATGGTCGCATTTGTGACCAAATAAATTTATTTGCGAGTGTAATTTCTGTCAAGGTCGCCATTGGCGACAGTAAAAATTTACTCCCTTTGATTTTAAAATTTGCATTACATTTTCCGAGATACATTACAAAAGTTTATATCAAAAGAAATAGCGGGGAAAACGGAGTTCATTGCAGGAACTAACCATTTCAAAAAAGAGACTGTTAGAAAACACGGTGACAGTAACGAGCATAAAAAAAAAAAAAAAAAAAAAATTAGTTAAAAAATTAGTAAAAATTATAATTTTTGAAATCAATAATTACATTGTTACTATTGCAAACGTTACATTTACATTTATGCATTTGGCAGACGCTTTTATCCAAAGCGACTTACAGAGCCCTTATTACAGGGACAATCCCCCCCGGAGCAACCTGGAGTTAAGTGTTACTCGAGGACACAATGATGGTGGCTGTGGGGATCGAACCAGCAACCTTCTGATTACCAGATTACCAGTTATGTGCTTTAGACCACTATACCACCACCACTGCAAATGTTCATTCTTGAAATCAAAAATTAAATTGCAATTAGTAAAAATTAACATTTTTGATATCTGTCATTTGGGTTTTACTAGTGGCAATGTTCATTTCTGATTTCTCTAATGTTCTTGTAACTAGTAAGAATATTTTTTTTGTTTGTTTTTAGATATCTAATTCAGGGCCGTAACTCCCATAGACATTGAGAGGGGACATGTCCCCCAATATTCATAATAAAGTTTTTTCCATGGTTCATTATGCATTTTTTTTTTTACATTTGGTGCCCCCAATCCTGAATATGTGGTTATGTTGTCAGGGTTCTGAAAGAAGAGGATTTAATAGCAGGGTAAACCACAGTTTATTGGGAAATAAACAGGCACGATCCGGACAGGATAAGGTCCTCAGAAGGCGTAGACTAGGTCCATGGGACGGTCCGCACAAGAGGTCAAGGATGGTGGCGAATGAGACGGGGGAAGCAACGGGCAGTGTTGGCAGGTGAGGCGTGGCAAAGGGGAAGGGAGATGACTGCTGGTAGGCCGGAGGTGGTGGGGGAAAATGCTCTGTCCAGCAGCCTGGAAGACGGGGAGACTGGAGAGAAAAAAAAAGAAAAAAGGGAAAAGACTAAACTGCTCGGACTGCAAGCCACAGGGGATAGGGAAAAAATAAAGCAAGAACCTATTAACTATGCCAAGTTAATGTATAGGGAAAATAAATAAAATAATCAATAAAGATAAAAAATAATAAATGAAATCAGGGCTGATAACAAGCTGGGGTCATGACACAGCAAAAGAAAAGCAAAATAGGAAAAACCAAAGCAAATCAAAATTGAAGAAAAATAAAACTTGACTAGATAACTAAACTACCAAGAACAGCGAGAAACAAGCAAGACTAGCGAGACGTGAAAAACACGATCTGGCAAGGGACTAAAAACACAAAGGTAATGTAAAGAGAGGCTAATGAGGAGTAACACGTGAGTGTAATGTTGAACTATCAAGGTATCAAGAGGGAGGGGCGACAGCTGACAGCTGAACGCATGGAAAACAACACGTGCAGACACACATGGTGAACGAACACAAACACCACACGCCGAAGCGCGCAGGCGGACAAACAAGACACACAGACACAACTAGGCTGATCAAACAGGCGTCCTGACAACGTTCTTGCTTTAATTACTCTTCAATATATTGATATCTGATATACCAAATCTAATATGCTGCAGTACATCTACAGATATCAAAAATGAACATTTTACTTGTTGTAATTCAATTGTGGATATCAGGATGTATGATTATTTGTACTGGTAACAATGTCATTATTGACATCAAAATAGCATCTCTTTACTAGTAAGAAGTGCACAGCTGATATGTGAAAACAGAATCAGAATTAGTATGGAATTAATTCTAGATATCCGTAATTGAGTTTTGAATAGGAGTGAATGACAGAACATTGTGAAATTCGACTAGTGAAAATGTCATTACAGATATCAAGAATTAGCATTTTAACTAGTGAAAATGTAATTGTTGATATTCGGCGAATGATTAAAAGTCAATTCAACTTGCTGTAGAGACACGTGTAAAATTAATCTCTAGAGCAATTAAGCAAAAGTCTCTATGTGGCACCATCTAAGTGTTTAGTAAACTTGTATAAACTTAAATAACGTCATTATTGGGGGCCTGGGTAGCTCAGCGAGTATTGACGCTGACTATCACACCTGGAGTCGTGAGTTTGAATCCAGGGTGTGCTGAGTGACACCAATCAGGTCTCCTAAGCAACCAATTGTCCCGGTTGCTAGGGAGGGTAGAGTCACATGGGGTAACCTCCTCGTGGTCACTATAATGTGGTTCTCGCTCTCGGTGGGGCACGTGGTGAGATGTGCGTGGATGCTGCGGAGAATAGCGTGAAGCCTCCACACGTGCTATGTCTCCGTGGTAATGACCTCAACAAGCCACGTGATAAGATGCGCGGATTGACGGTCTCAGACACAGATTGAGGTGAGTTACTACGCCACCATGAGGACTTAGAGCGCATTGGGAATTGGGCATTCCAAATTGGGGAGAAAAGGGGAGAAAAAAAAGGTCATTATTTATTAATTATTCTGTTTGTCTGTGACGTTTGTGTCTGTATATGTTAAAGTTTCAGTATGATGTATGTCATGTGTGTCATTGCTGCAGAACAAACTGACCTTCAGGGGAAATAAAGGATGTGTGTGTAGATCTCCTCACCGAAGAGAGGCTTCAGAAGACATGGATTAAACCACTCAAATTGTATGGATTAACTTTATGATGCCTTAATGTCCTTTTTGGAGCTTGACAGTTTTAGACCCCATTGACTTGCATTGTAAGGACAATCACACATCAGAATATCCTTCAAATAATCTTCGTTGTGTTCCGCAGAAGAAAGAAAGTCATACGAGTTTATGTTTTTTTGGTAACACTTAGACATCTCTGTACTTACGTTCTTAAAAGCTCTGAGAACTGAACTTTGCTCGGCACCATCTGTTTTAATACTGCATGGTTCTCGGTAATGAGGCGCTAATACGTCAGCTTGTTGCGTCGAACAGCTGGCTCATAATGCCGTCTTTTGAGAACAAATGCACAAATCCGGTCGGCTTTCTCCTCTTAATCATTATCTGAGAGTGACACGGAGGAAAACTTGACTAGAAACCGTGTTAACCCTGTTTATGAAACTTGCAGACATTCTTTTGCACATAAGAAACACTAATTAAAAACTCCCTCATGAGCTCATTATGCCACTAATTGGTTTTGTACTGATGCTGAGCAATGAGTAAATGTCTTCTAATTGCATTTCTGTGTTAAATATAAATAAGACACCACTGAATACAATGAAGCTTGCTGTATTCAAAGTCTGTCCTATATATACATATTCTAACTCGTATACATAAACTTCTTCGAGTACGTGCACAAAATGCACTTTTGCTCCATTAAGACATTAAGTGTGCTTACAACCAACAGTGATTAACTTCTGTGATGCTCACAGTGTTGAAGAGGAACTAAAAGGGACACCTGTCATTTCTGTTGAAAGTTTCTATTTAGCATAGATTTGCCATATTTTAATTTCTAGTTCAACCCGGTCTCAGGATATGTTGTAATTTAGTGCTAGATGGCAAAATTGTGACATTTACTCCTATAAAAAAATGAGCGAAATATGAACAAGCAATGTTAGGATGATTTTTTCAACCCTTAATGCAAACTCTGAACCTAAACTACGAGTTTAATGTGAAAATAACTGTTGTGTGCCATGGACAAAATACAACATTTGGTTTTAGAATGAGACGAGGGAAGTGCATTACAGGTTATTGACATGCATCGGTCATTTGCTTTGCATAAATACTGTTAATGTGGAACGAATGACCGAATTTATTCACAGACTTTTCCTTTCTCAAAATAAAGTGTTGGATAGGAAGTCAGCTATAATTTGATGCCTGTATTGTATCGATATGCTGTGGAAACATACTCATATTTGCTGTCTATCGACACGTCTTTTACCCTAAATAAAGCAAGATAAAAACAAATATAAACATCGTTGTCACACGTGATGGTGAAAATAAATATCCTCAAGTATGAAGCACCCAAAGAAAACATTATTCCTCATGCAGCGCAAGTGTTGAAGAACATCGGTTTGATATTGTGGAGCGAGTCTGGTGCTGCTGACTACATTAGTCGCCATGGTAACCGTCCTGAAGTTGGATAGCATTCCCACATGTAGAAAAACAGCAATGCTTAAGACCAGAATAACAAGCACACCTAATCACTCCTATAACACCCCAGCTTCAGAATATCATCTTGGCAACTTTATAGCAACATCCTGGCAACCTCCATCCTGTGACTTTTGCACAGGCAAGCACCAGTCACATACTTTTAGTCTAAAGCAGGCAATTCTTAAGTGTGTGTGTGTGTGTGTGTGTGTGTCTGTGTGACATGCAGGGACAAAGTGAGCTGTCAGTAGAGATGCATCCATTATGCCTGTCACTCTGAGAGAGAGAGCTAAATACTGACATCTCTCTCTCTCTCTCTCTCTCCACCACAGAAACATGATGATGATGAGGCGATCGTAGACAGAGGAGGCACTCGCTCTTTTCTTAAAGGCAGCTTTGAGAAGGAGGAGCTAGAAGGTACATACACATACACTCACACACATGCAGTGGCGATAGTTTGTATTGGGGGGGGGGGGGCATCCATGCTTAAATCCACCACTGCACACATGTTTGTTTTTCTATCAAGGTGGGGACCTTCCATAGACTTGTATTCTGGGCACTAGGCTAGGTACTATGTTTAGAGGGGGCAGCGTTGAACTAGCAGCCCCCCTTAGACCGGCCATGCTTGTATTTTTTATACCGGACACAATATTTTTTTCTATCCACTACTGCTTAAACTTAATCCTCACGCAAACCTTTCTGCATTTTTACATTTTCATTAAGACATTTTGTATGTTTTTTAAGCTGTTTTCCTCTTGGGGGACCGTTGGCATTTGGCACAATGTATGAGAGTTTAGGTTTTACTGTCCATGTGGGAACATTTGGTCTCAACAATGAAGGCAAAACCTGACCCACAAACACACATGTTTCCTTAACTCTTGTGCTGTGTTTCTCATTGGCTACCACTCCTTGTGTTCCCAGGTCAAAATGACCCACCCTTTTAAATTATTTATGATTATCTCAAATAATCCATATATTATCACTAAATATTGCATTAGATCTTTTTTCAACTTGAACAAACTTGTGTCTTCAGTGCCCAAATAAGTGGTTTTCGGCTTGCCCTTTACGCACCGAGATTTGACCCGACTTCTTGAATCTTTTAACTGTATTGTGCCCTGTAGAGGGTGAAATGCCCCAAATCCTTACAATTTATCTTTGGGGAACATTGCTCTCAAAGTGCTGGATTATTTGCTGAAGAATCTGTTGGCAAATTGACAAGTCTTGAACGATCTTTGCTCTTGAAGGCTGTTTTTGGAGGTTCCTCATATACTATAACACGATTGCCTCTCCTGTTTATCATCTCCTGTTTCACATCGTCTTGTTATTCCAACTCGTCCAACAGTTATTAGTCTTAAATTGCCCATCTCAACTTTTTTGGAGTGTGTTGCAATCATCTGATTTGAAATGACTGTATATTTACAAACAAATAAACAAAAAATGAAATTCACAAGGTAAAACATCATATAATATGTAGTTATATTGCTTTCAATATAGCAAAGGTTAAATATAATTTACAAATCACTCCTTTTTGTTTTTATTAGCATTTTTCATACTGTCCCAACTTTTTCAAAATTGGGGTTGTATATTTTCACTAGATATTTAATTAGATCTTTTGTTAACTTGATTTCTAATAATTAGAGCAGGTTTTGTACTTCTTTTTGGAACTTTGGAACTGAAATAGGATTTTTCATGGGATATTTTGACTATAAAGAACCATTCACAAATTTTTATTTTAGTAAACATTGTTCTAACTCTTATGTGTGCAAGTACAGATGAACATATGTGCCCATTAGATGGTTGGACAGGCTTATGAACACTAATTCAAAATCTTTTTAATGTTTTCAGATACCATATGTTAACAACGTCAAGGAATTTTATTCCAATTGGATTAAGGAAACAAAAAAAATCAATAAAACAATAAATAAATAAAAAAAGGTTGTCTGGGTCAAAATGAGCAGAACATAAGTGTTAAGATTACTAAATGAGGACAATCATAAAGTACTTTTTTAAATAAGGACAATTATTTGTTATATATATTACGGGGGGCCAAACATGAAATCATTTGATAAATTCTGAATATACAGTTGTAAATTCAGATATTTATTTAGAAATACTAGGTTTAAATAACACCTGCCACACAGTTTGGCTATTTGCACTCAAATAATCTGGTGGAAACACAGACATTAAAGACAAACTCTGCCCCTGGGTGTCACTACAATGGTGTAGCGTGTAAAGAGGATGTGTTTTTTCATGCAGACCATCCATGTTCAATTCCCCATTCCTGTTTCTTGCTCCACTCTTAATATTTCCTTTAATGATACTTATAACCATAAAAAATAAAGAAAAAAAATATAAATCTTGATTTCCACTTGTGTTTTGGTCACAGTGATCATCGGGGAGTTCAGAGAAAGATTTGATCTGGGTAAAAGTTACAATGGTTTTAATATACTAAAATTGAAGTAACCATGCGATTGGCGGAAGCCATTGTTTTAATGCATTTAACCGTGGTGAAACAACAATAATATGGTTTTAATATAATAACCATGTTTAACTTTGTGGTTACTATGATTTTACTACAAATTACCATGGTGATATTTCTGGGAGGTTAGGGTTAGGGTTTGTCAGGGAATGCAGAGGAGAGCGGGAGCCCTGACAGCGACTGGGGAGCAGGAGCCCTTCACCTCCTCCTCTTCCGGGTGGCCAGGAGCACTGCTGTGGGAACGGCCTTTGTGACCGAGGGCACTGGGACGGCCGAGGCTTCAGCTGCTGGTTCTGGGGCAGTGGTTCTGGATGTCTCCCAAGGCACCAGCTTTGCTAAATTCTTCCCATTTAAGGACTTGCTTGACTACCTTGAGAAAGTACTGTTCCTCACCCCGTTCTGGGACACAGGATCTAATTCATTCAGACATGCCCAAAAAAGATCAGTTAGGCAGGGCTGATTGTATCCCAGACCCGAGGACAGTGACAAGAATTCTAGGGCATATACCCACACGGACTTGTCCTCCTGCCTTACCCCTCGCAGCCTCTTTGTGTGCTCTCTGCATGCTGTCGAGCAGGAGAACCATTTAAAAAAACAATCTCTGCTGGGTCCATCTTGGCCGGTTCATTCTGTCAGAGAATGCAGAGACAGGACCCAAATGCAGAGTTAAAAAGGGGATTTATTTATCAAAAAAGAAAAACCAACATTTCCCCTGTAGGAATGAACATACAAGACCAACCAACTTGACCGATTGGGAAACAAGCACACAAGAATGAAAACAAGACAATATGGCACTGGACAGCAAAGATGAGGAGACTAAAATAGGGAGAGAAATTAAATGTTTAACAGGGGACAGGTGAGGCAAATGAACTAATAATAAGAAAACAAGGAGGCGGATAAAGAAACAAATCAAAGCCACATGCTCTCACATGACAATAAAACACGCAAATGGCATGAGCACACATCGCCAAGACAATAAGGCAATTGAACTGAAAGTGTGCTCTCACAAAAAGACATCGTTTCTCACTCATGATACAACATTTTAAAAAATGCCTAAATTTTGCACTGAACTCTAGTTAAAAGTAATCTGAATGTACAGTCTGAATGTAGCTTTAAATATTAATATACTGTATATTTAAAAGTAATATATACTGTATATAATCATATATTTATTACTTTATTTCTTAATTGTTTTTACAGTTAATACAGGGGAGCCAAGGGAGGTTTTGTCAGCTCATTTTTAGGGTTTTATTTGAACTTTTTTTGAATTAGCTTAATTTTAACGATTTAGTTTTTAGCGTATTGTTGTGTATGTATTCCATCTCTCTCTCTCTCTCTCTCTCTCTCACACACTCACTCACACACACACACACACACACACACACACACACACACACACACACACACACACACACACACAAATAAAAAGCTGCTTCAGGACAAATGTTCAAGGAAGTTAATGTTAGTTTGAGAGTCGTTTGTGGATGGCAAATCAAGAGCATGTTTTACCAGCAAAGCCTGACAGAAGTGTGTGTGTGTGTGTTTATCTGACTCTCAGATGGCATGAATAGAAACAACTGGTGGGAGAATGGATAGCTAGTATTTGAGAGCGCTTCACAGGGGAAAATGAACATCTCCTCAAAGGAGCACACATGACGTCAGCTCCACTCCTGCCCCTGAATGTGCTATTTATACATCTGCTGTCTCTGTCAGAGAGAAAGAAGCAGGGACAATGTGTGTGTTTGTCAGACAAAGATGATAATTATTGTATCTAAAATAAAAATAAATGGGTCACCAGGTCTTTTGGCATCGCTAAAGACTCAATTGTTGTTGTATTTTCCATTGAAACAGGAAGTCATCCCTGTTTT
Source organism: Moxostoma hubbsi (assembly GCA_032164185.1). Taxonomy (NCBI): domain Eukaryota; kingdom Metazoa; phylum Chordata; class Actinopteri; order Cypriniformes; family Catostomidae; genus Moxostoma; species Moxostoma hubbsi. The sequence goes on from JAVLUX010000011.1 coordinate 305,045, forward strand.
TTAATAGCCGTTACCTTTTAGTTTATGCCACAGCTGTGATTACTAGTCAGAGGCAGGTGGTATTAGGCAGAGGGACATTCTCATTCTGGAGAGCAACTGATTGGGCAAACATTTTGGATCCGCTTATCAGTGCAAGATGAGGGATCAATAGTTTTCTACCTGGTCTTATATAAAATCAATTGATCAACTGATTTTTACACGTCTTATTTATTGTACACATAGCAACAGTTTCATGGTGAAATGAACACTAGCAGCGCTACAACAACAACAATGACTTTCACTTTCACAGAAATCACAAGTAAAAGGGAAGTATTCAGAAACACTTACTTTTCACCCTGTTCTTCACACAATGCTAAATAGCTAGTCACGGCTGTTTCCCGAAACCGTTGTTAGTATGTGGAGTAATAACTTCTGCGGATATAAAATGATAAATGGTTATTACACAGCTCTCTGTAATACTCAATTACGATTAGTCAATGGTGCCATCTAGTGGTCTGATATTGCTCTGTAACAACCGCATTTCCACATATCAGACCACTCTGTGACCTCTACAAGTAAGTTAATAAAATAATTTAAACTCAAATCAATGTTTAATTTGAATTTATTTATTTATTTGGTAAGTAAACCGGAGGTTGCTTTCAGCTGTTCAGATATTTCTTTCTTCTCAAATTACAATTTCAACGCAAATCAATATTATATGCCCATGTATTTATTTATTTGGTTAGTAGCTGTGTAATAAGTGGGATAATGTACAGGCAGTCGGTTGTTATTGCAACACAAACCCCTTCAGGTTTGATCACCCTGTCAAGGTTTATTGTGCGATAACGACCAGCTGACTGTACATTATCCATTACATTTTTAAATGTATATCAGAAAGCGTTTAATGTGAGAAGGCTGCTAAAGACAGTGTAAATCTTTGATTTTGAATGGGAATGACAATGAGGCTGTGAGGGATAGACTTACAGTATCTTCAATGGGCTGTACTGCAGTTTAAAATGTTTTTGGATTGTTCCGCGAACATAACATTGATCAAATATCTGTCCAAGAACATTCAGTATACAAAGAAATCCAGACAATATGAGTTGTGGAAACTCAGATGTGATCTAGGAGCTTTATACAGCGTCATACCGTTCGTGCCATTGAACAGATTTTATAAACACATAAAAGCCGTCTTCTACAACAGAAGCCGTGTGTGATAATGCACTTTCTCTTAAGTTTTTAATCCTATGTCTTAATCAACTATTAATCAACGATTAATCATCTTATCAGATATTTCACATCTTACCATATGTTCTGTTATATAATGTAATGTAACAATTTGAACAATAATAATTTATGTTATGTTATATTTTCTATATATATCCCGCTATCTGTCTATGAGGAATTTGCTGAGAAATAGCGCTTCCCTGTCTACCAGACATTTCAGGTGATTTAAAAGTGCACGCTAATAAAATATGATATTATCCATAGCAACGAGATCAACTCTGCCTTACTCTTACGTTAAGATGTCCTTAGTAAGACTTGTTCTAAGCGGATTTGTGAATAGCTTTTAAGCGAAAACTCCTTGCTAGGAACTCATTGGAGAACTCCTAGTGGTCTGCACTTATATAGCACCTTTTTTATACTTAGCGGTTATCAAAGCACTTCACACTGTGTCCCAATCACCCATTCACCAATGACAATAGAGGTGTCATGCAAGGCGCTAGCCTGCCATTGGGAGCAACTTGGGGTTCAGTGTCTTGCCCAAGGACACTTCGGCATGTGGAGTCATGTGGGCCAGGAATCGAACCGCCAACCCTGTGATTAGTGACCGACCCGCTCTACCACCTGAGCCACAGCCATCCAAGATAAAACTCTTTGTGAATACGGGCCCCTGCTCTTTAGAAACCCACTGTGGTTGGCTCCAATGAAAGTAAACGGTGACCAAGGCTAACATAACAGAGAAACGAAAGTCATATGTGTGTATGTGCGTATGTGTGTGTGTGTGTGTGTGTGTGTGTGTGTGTGTGTGTAACCGCATGGACAGATGTTATGTTTTCCCAGCACTTAAGCCCCTGGGCCTAATTTGGACGAAAATGATCAAATCCGTTTAAAGCACTGTCTGCTCTTGTCATTTAATGCTGTACTGACTGAGCAGGTGTGCAATTCTGTCTCGCACACATGCTGATGTCTCGACCTCTCAATCTTTTAGGCAGGATTAAAGTGAGTGATCATTATTTAAAATGCTGTGGGAAAAAAACTCTTATACAAAATGTGTTAGCTGGGTATGTAGGCAGTATACATTAAGACTGCTCACTAGAACAAAGCAGAGCATAACAGAGCTGTGTGTCTCTAAGTGAATCTTATGTTCAAATCTGTTTTCTGTCGTTCAGCAAATGCTAAATAACATATGATTCATGATGAATTGAGGTTCAATCTGAATCATACTTGATGGTCTCCTGGGTTTGAGTCTCTCTGCCTATCTGGTGTTTGTGTCAATAGGTCACAGGACTCTGTATATTGGGGTTCATGTTCCTCTGGGCAGGACTCACCGGCATCCATCCATCATTTTATACTTCCCTCCTATCCATCCATCCATCCATCCATCCATCCATCCATCCATCCATCCATCCATCTATCCTTTCCTTTCAAACTCTTTCCTTCCTTCCTTCCTTCCTTCCTCTCCATCCATCCATCCATCCATCCATCAACTCATCATTTTCTACTTCCTTTCTATCCATGCATCCATCCATCCATCCATCCATCCATCCATCATTTTCTCCTTCCTTCTTTCCTATCCATCCATCCATCCATCCATCCTTCTATCCTTTCCTTTCCTTTCAAACTCTTTCCTTCCTTCCTTCCTTCCTTCCTTCCTTCCTTCCTCTCCATCCATCCATCCATCCATCCATCCATCCATCCATCCATCCATCCATCAACTCATCATTTTCTACTTCCTTTCTATCATCCATCCATCCATCCATCCATCCATCCATCCATCATTTTCTCCTTTCCTCCTATCTATCCATTCATCCATCCTTCTGTCTTTTCCTTTCAACCTCTTTCCTTCCTTCATCTCCATCCATCCATCCATCCATCCATCCATCCATCCATTCACCCATCCATCCATCATTTTCTACTTCCTTTCTATACATCCATCCATCCAGCTATCCATCCATCATTCTCTAATTCCTTCCCATCCATCCATCCATCCATCCATCCATCCATCCATCCATCCATCCATCCATCCATAATTTTCTCCTTCTTTCCATCATCCATCCATCCATACATCCATCCATACATCCATCATTTTCTACTTCCTTCCCATCCATCCATCCATCCATCCATCCATCCATCCATCCATCCATCCATCCATCCATCCATCATTTTCTCCTTCCTTCCTATCATCCATCCATCCATCCATCCATCCATCCATCCTTCTTTCCTTTCCTTTTAACCTCTTTCCTTCCTTCCTTTCATCATCCATCCACCCATTCATCCATAATTTTCTCCTTCCTTCCTATCCATCCATCCATCCATCCATCCATCCATCCATCCATCCATCCATCCATCATTTTCTCCTTCCTTCCTTCCCATCCATCCATCCATCCATCCATCCATCCATCCATCCAAAATTTTCTCCATCCATCCATCCATCCATCCATCCATCCATCCATCCATCCATCCATCCATCCATGTCTTCTTCAGTCACCCATATTTTTATTTGTGCCTCTCTCTCATATTTTTCTCTCACTGTGATTGACTGTCCTGTTTTATTATTTTCTGAATCACTTTCTCTTTCATTTTGTTTCTGATTTGTGCACTCTGTGATCTAGTGAGTTGGGTGCATGTTGCTCATTTTTCAGGCCATCACAGGCTGATGACTCATTCTGTTTGAGTGCAGAGATTTCTCAAACAGATGCCAGGCCTTTAGGAAAAAAAATATTCTACAAAGTCCTACCACTCACTGATAATATACTGGTGACTATGTTTAGAGTAAACACAAGTTCTGGAAATTCAGTGAGTTAAAGGAATGTTCCTGGTTCAATACATGCAATAAGCTCTACCGACAGTGGCATAATGTTGATTGCCACTGAAAATAATTTTAAATGTTTCTTTTTTAAAGCAAACATGTTGTCTCTTTAAAGTACTTAAAGCATTCAAATTCACTCTGTTTCAAAAGTTAAGCCACAAGACATTATTTCTGTTGGCTAGAGTGAAGTTACTGTATATCCAGTGTTATTAAACATTGGTGTAATGACCAGATAATGGCAGTACAGCAGGTGAATTTTGCATTATATGCACAAGACTACCAGAAAAGGACTGTTTACTGTATGTCGGTAAAGCATAAACAGGAATTCATCCACTAGAAAAGGACGATTTAGACAAATTTACAGCTCAAATAAGCAGTTTTTAAAAGAATAAGTTCTTTGACAAAAAAACAAGCTTTCGAATTATTGCTTTCAAACCCTCCAGAATGCTGGCCCCATAGATGCGCATTGCATGTGAGTAACTGCAACCACAATTCTTTGTATTCAACCCAGAACATTCCTTTAAGTTTAACTGCTGCATGACTGTTTTATCCATTTGAATGGGTAAGTACTTCATGACAGTCAGAGAAATGGTCATTAGTGTAGTACTGATGTCCGACTGTCTCACAGATACTCCCTCTCAGAGCGTTCAGTTTCTGCTGGGCACTGAAGATGACGATGAAGAGCATATACCACATGACCTGTTCACTGAACTTGATGAGATCGGCCTGCGTGATGGAGAAGATGGAGAGTGGAGAGAAACCGCCAGGTACAAGACCATGTGACCCAGTCATGTGATGTCACCTAAACCATCATTCAAAATCCAATTATGGCTCAATGACAAATAACAATGTCCGAGAGTGTGTGTTAATACACATGCACCAAGTTCTAAGAAAAGTAGTCTTTGTATTCATGTTGGTGTGACGAGGAGGAGGGCGTGGCCAGGCCATGAAGATGCACGAATTGCCCTAATCAGCCGGGTGGGGGATAAGGACGAGCCGGAGGAGCCAGTTCAAGAGAGAGAGACACATGTGACCGCTGTGTGTGTGTCTGTGTGTTTATGTTTGTTTGATACAAAGCTTCAAAAACGACTAGTTCAAACAGCTATTAAGTGTTTAGAAAGTTGACCTACCCATTCAAGTGAGATAAAACTGAAGAAGTAGGATAGATACAGTACCATTATTCCTAAACACCAGAAGAACTAACAATACGAGTCAAATGTGGTAAAGTGTGTCCAATATTGTGCTGTTTGTGTCTGTGTGTAGCACCTACAGCTCTGCAGATCCCTCTGAAGAATCACGACATTAAAAACAAGTGGCTGAAGTTTATTTTAAACCAGATCCCTGATCATTTCTGTCTGATCATAACAGTTTGCATGGCACATTTCAGCACAGATTGCTTTATGAATCTGTCACAATATCACGCAGCTTTAAAAAGAGGCTGTCATTGAAGGATGGATGAGTCAATTAAAAATGTATTGAATATGACAGCAAACTCGCAGCTGCAATAAAGTTCAAGCAAGGGCTGTATATCATTTCACATGTGAAGAGGGAATTTATATAGAAGTTTTAAAGGCACAACAGCAATACACATGCCGTTTAACTGAAAATCACCAAGGTCCCGATTCACTAAAGGTTTGCATGCATAAAAACATGTGCAAACTCATTGCGCAAATAAGGTCAAAGCTGATCTACTAACGTAGTCTTCTAAGGATTGCATCTTTCAGATGTGCGAAATGGCTTGTTTTGGCATTATTGCACGTTTCCCCAAATATGCAATTTAGAGCCGTGCATCCAAATGCGCATAATAAAGAGTGTCAATGCAAATGAATCAAATTCCATCCACAAAGTGATTTATCAAGCCCAAAAGTCATTTCAGAAACGGTAACTGCGAAAGCAAATTAATATGACTGAAAGGCAGGTGTTAATCTGATTCGTGCTGTACATTATGCTTTCATAGTGGCAAAAAAGAGACTTTGATAATGAAGAATACATATAACTCCCATTAATGTGAAATATTATTATTTCTCATGTTTTATTCAGTTATTTTAGACCTCGATGTCATAACTGATAACAAACGGATGATTATACAACTCTAACTCTTAGATAAAAAAGGCTACTAACAATTTATGCCTAAATTATTTTGCAATTGAATGTTTTAAACATTGCTTTTTTAATTGGTGAAATATTGTGAAATATTTTAAGTGGTGGTTCTATCCAGTGCTCGATTGAAGTGGGCCGGCCATGCAATTGGCACATATAAAAGCCTTCTTTTGTAGGATGTGTCCAACATATTTGCAAGTGTAGCTACGTGTTTGTGCAGTTTTTCTTAGTAAATCACCCAAAATACACCCACAATGCCCACATGCGATTAGATAGAAGTCTTTATTAGTTTTTAGTTATTAGGAAAATTAGTACCTTTTATTTGGGGTCTTAGTAAATGACCTACATAGATAGTAAATGGTCTGCACTTATATAGTGCTTTTTGTTAACCTTAGCAGTTACCAAAGAGCTTTAGACTGTGTCCCAATCACTCATTCACACTCACACTCACACTCATACACCAATGTCGGCAGAGGCTGCCATGCAAGCTAGCCTGCCATTGGGAGCAACTTGGGGTTCAGTGTCTTGCCCAAAGACACTTCGGCATGTGGAGTCACGTGGGCCAGGAATCGAACCGCCAACCCTGCTATTAGTGGCCGACCCGCTCTACCACCTGAGCCACAGCCGCCCCTTAAATCAGGGCCTACAGTACTGTAATTCGACCACAAATTATGTATGATATGACCCTTTTAAAATGCTAATTGAGAGTCTGCAGAATGCAATGCCCTCTGAGAAGATATGTTTGGATCTTTAAATGTTCCATTATACAATTTAGATCAATAGATAAGAAGTGTAATTTTCTATATATGTTAATATTATCGTATTGAGAAGAAGATAAAAACCATTCAGAAAATTAATCTCCTTAATACAGAGCTTATGTTTAGGAAGCGTACCAGCATCCCACATGCTAATGCTAACGGTTTACCAGACCCCTTGTTTCTAATCTATTCTGTGGTGTAAAACGCTCACACCATCATCAGTACTCTAATTCTTGCAGCATGCTGCGTCAAAGCAGCATTACAGTGTAAAAAAGTAAGCCACTCGAGGCTGTGTTTGACTGAGATTTGAGCGTTTCTGAGATGTTATAAGACTCATGAGGTCTTTCACAGCTCAGCAAAATCTCTCTGAGTCTTTGAGCTGGAGAAGTGAGTTAAAGCACAGTGCTGATAATATGCAAATGACTGCTAATTAGCCATAAAACCGCCCTCATGCCAAGCTGCTTGTGCAACATCTTAAGACATTACTGAAGAGTGTGAAAATGCAAATACATCCAGTATGTTTCATGCATCTAAAGGTTAATTCAGATTATAGTATATTGTTGCTGTATCTCACGAGTCCATCATTTCATATGAATTATTATGAGTTGTCATGGGACTACAGTATGTTGGTAAAGCATAAACCTCACTTTTCATACAGTATTTATGTAAAACAAGACTTAATGTCTCATGTGATTTTGCTTCTCAAGTAAATGTATCTTGTTTTAAGGAAGTTTACTGGAAAAAAAGACAAGAATAATTGCTAAGAGAATGTTTTTTTTTTTTGCTGTGTACTTGAAAGAAACATATCTGAGAACTCCATGAAATCTCCTGAGCAATGAAAAATACAACCTCTGAGCAATACTATTTTCCTCTGCCGAGTCAAATGGATGTAAAAGGACAGCACGAGCTGTGCCACTGAAGACCAGTTTTTCAACTAGTGAACTGGACGGACGCCACGTTTGACATTTGGTCACACTTTCCCCGTTGAGTGAAAGTTTTCACAAGTTTCAGTGACTTTCTCTTTTCTCACAATAAAAATCCCCTTCTGTTCTCAGATGGCTCAATTCTCCCAAATGGTTCGTGATGATCGAGTCTGATCGGCCTTCATTAATATTTCTCTCCTTCTCACACGTCCTACTTGAAGATCTTGTGACTAGTGACAAAAGTTAACATTTTTCTTTAAGGCATAGTTCACCAAAAAATTACAATTCTCTCATCATTTACTCACCCTCATGCCATCCCAGACAAGTGACTTTCTTTCTTCTGCAAAACACAAAGATTTTACAAGAATATCTCAGCTCTGTAGGTCCTTACAATGCAAGTGAATGGTGGCCAAAACATTGAAGCTTAAAAAAAGCACATAAATGCAGCATAAAAGTAATCCAGTGGTTTAATCCATGTCTTCTGAAGTGATCCAATCAGTTTTGGGTGAGATCAGACCAAAATATAACTCCTTTTCCACTGTACACATCGCCATTGCTGTCTCTAGGCACGATCATGATTTCAAGCTCGATTGCATTTCCTAGTGCTTAACACATGCACAGAACGCTAGGAAGTGTAATCGTGCTTGAAATCATGATCAATCATTGATACTGCTGTTAAGGTTTATAGTGAAAAAGGACTTCTTTTTTAGTCTGTTCTCATCTAGAATTAGTTGTGTCACTTCATAAGACATGGATTAAACCACTGGAGTCATATGAATTACTTTTATGTTGCCTTTATGTGCTTTTTGGAGCTTCAAAGTTCTGTCCATCATTAAAAATCTTGGTTTGTATTCTGCAGAAAAAGGAAAGTCATACACATCTGGGATATTAGAGTGAATTCGCATTTTTATGTGAACTATTTCTTTAAAGTTTGGAGTGTAAGACATTGATTTTTACGGAGTTATATATGTGCCACAATTCTGCACACGCAAGATTTTATTTTGAGAAGATTTAGAAGATTTTTTGGGCGCACAAAACAATTATTTGCATATTTTGAGCACATAAAAAAAGTTATTTTGCATGTGCTTGAACTCAGTTTTGTAAAGCAGTGTATCTTCTTGCATAGATAAATTCATTTTTAGCAGACTAAATTAAATTTTGCACTTGAAAAAAGTTTATTTGAATGTGAATTTGCTCAATTATGAATTGTATCTTTCTCCTCCTCCCCATTCTGACATTTTTTCGTGCACGCAGAATTGTGGCACAAATTTAACTCCATAGATTTTTCACTTCCTTTGGTATGTTGAGGAGCTATTTTTTATGTTATTTCCCTTGGATTCATATTTAAGCTGGGTCCAAAAAACCTGCCAAAGGTGGATGAATAGAGACAATTTACTGGCAAGAAATATTTACGACACGCCATGAAACTGTCACCCAATTGTGTGAACTGACGTCATACATCTAAACAAACAACTAAAAATCATCTTCACACCAGTTGGTTAAAATTCAGTACAAAAAAAGACCCAGAAATGTGAAGTTGCATCTTGCATCATTTGTTTGCAGATTTCACTTGATCTGATGCAATGACTTTCTTTAATGTGTGACTTACTCATCCAAATACTTCTTGGAGTCACTGTATGTAAGTTCATTACCAATTATATCCTCAGCATAACAATGTGAGAGAAAAAACTACCTGAATTTGAACATTTCTTAGCATTTGATACGCTCCTCTTTTGCCTTAAAGCTATTTTTATTCATATTTTTGTTTTGGTGTCTTAATGTGAGGAGTATTCACACACAAGTACTGTATGTGTTCTCACATGGAGTTCTGGTGAAAAAAAATAAAACCTAGATGAAAAAGCAACCTATTTATTCATTTATTTTCCTCTGAGGTGTGTGACACACACACACACACACACACACACACACACACACACACACACACATACACGCGCACACACACACACACACACACACACACACACACACACGCGCGCGCGCACATACACACGCACATACACACACACACAAACATACACGCACATACACACACACACACAAGCACACACACATGCCACAAAGCGATCGTGGCACTTTAGGAGACTTTAATTTAAGCACTGGTGCCATATGGATGATATTTATGCTAATTGTCTGTGATTTTTGGAGCTTCAAAAGAGAACTCGTCATTCACTTGCATTTTAAGGACCTGCTGAGCTGAGATATTCTTCTAAAAATCTTCATTTGTGTTCTGCAGATAAAAGAAAGTCATTCACATCTGGGATGACATGAGGATGAGTATATGATGAGAGAAATGTCATTTTTAGGTGAACTATCCCTTTAAATTACTGGTGATGATGGTGATGGATACTATTGAAGCTGTTTACGGGCAGTGGTGGCTCAGCGGTTAATGCGCTGGGTTACTGACCAGAAGGGCGCGGGTTTAAGCCCCAGAACTGCCAAGATGCCACAGTTGGGCCCTTGAGCAAGGCCCTTGACCCTATCTTTTCACAGAAGTTTGAACTGTAGTTGAGTATTTAACTCCAACACAAGGTGTATAGTAGCCTGACTATAAAGTAACATTTGAGGCAAGCTGCTCACAGTGCGTTGGTTTTGTTTGCAGGGATTATGGGTTGTCAGATCTGTCTCTCAGAACGTGTATTGGGTTGTGGACGGCGTTCCTCTGTTCCTCTAGAAAGGAGAGTTTGTGGGCTCTGCTTCTGGGTCCTTATATTCCTGATGTTCTCTTCTGGTCCATTATTCTCTTCTTCTCTACTGTTGCCATGTCAGCGTTCCTCAAAGAATTCAAGACCAGCCGCTACTTTCCCACTAAGGTACCGCAGTGAACATCTGCAAACTGACCCGTCTGTGTGAGCTGCAGCAGCGCTTTATACCATGTGATTTAGTAGCTATGTTTGGAATGAAATGCTCGCTACTACTTCCTGAATGCTGTACAGTTTATACTGTCTTAAAAAAATATTTTTTTTATTAAGGGGCAATATTTGCTCCCTCACATTGACTTTCAAGGGCATATTTTTAACAACAAAATACAACCTATATCAAATACTTCAGCTGAATATGTTAACCTGAGCAAATATTTTACCTATAAAATCAAAAACAACTTCTTGTCATATGACCTCATCACACATGATTAAATCAGTGGAGTCCAGGTTTTAATATTTGGCCATATGGTCATAATGAGACAAGAAATAGATGCTACACAATGAGAGCAGGTATTACATCACATTTAAACAGTCGTAAGTCATCAAGGTATTCTATACTATAAATGTGCATGCACTGTATACATACTATATACTGCAGAAACAGTAGGAGTATGGTTCTGTAGTCTGCTGTCCTGAACATAGCCAGATATCCCAGTGTGGTAGTTTGTGGACTGGCGCCCTCTAGTGTTTCAGTAAGGTATCTGCTGCTGCTGCTTTGATTTGTATTCATAATGTTTTAAATGCACATTTTGTCTAGGTCAGATCCATCATCAGTGACTTTGCACTATTCATCACCATTGTTACTATGGTTCTGATGGATTACACTATAGGGGTGCCATCCACTACGCTACAGGTCCCCAATGAGTGTAAATGGTGCATTCAAGACTTTGGTAAGAAGAGAATTTAAAATGGAACTTCTTATTACTTTTACATCACAGTGTTTCTTTGTTTATTTCCAGGTTGGAAATAAGTTTTGAATCGCATGTTTTTAATGCGGACAGTTGGATCCATTCGTTCATATGTGCTTCTTCAGCTTTAAGGCGTTTTCATGGGTTCCCAGGGGTTGATTTGAATTAAAACTAAAATATTGGACTTTTTTCTTGGTTATATGAGGGTTACATTAAAGTAAATGTTTTCTAATTTGAAAACATTTTACCAGGCCTTCATAATTTATTTTGGGTACTTTTGAAATGTTTTTTTTTTTTCATGGATAGATTTGACAGTTTTAGCCTTGTCCCCGACCCAGACTTTCAAGAATGAATTACTATTTAAGAATCTTTTCTAAAAGTGTAAATGATTACATATTTAAAACCATTTCATTTTGGTTCATCTGAGCAGAAACAGCATTTTTTCGTTTTGGTTCAGAAGTGCCGCAGCCTCCTTTCTAAACGGTAACCGGTTAGAACAAAATGAAAGAACGGTTAATGATGTTCTTTATAAATTGACAGTACTTTGTGCTGCAGGGTGGGTGATATACCAGATCTGAAAAGAGAAACAAGCAAACAGGTCAAAATAAGCCACTTGAATTACCAAAATAAGCTAAAATAAGCCATTAAATTGTTTTTGCATGGTGATTTTATCAGCATAAAAATCTGAACAAGCAATTAATTACAGGTTAAGTATATAATTTTAATAAAAATCTGCTTCTCAGTCAAAACCCAGAAACAATCTGTGTAAATACATCATAGCTAACAATAATTCAGTAACTGAGAAATATACTTTTACCTCTAATAATGATTTCATTATATCTGGATTAATCATGCATGCATATGTGTAACAGGTATCAATTATAACATGTTTTATTTTTCATTCACAAAAAATCCTCATATTTTTCTGCTGGATAATATTCTTTTTTTTATTAACACTTTATTATCAACATATACAAGAGTAATTTCCATATTACAGCAAATGAGCATATCACATGCTTCACAATACAATAAAAATCAGAGTAAGAGAACAAAAAAAAAAAGAAGAAAAAAAAACAAATAGATATAGGCCTATTATTGAATAAACATAAGTAAATACTTTATATATAAAAATGTTAAATATAGAACATATTTTAATTTTATTAATCAAACATCAAAAATATTACAACAAAATGGCATTCAAATTACAATCAACTGAATTTTAACATGGGCTGACACACAAAAATAAAAATCAAATAAAAGACAAAAAAAAAAAATAATAATAATAATAATAAAATAAATACAAATTACAACATCATATGAATTCATCAGGGTATTAAAAAAATAATTTTTTAACAAATTATATTCTTCAATTGTATCTAACAAAATCACAACTTTTTTATTTTTGACTGGGTTTTTAGGTATTGAACCAAAATAATTTGTAGTTCTTTATGAGTTCTGCGTTCGTCGCAGTTGTGACGTCATAGGCGCGTTCCGCGCTCTCGCTTCAGTCATTGGTTGGAGGTCTGAGCGGAGCGAGGAGAAGGCTTGATTATACAACTATGATTATATACAACGATTAATAGCTGCATTTTCCAACTCATACAGATTACGCCTCATGGATAAAAGAACCAGCAGATTAACTCGTCTTTATTCAACACCACACAACGCAGGGGGTGGCACACACAGACCGGCTACAAGTGTCAAATTACGCAAAGAAATGTGTGATGCAGCAGTTTCCCTCAGGAGTTTAAAACTATGATAATCTAAACAAAGAGTGAAACAAACATAAACCATTTCAATATTTAATGTGTGAAAATGATTTCTAAATTAAAATAAATAAATAAATAAATAAATGACGACTTGTTGTGGCGTCATTTCCATCACACCAAACAATTTAGCCCCTAATAAAGTAGTTTATATAATAATAGTTTTTTTTTCTAAAGTTAGCGTTCTTGTTAATTAAGTGAACAGAAGAGCATGCTTGAGATGAAATATGAGACAAGTGATGCTTGAAGAAAACAAAGAAATATCACTTCCAATCAGGCTGTGATTTTGGCAAATTATGCTTAAATTGTGTGAATTTAGGATACATAAAGTTCTAGCCATGAAATCAGCCTTAGCACAAAAAATGAGTTAAAAATGTCACTTCCATCAATTATGACTTTTTGACATAATTACAAAAATTGTGATGCCTGTACAGACATTGTTAGACAAATTAAATAAACCAGAAAGAGTGTGAAAAATGTATTTGCATGACTTTACTTTTAGAAATCCACAATTTTAAAAGTGCCCAAACTTGAAGAAACACCCTCATATGATTATTAATAGGCTTGATAGATATGATGAGTTTTGGCTTGGTCTAATTATGTTTTGCAATACTTTAGATGTTCTCAGCCAACTCGTGATGACCGTGGGTGGTTCATTAACCCACTGGGGCCAAACAGTGATTCCTGCGCTGCTCTGCACCATCCTGATCTTCATGGATCAGCAGATCACAGCAGTGATCATCAACAGGAAGGCTGTGGTTATCACCTGGATCTGTTCGTGGTGGCCATGATGTTGGGTGTGTGCTCTCTGATGAGCTTGTCATTGTTTGTGGCCGCAATGGTTCTTTCCATCAGCCATGTGAACAGCCTGAAACTGGAGTCGGAGTGCTCAGCGCCCGGCGAGCAGCCGATGTTCCTGAGCATCAGAGAGCAGCGAGAGACCGGCCTCATGATCTTCCTCCTCATGGGCTGCTCCGTCTTCATGACCTCAGTGCTGAAGGTCTGGAGCTGGAGATGCTTTCGATTAGCCTGCTATCGTTTCTAAAGCAAAGCTATAAACCATGTGATGCATAATTTATAGATGCCCCATTTACATCTGGCATTAACTTCCGTCTCGGGCATTAAATAATTAAACCTGCAGTACAGGGGGTTCATCAACTATCATTTAATCTCAATTTTGTGTGTGTGTGAGAATTAATATGTGTTAAATGAAAATGCAAGTTAATTTCAACCAAAGCTAAATTTAAAAATCTAAAGTTCAGCTAAATGTTTCATTGTCCCAAAGTAAGAATTAAATATAATGTACAAGTATATGACTTTGCACATCATTAATTGATATTTTAACGCCTTTGCAATGTAAACATCACAAGAATGTAGTAATTTGATGCCATATGTTATTACAAGCCAAAATTCAACTCTTAATTTAATGCCTCTATACATTTCTTTGCCCGACATATATTTGAGACCCCTGGGAGTAAACATGGTGTAACGTGGTACAAAACATTTAGTCACTTTTGGAGGTAGTCAGAAGTGCATGTGACCTTGCATTTGTATTGTATTTGTACTGTAAATGCATGGTCAGTAGCTGCATACTTGTCTATCAATCAATCGTTACGCTAAAACAAAGGTTTAACTTTGCCGGTAACACTAAAAAATGTGAATAAAATGTTTTTTTTTAAATTTTTTTTTAAGATTTACACATTTAGGGGCCTGTGCAGCTCAGCGAGTATTGACGTTTGAATCCAGCACGTGCTGAGTGACTCCAGTCAGGTCTCCTAAGCAACCAAATTGGCCCGGTTGCTAGGGAGGGTAGAGTCACATGGGGTAACCTCCTTGTGGTAGCTATAATGTGGTTCTCGCTCTCGGTGGGGCGTGTGGTAAATAGTGCGTGGATGCCGCGGAGAATAGCGTGAAGCCTCCACACGCGCTATGTCTCCACGGTAACGCGCTCAACAAGCCACGTGATAAGATGCGCGGATTGACGGTCTCAGACACGGAGGCAGCTGAGATTCATCCTCCGCCACCCGGATTGAGGCGAGTCAATACGCCACCATGAGGACTTAGAGCGCATTGGGAATTGGGCATTCCAAATTGGGGAGAAAGGGGGAGAATTTCAATTTCATAGCAAAATAATCATGTTGAATTGAGTAAACTTTAACAAAATAAAAACTTAAATATTTTTTGTGTTGTTTTGAGTGTGCATGTGCACTGTAAAATCGAATTAGTTGACCTAACTTTTTTTTTTTTTTTGAGGAATTGTCAACTAGTTATAAGTAAGCTGAACTCCTCTGTGATTCAATTAGCATTGTCTTTATTTAATTATTTAAATTGGGTTAGCCCATCATGGAGTATAAGGGAAATTATGGCTGGACTCTAGGTTTGCCATATGGCACGTTTGATTCTCCTCAGTACTTCTTGGCGCATCTAAATCTGCACTTTTGTAAAGTATAATTGATTAAAGAAGAATGGCTTTAATTTAACAGGTTCAAAGTTCACTGGAGGTAACAGTAATCACCCTTATGGTGACTTCAAAACAACAACAATAGTCACACAAATTAAAGCTATATACATTTTACTATCCCATACAGCTGCAATTCTGTACTTGATCATTTTGAGTTAGTAGTACTTGAAGCCAAAGTTTAAAGAACGCACTGTGTATATTTGAGTTGTGATTCCCAAATGAGACATTTCAAGTACTGTTTAATTAGGACCACATAAAAGTTTTTTTTATTAATGTCAACTTTAGGATTTAGAGAGTAACATTAACTAAACTAAAACTAGTGAGAATAGTACAAACTTAAGACTAAGTTGAGTAAACTTATTATTATTATTATTATTATTATTATTTAGTATTTTACAATTTTATAACTAGTGTCTTTAAAAGAAGAAGAAAAACTAATGCATGCACAAAATATGTAATGCATGCACATCTGAAGTTGATAAAAATATAACAATGAGTAATTTACTGGAAATTTCATGTTTGCGGTGATTTTAAAGGGATAGCTCACCCAAATGAAAATACTCTCATCATTTACTCATCCACATGCCATCCCAGATGTGCCTGACCTTCTTTCTTAAGCTGAACACAAATTAATATTTTTAGAATAATATTTCAGCTCTGTAGGTCCATAAAATGCAAGTGAATGGTGATCAGACCTTTGAATCTAAAACAAAATCACAAAGGAATCATAAAAGTAATCCATAAGACTCCAGTGGTTAAATCAATCTTCTGAATAATAGGTGTGGGTGAGTAACAGATCAATATTTATGTCCTTTTTTTTTTACTATAAATTCTCCTTCCTGCCCAGAAGGTGGCGATATGCACGGATGATAGTAAAAAAGTAAAAGATAGTAAACCGTACTTAAATATTGATCAGTTTCTCACCCACACCTATTATTCAGAAGATTGATTTAACCGCTGGAGTCTTATGGATTACTTTTATGCTGCCTTTATGTGATTTTCAGAGCTTCAAAATGTTGGTCACCATTCACTTGCATTGTTTAAACCAGCAGAGCTGAAATATTCTTCTAAAAAACTTCATTTGTGTTCTGCAGAAGAAAGAAAGTCACACACATGTGGGGTGGCTTGAGGGTGAGTAAATAATAAGAGTATTTTTATTTTTGGGTGAACCTTTCTCACCCTCATGCCATCCCAGATGTGTATGACTTTCTGTCTTCTACAGAACACAAATTATGATTTTTAGAAGATTATTTCAGCTCTGTAGGTCCATACAATGCAAGTGAATGGGTGCCAAAATTTTGACGCTACTAAAAAAGCACATAAAATGAATCATAAAAGTAATTAATAAGACTCCAGTGTTTTAATCAATATTTTCTGATGTGATATGACATGTGTGGGTGAGAGACATCAATATTTAAGTAATTTTTTGGCTTGAGATTCTTTTCCCTGCCCAGTAGGGGGCAGTATGCTTGAAGAATGTGAATCACCAAAAACAAGAGAAGAAGAATGTGAAAGTGATCTGTTTCTCACCCACACCTATCATATCACTTCTGAAGATATTGATTTAACCACTGGAGTCATATGGATTACTTTTATGCTGACTTATGTGATTTTTGGAGCGTCAGCATTTTGGCACCCATTCACTTGCATTGTATGGACCAAAAGAGCTTAGAAATGCATCTAAAAATCTTAATTTGTGTTCTGCAGATGAAAGAAAGTTATGCACATCTGGGATGGCATGAGGGTGAGTAAATGATGAGAGAATGTTCATTTTTGGGTGAACTGTCCCTTTAATGTATGCAGGTTGTTCATCTAATTACCTTGTAAAGATGTCTATAAATCTGTTATAATTAAAGTAAATATGTGACATTCAAAGCGTTATTTGTTTGCGAACATGGAAATATCAGGAAATTGTGATTTTCAAGCCTGGAAACATCTTATTTTATTTTTTATTATTTTATGTTAAACTGGCCAGTAGTGCTGAGGTTTTTATATTTAAGAATTTTCAACATTCATTGCTAGGCAACCACAGTGTTGATTCATCCCATAATTGAGGTTATTACATTTTGCCACAGAAATAACCGGAATGGAAAAATGGCAACAACGTTAAAGCTGTTTAAATACTACATATAGTAATTATGATTATAATAATACAAATAATAACCTGGATCAAAGACTTGGCTGTTTGTAGGCCAAATAACATGAGTAATTCATATTTAAAGACAATGTCTTTAAAACTCTGTGTTATGACATGACCTCTGGTTGCAGTTTATTTCTATAAAGTTGTTTTCCCTGTTTTTGGGAAGGTCCTGTTTTAATGAGAGGCAAACTGATTTATATTCCAATTTTACAGTTTGCTTTTCAGCTTTCAAAGACTTTCTGATCCTTTGGCAAATAATCTCATGTTTTACTCATACTAAATTGCCATGATGCATTTCTTATAGAGAGAGACCCCCGTTTCACCCGCAGAAGAGTTTGAATGTCTTCATTTCGTGCCAATAATGGGATATGAGATTATGTGCCAAAATTTCCTTCAGTGAAGTTATTTAATCTCAAACGGTCTGTGAAGTTCTGTTTGGCTGGACTGGAATACAACTATCTCTCTCTCTCTCTCTCACACACACACACACACACACACACACACACACACACACACACACACACTCTCTCTCTCTCTCTCTCTCTCTCTCTCTCTCTCTCACACACACACACACACACACTGTCTCTCTCTCTCTCTCTCTCTCTCTCTCTCTCACACACACACACACACACACTCTGTCTCTTTCTCTCTCTCTCTCTCTCTCTCTCTCACTCACTCACTCACTCACTCACACTCTCATACTCTCGCTCTCTCAATTTAATTTAACGAGCTTTATTGGCATGACAAAGACATTTTGTATTGCCAAAGCAATTACATAGAAAAACAGAACAGGAACTAAACTAGGACATGACAACAATAATAACTATAAAGAAATAACATGCAACATTATATAGGGTCAGTAACAGGGGTAGGGGATTGGGGTCAGGGGTCATAAATACATCATGTGTTGTTACTGATTTGAGTTCTGGTTGTCCCGCAGGTTTCTACAGGATACTACAAATCTTGCAGCTATATTTGCACATTCCTCTTTTTCCCCCAGAATAAAACACATTTTTTGTGTTGGGGTACAGTCATTGAAATCTGGACATATGTTGTTAATTTTGGGGTAATATTTGTTTCTAATTGGTTGGTATTTTGGGCATTCTGTGAGGAAGTGCAGTTCTCTCTCTCTCACACACACACACACACACACACACACACACACACACACACACACACACACACACACACACACACACACACACACACACACACACACTCTCTCTCTCTCTCTCTCTCTCTCTCTCTCTCACATACCCACACACACACACACTCTCTCTCTCTCTCTGTCTCTCTCTCACATTCTCTCTCTCTCTCACATACCCACACACACACTCTCTGTCTCTCTCTCTCTCTCTCTCTCTCTCTCTCACACACACACACACACACACACACACACACACACACACACACACACACACACACACACACTCTGTCTCAAACATGGTGAACCAATCAGAAAACACAGTATAGTTACAATAATGTGTTTTATAATATTAGTTATGCACCATCCATCCATCCATCCATCGTCAACCGCTTATCCTGTTAGTTATGCACACACAAGTATATTCATCTTAAATAATCATATATAGTTAGGGAAAACGCTGTTATTTGCAGATTTTTACAATGTTTTTGTTACTATTTTCAGAGATGATCCTTCAAAAAGGTTCTGATTATTGTATTTTGAACATTCCTTAACAAAGTTAAATGCTACTGAAGATTCAAAGGTGTTTCTAAAGAAGACACAGTTTACAATGTAGATATGTTTTCTTTTCACTGATATACTGTTCATTACTAAAATGTACCATGGTAACTATAGTTCCCTTCAAATTAATCCTACTGTACCCACTACAGTTACTACAGCTATTGTTACAACATTAAAACAAGAAAACACACTGTTTTTCTTAAAGGGATGGAATAGATTTGTTATGAAAAATCTATAAAGTGGGCTCTTATGGGGCTTTTCCACTGCATGGTACGACTCAACTCGACTCGACTCTGCTCGCTTTTTGAGGGTTTTCCACTGTGGACAGTACCTGGTACTTGGTTCCAAGCGAGCCGAGCCGATACTAAATGTGACGTCAAAGCCCTCCAGATCACTGATTGGACAGGGAGAACCGTCACTACTAGTGTCACTGGATTTGTGACACGCGACATCAACCCGCTAATTTTAAAGTTAACAACAGCGATAGCAGTATCATTTGTTCACACGACATTCGAATTGTAAAAAGAAATGGCTGTGTGCAAAATCACGCTGTGGTCAATAAACGAGTGCAGATGGTCCACTCGTTAGAGACGAACGAAATGAAAAAGTCTCTCAGGAAGTGTCTCAGCTGTTGGCCGCACACGGCTACCACAGGACCTACCAACAGTGCAGGGAAAAGTTAAAAAAGTGACTACAGATCCATCAAGGGAAATTGGAAGTGTGTAACAAGAATTGACTTCGGAGGAGGAAGGGACGCGGAAACAGTGTGAAACACAAAGGTAAGGCTTTTAATCTTTTAAAGCAGAGTTACAGCACTTGAACAAAAAAGGGGTATCTGTAATGAAGCTTCTTGGCTTGCCAACACTAGACTGGCACTCTCCCTCTTAACTGGCGGTGCTGTGGCTCTTTTATGCCGCTCTCCCCGTGCTCACTGAAATTAGAGACAGGTGTTAGACATAATTTAGCTCAGGTGCAAGCGCCCTTACCGCTTTCCCTCTCCGGACGGGCGCTTGACCACGCCCCCGCTGCCACATACCCCCACCGCCCGACTCAGGCCGGGGCGTCATCCGGCCTGTCTACCACTCCCCCCCCATTTCTGGAGAGGAAGTCGGCGACAGCCATCTGCACCCCCGGTCTGTGGACCACCTCGAACTTAAAAGGCTGGAGAGCCAGATACCAACGGGTGATCCGGGCGTTAGTATCCTTCATGCGGTGGAGCCACTGCAGTGGGGCGTGATCCGAGCAGAGAGTGAAGGCCCGCCCCAGCAGGTAGTAGCGGAGTGGAGTGAGGACCACCCACTTGATGGCTAGACACTCCTTCTCTACCGTGCTGTACTTTGTTTCCCTTAAGGTGAGCTTCCGACTGATGTACAGCACCGGGCGCTCCTCCCCCTCCACCACCTGCGAGAGTACGGCCCCCAGCCCTCTGTCTGAAGCGTCCGTCTGTAATAGGAAAGGGAGAGAGAAGTTAGGTGAATATAAGAGCGTCCCTCCACAGAGTGCAGCTTTAATTCGTGTAAACGCCTGTTGGCACTGCTCCGACCATTGGATCGGATCTGGAGCCCCCTTTTTAGTGAGGTCAGTCAGCGGGCTTGTGACATCCGAATAATTAGGCACAAATCTTCTATAATAGCCAGCCAGCCCCAGGAACTGCCTCACCCCCTTTTTGGTCTTAGGTCTAGGGCAAGTCGCAATCGCCGCGGTCTTATCAATTTGGGGACGCACCTGGCCATGACCCAAGTGGAACCCCAGATACCGTACCTCCACACGCCCAATCGCACACTTATTGGGGTTTGCTGTGAGTCCCGCCCGCCGCAGCGACTTCAAGACCGCCCTCAAATGTTGTATATGCCGCTGCCAATCATTACTATAGATTATGATGTCATCTAAGTAGGCAGCGGCGTAAGCGGAGTGCGGGCGGAGGATATGGTCCATCAGGCGCTGGAACGTGGCTGGGGCTCCAAACAAACCGAACGGAAGTGTCACAAATTGGTGTAATCAGAACGGCGTAGTGAAGGCTGTTTTTTCACGGGAAATTGGTGTCAAGGGGATCTGCCAATAACCCTTTGTTAAGTCCAGGGTCGAATAAAAGCGAGCCGTACCTAACCGATCGAGCAGTTCATCAACCCGGGGCATTGGGTACGCGTCAAATTTAGACACCGCATTGACTTTTCGGTAGTCGACACAGAACCGCACCGACCCGTCACTCTTGGGGACAAGAACGACCGGGCTGGACCAGTCGCTGTGGGACTCTTCTATTACCCCCATATCGAGCATCGCATTCAATTCGTCCCGAACAACTTTTTTCTTATGCTCGGGGAGGCGATAAGGGCGGCTACGAACCACCACCCCCGGCACGGTCTCGATGTGGTGCTCGATGAGGTCCGTACGACCCGGTAGAGGAGAAAACACGTCCGCAAACTCTCTTTGCAACCTGGCAACCTCTGATCGTTGGCACGGGGAGAGGTGCTCTCCACAAGTGACCGGGGCATTGTGATCGAGCTTTGGATTAACCTCCGGTCCGAGCTCCGCCCTCTCTGGAATTACCATAGCCAACGACACAGGGACCGCCTCCCTCCATAATTTAAGGAGATTGAGGTGGTATATTTGACGTGCATCTCCCCTATCGGTTCGCTTAACCTCATAATCGAGATCCCCCACTCGTCGTGTGACCTCGAAGGGCCCTTGCCACTTTGCGAGTAATTTGGAGCTAGACGTAGGAAGCAATACAAGAACTTTATCTCCCGGTGCAAATTCCCTTAGCTGCGTTCCCCTGTCGTACAGTCGGCGTTGGCGTTCTTGAGCCCTGAGCAAATTCTCCTGTGTTAATTTCCCCAAAGTGTGGAGTTTTGCTCTGAGGTCAAGGACGTACTGAATTTCATTCTTACTATTCGAAGGTCCCTCCTCCCAGCCTTCGCGTATGATATCCAAGATACTGCGTGGGCGTCGACCATACAGTAGCTCAAACGGAGAGAAGCCGGTTGAGGCTTGCGGGACCTCTCGCACTGCAAACAACAGGGGATCGAGCCATCTGTCCCAATTTTTAGCATCCTCGTGTACGAACTTACGAATCATGTTCTTGAGGGTTTTGTTAAAACGTTCCACTAGGCCATCCGTCTGTGGATGATACACGCTAGTGCGAATCGATTTAATGCCCAACAGATCGTAAAGTTCGCGAAGTGTGCGTGACATAAATGTTGTGCCTTGATCGGTGAGGATTTCTTTTGGAATCCCCACCCGGGAGATTATTTTGAAGAGCGCCCCAGCAACACTACATGCTGAGATGTTGCTTAGAGGCACTGCTTCCGGATATCGTGTTGCGTAATCCACTAGGACTAACACAAAGCGATGTCCTCGTGCTGTCCGCTCTAATGGCCCGACGAGGTCCATTCCAATTCTTTCGAAGGGGACCTCGATTAGCGGAAGAGGGCGCAAAAAGCCCCGGGTTGAACCAAGCGTTGATGGATGGTGGTTTGATTACAACCGGTATCCAGCAAAGCTTGGTGTGTACCCCCCTGGATTCTTACCGGAATCCAGTACGCTCCAGCCCGATCGGGGGCGACATGCGGGGGATCGGAAACCCGAACCACCGTCCCCACCTCCATCATCGGACACCGATCACAGAAGTGGCTCGGGTCGCCGCATCTCCAGCAGGCCGGCCCAGGCGCGACACCCGCACCTGCTTCGGCGGACGTTCCCACCTGAGGGGGAGTGCGGCTGTAGGTTGTGGGGAGGGGGCGAGATGAGACTGATGGTTGGGTCGTTGGTCTCAGCCAGGCTCCTCGCCTGCGGGGGGCAGGAACGGGACCTGGAGAGAGGACAGAGGGAGAGGGTTGAGGGGGATGGGGAGGAGCGGAAGAAAACACAGGGGGAGGGGGGAGAGAGAGAGAGAGAGAGAGCTCATCCGTCCTTGGGATCGCTGCCATGTGGTCCTCCGCTAACTGGACGGCTTCCTCCAGCGATGCCAGGCGGTGGCACTGGACCCACTCCGCCGTTTTCCTTGGCAACCGATGAATGAACTGCTCCAGCACCACCTGATCGACAAGTCCCTCGACGTCGCGGTCCCCCACTAGCAGCCACCTTCGACAGGCATCACGGAGCTGCTGGGCAAAGGCGAACGGGCGGTCGGAGCTCTCTAGCTTCATAGCCCGGAAATGTTGACGGCTCTCCTCGGGGCTCCGACCAACCCGTTGCAGGATGGCTTTTCTGAGGTCCCCATTGACCAGGAGGCTCGATGCCGGCAATTGTTGAGCCACAAGTTGGGCTTCCCCGGACAGAAGAGGAATCAGGCGCGCTGCCCACTGATTCTACGGCCAGCCCTAGATCTCAGCAGACCGTTCAAAGAGATCGAGGAACGCTACTGGATCATCGCTCGCCCCCATCTTCTGTAACGTGATCGGGGGCGGCATGGCGTGGGTGTCCGGGGTTGCGGCTGTGGCTGGTGCGGCCTCCTGGCTGAGTAGGCTCCGGATGGCGAGTCGATCCTCCGCTTGAGCCCGCATGATTTCAAATAAACGCCGATCTTGGTCCTGCCTGAGCTCAAGCAGAGACTGCTGGTGGCTCTGATGTAAAGTAGCGAGGGACTGGAGAACTTCGGCCAGCTGGGAGGACTCTACTGGGTGACCCTTCTCCATGGACGAATAAATATATTTTCTTTAATTGTTCCCGGGTTTCGGCACCAGTGTAACAATAATTGACTTCGGAGGAGGAAGGGACGCGGAAACAGTGTGAAACACAAAGGTAAGGCTTTTAATCTTTTAAAGCAGAGTTACAGCACTTGAACAAAAAAGGGGTATCTGTAATGAAGCTTCTTGGCTTGCCAACACTAGACTGGCACTCTCCCTCTTAACTGGCGGTGCTGTGGCTCTTTTATGCCGCTCTCCCCGTGCTCACTGAAATTAGAGACAGGTGTTAGACATAATTTAGCTCAGGTGCAAGCGCCCTTACCGCTTTCCCTCTCCGGACGGGCGCTTGACCACGCCCCCGCTGCCACAAAGTGGTTCGACCAAATGGACGCTATCTAGACCGGCGATCAATGGGACGGAGAGTGTCCTGGACTCGGCCATGGCTGGAGTCCAAGATGGAGGATGGTACGTTTTGTTATGTTAACTCTATTCTCTGCTTCACTTTATTTAGTTGAGCAGCTACTGGAAGCTTCTAAAACAACCCGCCCAATTTAACTGTTACACTTGTGTAAAATCACCATCAACAACTGCTTTATGCAGCATAATGAGCTAGTAGCTAACAGCTAGCTGTTGTGTCATTGTTTTTGGTTTTGTGTAATGCTTAAGATGATGTCATGCCTGTAGAGGTGGCGCAACTATGACGATCATCCTATAACCCCACCCACGTTGAGATGGCACTAAACAGTAGAAAAAAGTGAGTAGAGTCGAATCGAGTGGAAAAGTGCCACTATTTGGCAATGTTGGCTCAGTGGTTAAGTCTCTGGGTTACTGACCAGAAGGTTGGGGGTTCAAGCCCCAAAACCGCCAAGATGCCACTGTTGGGCCCTTGAGCAAGGCCCTACCTGCTCCAGGGGCGCCGTATCATGGCTGACCCTCCATTCTGACCCCAGCTTAGCTGGGATATGTGAAAAACAAATAATTTCACTGTATATATGCAAATTGTATAATGTGTGAACTATTAAAGGCTTTCTTCTTCTTACGTTGACTCATCCAATCATAATAGAGATTAGTTTGTTTATAGAGTATTTGTGATGTAAAAAAATGCCAAATGTGTTTAAAATTAACAGCAAATGTTTGACTTTTCTAAAGTAGTTATTTTGAGTAAGTAGTGATTGTAGTAGCTATGGTATTTTGGAAGAAACTAATGTTTTGGGTTGATTAGATTTTCATTGACACATTTTGTGTACTCTAAATTAACAGTTGTGTTTTTTGTGTTACAATCATATGTCCATTATTGAAATTCTTCTAGAAAAAACACACAGACCTACAAATATAAAATGAAATTTTGTATTCAGGTTGATAAAACTTTATTAGCCCCCTTTCCTAAACTTGTTGATGTTGAGGTCCCAACGGTAAGTGTACCGCAATCTTGTCTGTTCTCATAAAAACATCCTTTTTCTTTCTTCTCATGGCAACGAGTATTTTCACCAAATTGGCTGCATTTGACAAATTTGATTGTTATCCATCTGGAAATGCCATTTACTATTATGCGCCTCTCCAAAAATATTTGAATTCATCCCAATTTTCCAACACAATTTGTCAGTCGAAAATTCATTAAGTCTGTCGCATCTCTGTGGAAGTGTCAGAAAAGGATGGATAGCACGCTATCATCTTCTCCATAGGGGAATTGATAATTATTGATAACTAATAAACCTTAAAAGAGAGACTTACCGTACCTCCAAGGTGGTTAATCAATGGTATATGCATCTGTTTAAGCCATCAGTCAACATTATTTCAACTTAACTAGTTAAAAACCATAATAATAGTGGACTTTCTGGTGAAGAACTACACTATCCATGATCCTAAAGAGAAAGATCCACCAATCAGAGAGTTGCGTCAAACAAACCGCAGCAAAAGAGGTCTGCAGCGATTGTGACGCACTGTGAATCAATCAAACTACTTATTTATTTCCAAATGGCTGAATATTTTGCAATGAAATAAAAATTGATTGTTTATATATCGTCAATATTTATAATCATCAACCTTAAGTCTGTATATATTTCCATCAATTTAAATGAGATTTTGTCATTCTCAATGCTACATGGGATTGTAGTTTATTCCCTCATTAAAGACGTTAAGTACACAGTTTTGAATCTTTATATATTGGGGCTTTTCCACTGCATGGCACAACTCAACTCTGCTCGCTTATTTGGGATTTTCCACTGTGGAAAGTACCTGGTACTTGATACGTTTTTTAGTACCACCTCGGTCGGGGTTCCAAGCGAGCCGAGCTGATACTAAATGTGACGTCAAAATCCTGCAGATCACTGATTGGTCAGGGAGAACCCTCACTACTAGTGTCACTGGATTTCCGACACGGGACATCAACCTGCTAGTTTTAAAGTTAGCAACAGCGATAACAGTATCATTTGTTCACGCAACATTCAAATTGTGAAAAAAGAAATGGCTGTGCGCAAAATCACTCGCAGATGGTCCACTCGTTTGCGAAGAAAGAAACAACGCAAAACTAAAAAGACTCTCAGGAAGTGTCTCAGCTGTTGGCTGCACACGGTTACCACTGGACCTACCAACATTGTAGGGAAAAGTAAAAAAAATTAAATTTAAAGTGACCACAGAACCATCAAGGTAAAGTGGTTCGACCAAATGGACGCTATCTAAAGCGGTGAGCAATGGGAGGGAGAGTGCGCTGGACTCGGCCACGGCATTGTTGGAGTCCACGATGGAGGATGGTACATTTTGTTACGTTAACTCTATAATCTGCTTGAAAGCTTCACTTTATTTAGTTGAGCAGCTACTGGAAGCTTCTAAAACAACCAGGCCAATTTAACTGTTACACTTGTGTAAAATCACCAGCAACAACTGCTTTATGCAGCACAATGAGCTAGCAGCTAACAGTTAGCGGTCGTGTTATTGTTTTGGTCAGTTTGTGTCGTGTTTAAGATGTTGTCACGGCAGTAGAGGTGGCGCAACTATGACGATCAGCCTATAATAGTGGCCAGTGGTGCCTCAGCGGCTAAGGCTCTGGTCGGGGGTTCAAGCCCCAGCACCGTCAAGATACCACTGTTGGGCCCTTGAGCAAGGCCCTTAACCCTATCTGCTCCAGAGGTGCTGTTTCATAGCTGACCCTGCGCTCTGACCCCAGCTTAGTTGGGATATGAGAAAACAACTCCATTTCATTGGCTTTGTACTCTGCACAATGACAATAAAGTTGAATCTTAATCTTAATAATCCCACCCACATTGAGGCGGCACTAAACTGCAGTGGAAAAGCAAGCTGTCTAATTTTCAAATACTTATTTGATTCAAATTTTTAATGTTGTGATTCACCTCAGGGCTGGTTGGTTTGGTTCATGGCTAAGTACTCTCTTATGAAGGATTTTATTTAATTCCTATAAAAGAAAAGAACGAGGAAAATGCTTCTGGAAACAAGACCGTATCACTCTTGAGGATTATGGGTAGTGTAGTCCTTCACCAAGAATGAAGCAATACAACATTATTTGTTTCATAATCACAGACTTGCGGCTTCTACTGAAGCGTGTATCATTGCTTAACAATTTCAGCGCTCATGGTAGGTCTGTCTTGAAAGGAATATGTGGTGTTGTTGATGTTGTTGTTGTTGTTGTTAAAAATCAATAACTCCATGGAGAATGAATGGGATTTGTACTTTGCTGTATTTACTGTTGTAGTCCATTGCAGTGAGTTGCCATTTCATAGAGTGTAAATCACATCTGTATTGCTGTGGTTTGATGCCTCATCTGTTTTCTCCACAGTTGTGCTGTAATGCAATGCACATGAAGTCATTTCTCTTTTAATGTCTTTTACAGCCTGTGTAATAAAAAAGCACACAAGGAGCATTGATGGCAAGGAGAAGTTCACATTAATAATTTGTGCTACACCTCTGCTCTGTGTTTTTACGGTATTTCGCAATGCTAAACTCTTTTCAGTTTATAAAGCTTGTATACATGTGGTAATACCAGCAAATGAAGTCAAGACATTGATTGTTCTTGTGTGTAAGAAAAGGAGAAAGCGCATGGCAGAATTTTACAATTATTTTCAACTTTTCTTTTAAATCGTCTCTGGGGTATTTGAAATATTTTGTTTTAAGCAAACATTTACTGATGTTTAGGCGATATATAAATATCGATTTATAGTATAGTTCATAAACCTTCATAACGAATAGCTGGTTTACCTATAAATTGCCTGTATTTTATGTAAGTGTCCCCAGTTTGCGCCAGGAACAATTTGTGTACTGGAAGTCACTCGAATAAAAAAGCATCTGCTATAAATGGTACAGCACATAACAACTTACTGTAAATCCTAAATATACCTGCAATATCATTAATGTCTGAACAATGACTATTCTGTTCAACAGTTTGAATTTATGCAATTGATTCAATTTTAGCTATTAATATATATATATATATAGTGAGGGAAAAAGTATTTGATCATTGACAAACAAATGATCAGTCTATAATTTTAATGGTAGGTTAATTTGAACAGTGAGAGACAGAATAACAACAAAACAATCCAGAAAAACGCATGTCAAAAATGTTATGAATTGAATTGCATTTTAATGAGGGGAATAAGTATTCGACCCCCTCTGCAAAACATGACTTGGTACTTGTTGGCAAAACCCTTGTTGGCAATCACAGAGGTCAGATGTTTCTTGTAGTTGTAGTTTCTCTTTGCAGATATTCTCCAAGTCATTGAGGTTTCGAGGCTGACGTTTGGCAACTCGAACCTTCAGCTCCCTCCACAGATTTTCTATGGGATTAAGGTTGGAGACTGGTTAGGCCTCTCCAGGACCTTAATGTGCTGCTTCTTGAGCCACTCCGTTGTTGCCTTGGCCGTGTGTTTTGGGTCATTGTCATGCTGGAATACCCATCCACGACCCATTTTCAATGCCCTGGCTGAGGGAAGGAGGTTCTCACCCAAGATTTGACGGTACATGGCCCCATCCATCGTCCCTTTGATGCGGGGAAGTTGTCCCGTCCCCTTAGCAGAAAAACACCCCCAAAGCATAATGTTTCCACCTCCATGTTTGACGGTGGGGATGGTGTTCTTGGGGT
Source organism: Moxostoma hubbsi (assembly GCA_032164185.1). Classification (NCBI taxonomy): domain Eukaryota; kingdom Metazoa; phylum Chordata; class Actinopteri; order Cypriniformes; family Catostomidae; genus Moxostoma; species Moxostoma hubbsi. Next base: position 334,252 of record JAVLUX010000011.1, read on the forward strand.
CATAGGCAGCATTCCTCCTCGTCCTCCAAACACGGCGAGTTGAGTTGATGCCAAAGAGCTCGATTTTGGTCTCATCCGACCACAACACTCGCACCCATGTTCATTGGGAAACTTCAGACGGGCCTGTACATGTGCTTTCTTGAGCAGGGGGACCTTGCGGGCGCTGCAGGATTTCAGTCCTTCACGGCGTAGTGTGTTACCAATTGTTTTCTTGGTGACAATGGTCCCAGCTGCCTTGAGATCATTGACAAGATCCTCACGTGTAGTTCTGGGCTGATTCCTCACTGTTCTCATGATCATTGCAACTCCACGTGGTGAGATCTTACGTGGAGCCCCAGACCGAGGGAGATTGACAGTTCTTTTGTGTTTCTTCCATTTGCGAATAATCGCACCAACTGTTGTCACCTTCTCACCAAGCTGCTTGGCAATGGTCTTGTAGCACGTTCAAGCCTTGTGTAGATCTACAATCTTGTCCCTGACATCCTTGGACAGCTCTTTGGTCTTGGTGATGGTGGAGAGTTTGGAATCTGATTGATTGATTGATTGATTGATTGATTGATTGCTTCTGTGAACAGGTGTCTTATATACAGGTAACAAACTGAGATTAGGAGTGCTCCCTTTAAGAGTGTCTCCCATCTCAGCTCGTTACCTGTATAAAAGACACCTGGGAGCCAGAAATCTCTGATTGAGAGGGGGTCGAATACTTATTCCCCTCATTAAAATGCTAAAATTGTTTGCGATAAGCAGTTTAATGCATCAAATTGTTTAATGCAAGCAATCATTTGTGGGACAATCTTCATGGACAGATTACATTTCCTATCCACTGAAGCAATAGCGTTCTAGAAGAGGTCGTTTGTACGCAACATACAAATAAATATTTTAAAATGTTCTGCATGTTGAGGTCATACAATGACTTATTTTAGTTTTCAAACCTATAAACTTCTACCATTTCTTTTGCTGAAAAGATTTATAACTTATTTATAAAATGATACAATTGAAATGTTTTGCTCTTATTGTAATGCTTATTTATTATACAGTATCTTTACTCTGTTGTCATTTCCTGCTTATATATTTTCATCAGCCTATTACTGTAAAATATGTTAATTCTTTGGAAAAATGTCTATTTCTTTTCACTGTATGTTGATGTTTCTGTAAGTTACTGTAAGTGTTAAAAATTCAAATGAAGTATCACTAAATCCTCAAGTCTGCATGTGTGATTTTCACTGGGACCTTTTAATTGTTCTTTAATTGTTTTTGAATATGAGACATGAGCATTTCCTTCATTTGCACTTTTATGTCACGAGCTGTGAGAAAACGGGGTACATTTACATTTTTCTGGGGTTTTTGTTCATTATATTTCTTTGACAGTGAAATAAAAAGCTGCTCTATGGATATGGATGTCTTTGCAAGTATATCACGCTATGATGAGAGCTGTTTCTGTAACTGGAATTGTTATTTTTTTTTGTTTTTTTTTTATACACAATTGTAACATTTGAAAGTTGAATGTTTAGCCTAAAGCTTGGACATTTTGTACCAAACATTGTGATATGTCTCCAGCCATTATCCATGTCACTCTACTTTGTAACTTAATTTAGATTAAATTATAGAAGTACTCAAGGAATGTTTTATTCACAACACCTATGCTGTGTAACTGTATTATTAGAGGTATATGATTGTTTTAACAGTAAATTAAAAAGATGTTGAATGTGCATACACAGTGGCCCCAAAAGGTGTAGTGTGCTGGTAATCCCTATTTCTGACAGATAAGATAACAGTAAAGTGTCCTAAGGGGCCGTTCACACTGAAAGCATACATGCGCTAGAAATGCTAAAGGCCACAGCGCCACGAGACGACCTAGGGCTGGTTGCATAAACATAGACATTTACTTAAATTAGATCGAGCAACATTTTTAGGAGAAAAGTTTTAGAAAACTACTTGCAACATTTATGCAACCGGGCCCCGAACGCAGGAGTCTCGAGAAGTGTTTATATACAGTATATATGTATATATACAGTATATATATATATATATATATAAATTATTTTTAACTTCCCATCTTAAAAATGTAGCACGCTGTCGCGAGGCGCTGAAAAAACAATATGCATGTTTACATAGAAAAACAATTGAAAAACAACAGCACGGACGCAAAAACGCTGTCGATGTAAACGACTCCTGAGAAATCTCATCTGTCCCTGTGACAACTCTGGCTTATTTTAAATAATAACTCTAATGTGACGGCACTTTAGAGCAGAAATGAAAACCGTTCATTTTGACACACTGTTTTTGATTAATAGAAATATAAGTAAGAGGAGTGCGTGGACTTTTAACATTGTAGGCTGGTTGTGTGCACACCATGTAAAAGTGAATTTTGCATAATAGGTCCCCTTTAAGTTGATTTTCTGTACATTTTCATTTTTGAACTGATAGTGGTTAATAAAGTCAAGTAATGTGGTAGCATGCCAGAGAGTCAGTGGTGATGTCATTGCTTTCCTGTCGGGTCAGTGCTACAGAAACAAGCTTAGCCTGACAGTTAGCCTACCCTGGACCAGGTTAGTTTCTGAACTATGCTACTAAACCAACGGACCACATAAGTTGCCTGAGTAACTGAGCTGGTTTTTGTTTTTGTTTTTGTTTTGATAGTTTAGTTGCCATGCCTCCTGCTCCTGTTTATGTCATGTGATTTCCTGTTCCCACCATGTTTCATGCATTTGTTCTTATTGTTTCCTTCGTTTATTAGTCTTGTCTTGTTATTGGTTAATGTTTCATTGTCTTGCGTTATAATGTTATCAGTTCTGTTCTGTCATTGGTTCTTATATTATTAGTTCAGTTTTGTTATTAGTTGTCTTGTAATCTTGTTACCCCATGTCTGTATATTTAAACCCTCACGTTAGCATTTGTCATGTATTGTGAGTGTAATGTTGTTACACATTGTTCATGGTAATAGTCATAGTACTGTCATATCTAGTTCAGCTATCGCTATGTTTTGGATTCACGTTTTTGGATGTATGGCACTTTGTAAATTATAGTGTTAAATTCATATAGGTGCTCCCCTACTCAAACAAGGAAATGTGTCTGCTTTATTTATTTTGATGTTTTCGACAGATGGTTTGCAGCATCAGCTGACAGCTCTGAGACGCATCCGCTCCCAGGACGGTCTGCATCTCTGGCTCCAGTGCCATTTTCTCCTTGTTGAAGGACTGGAGACGTGCAGCCCCTGTGTGCCTGACAGCACTGGATAATTGACATATTTCCATAAGGCTTTGGTGACTCGCATCATCTACTGTCAGTATCACGGTAGAGACGGTGAGGTAGGCAGAGACGACACATCAGGACTGCGTTCCTCCGTTGTAGACCACCAAGGTAAATCCACAGGGATAATGAGGATAGCTCATTTGAGAAGATGGCTTGGAGCATCACTCTAAACTTTGTTTGTTGTATTGACAGAATGAAGCCATTTCATTAGACACATGGATATACTATTTGATTGTTTTCCCACATGAGTAGTTTGATTTGCAGCATTTGGTTGCATGTCAACTTGACGGATGGCATTAAAACCACTCAAGAAGTCTGGGTGTTATCTGTTTTCTCAAGGGTATGGTAAGGTATTACGTGGATCTAAACTTCAAATCTCAACTGGTTCTCCACTGATTTCGCTTCACGACCAGGATTGTACAGTGGACATCAAGTGTCAACCCAAAATGGTTTATTGTACAAAAGAAAAATGTAATTGAAACTAAACATTGAAATGTATTACTATGAAATTTACAGACCGCAAAGCCTACAAAATTAAGTTTCATTGTTTCAAAGCAGCTTTACAGAAAATTATGTTGGAATTCCCTTAGAGCAAGTCATTTGCGACCGTGGCAAGGAACCCAAAAAACAGTAAAATGGTTGTTAATCGGCACAGGCTGCAGTTGGTAGTCATCACTCAGGGAGACATGGCATTGGGAGTAGGACCAGGGACGTCGTTAGGCCTATTTTAGGGGGGCTGAAGCTACCCCAAAATGTTCCTAAGCCCCCCTAAATGATAATAAGAACAACAATAACAATTTGATTTATCAATAACTGTATCCTCATATTTAGAATTAGACGCAACAAATTATATATATTAATCCAGCTACAAAAAATAGCCGAAAAGTCGGAAGTTGGACAGAAGTACAGAGTCGTTGTGCTATCAAGATGATGCACCGCACCGTCTCGTTGCATTGGTGTGAACTGTGGCAGCTTTCAGAGCGTTGCAGACCGGAGCGCTGCAAGTAACTGGAGGATTCATCTCGTCTCGTCGTTACTCTAGTTTGGTCTGAAGTTGAACTCGCTATGCACCCTCCCGCCCACACACACCGATACACATGCTGATACACACGCTAACGGTGAAAGGAAGATTGGTAAGTGTCGTGATACAGAGTGAAATTGTAAGTTGTTTTTAATGACCTGCTTACCTTTAGCCACGTTTTCTTGAGGTAAAGGAAAGGGGATATTTTGGTTTGCTATGGAAAACTGTAGTCTAGCTAGAGTGAACAAGCAAAATACAAGAAATGGTGAACTTAGCAAGCTAATCACAACTCTTTATTCTTTGCCAATAATATAACCTATCTCTATAATAGGCATATAAAACAATATCAATCCCCATAGAATGTTGTCACTGAAAACTAAATGTCATAGGGTCCCTGTTAATGCTATTACCGTTGTATCCTTCTTGTATACATCATGTGAAAGAATAAATCATCTTTAATTGAGAAACGCTCAAACCTGTGTTGTCAAATTTCACTATGACCTTAAAATTCTGGTTCTTGTGTTATACTGTATGCAAGCCAAACTACACAGTGAAATTATACTCTGATTGAACCAATCCACAGTGCAGTTACAGTAATTAGAGTAATTAAATAGCATTCTGTGGACAACTTATATAGAGAGGAATTAGATATAGTATGCTATTACTTTATCATACATTTACATGAGCAGACAGATAGCATTTAAGTCATTGCTTATAGAATAACTCATCAGGAGCAAAGTCTGGCCTAAGTAAATTCCCCCATGCAGCTTTTATGTGTCTAAAAGCAACATTACAGTAACTTTTCTTTAACAAGAGTAGAAATGGAAGGAGAGGATATGTCTGTCACGTTTTACTTGTTAACATCTTGGTTTCTTGACTGGTTGTTGACATAAGTGTAGCTCTAGATGTGAGTGCAAAGATTTTGCAAACGCAAGTTACAAATACCCTGGGGGCTAAGCCCCCCCTGTCTTCCAATCCTAGTGACGTCCCTGAGTGGGACATCAGACAGGACCGAAGCTAGATCTGGCAGATTCTGGTAACATAGTGTATATATCCCGAGGTTGAGACTGGGAAACAAATGGAGTAATCTTAGCGTAGATGCCATTCACATTAAAGCAGTTCTATAGAATATAAGAAATGTTCCCGGTTCTGGCAGACCTAACTAAAGCAGCAAAACTATGAGTTGGGGAATAAATTAGGTGTGTGACTGGCTGTCTTTAGTCTAGACTTTGAGTGTGCCTGAGTCCCGAACAATGCTAGGAAGGCTAACCGGAAAGGACCCATAAATATTTTGATATTCTAGGTACTATCATGCCAGAATTGTGATCATAGTGAACGTGGATAATAATGGATATGATGCGTTCCATTCAACTTGGAAAGTCAGATTTTCCTATTTTGGGGGGGAGGGGCATTGGTGCACCACTTGATGTCGGAATTCTTACTTGGAAACTTGTGCAGAAAAGTTTGCCGAGATGCAGTTACAAACATTGTCGGCACACAGGGAGTTGTACAAAGTGCTAAACATTCACTTTTATTAAATAATATTGATAAATGAGTACATGAAATGAAAACTTGTTTAAAGCTGGCAGAAACGGGTGGATAAGACATGGTGAACTATACTCTCTATTTGATTTTCATAGACCTGTAGCACTTTCTTGTGTTGCAACATTTTTTATCAATTGGGTTGCTAGGAGACATCTCTGGTGACAGTCAAACCCCTCACTAACGCAAGCATTACAGTTTTGTTTCCTTACACGTCATCTTGTCTCCTACACGTTCACTCACTGCACGACAGAAACTCCTTTGATCTGTGTCTCCAGACAATATGGCGACGGCACTTGTGACATCATCGGAATACTATCAATAGAAGTTCACTTAAAGCTTTTAATGGTCTAGCTCATCAGTTCTTAAGTAATTAAAAATATACATTTTGTGAGTAAAATGAATAAGATATCTGACCGGTAGCCATTGTAGTGGTGATATAATGGGGCTAATATGATCACATATCTTGGTCCTAGTCTGTACTCCAGCTGCTGCATTTTGAAACAACTGAAGCTTATTTACTGAAACTTTATTAATTGAACCTGCAAGTAAAGCATTACAATAATCTAGTCTTGAGGTCATGAATGCATTTAGTTTTTCGGCATCAGATCAGAAACTGAGAGCATGTGTCGTAGCTTAAAATTATTTCTGAATTTATAAAACAAAGCACCAAATGCGAGATGAATATCATTAAATTTGCTTCGGTGGCCCGACATGTAGCTTGAGTGGCTGCCAAAAAACATTGGAAGAAAAAACCCTGCTGTCAAAGTGATTGGAAGCATTTGAATTATCATCAATGTTTTTAAAAATTGCTAAAAGATGGAGAATTTTCAATTACCACAGCCTCTGATGAAGGCCTAATATGTAAATAGCGTTTTACATTTTGCACTGGTTGCTTGATCAAATCTATATCCGATCATGTTAAAGACGCATTCGACTGCAAGGTGTAAATACAATCCAGCTAAAGCATATCCAGATATGAAAAGCATTTTAATGCAAGGTCTAAATTGGGCCAAAATGAAATTTTCATCTATGATTTGAGCAAAACTATAGCTTAAAAAATAGCCATAGAAAGGTGGAGTTGTGATTTTATTTGTATACTGAGATGGCTAGATCTTCTACTAAAATCAGTTGACATCAGCACCCCTTGTTGCATTAAATGCCAATGGTGTAAGTCCCAAAATTTTCAATTTTAAGTTTCTTTTGATGTCTTCATTTTTAAGGCTCTATGTGGTTAAATCACCAATATGGGGCTCTCAATGTGGCTCCATCTGAAAATTATTCAATTTCACCCATTTTCAATGGTCAAAAAACCAAATGTGGGTCACATGGTATGAAACTAGTTTTTCTTGACCAATAACACAAAGTTCTGAAGTTTGAATATTGTTGAAACCAGAAATGGACCTTATTTTTTCACATAAAAACAACAAAGTCCATAGAGTCCAAATATACACTAGTGTTAAGAGTAAGTGACATGCGGCTCTCCGTTGCAATCCCTACTGTATATCTAGTTTATGGATTTCAGAAATGTATCCCTGCAAAGCTCTAATGTATCTTTAGGGGTCAAAATCACCAAAGGAGCTGCAACTCTACTGTATTTTTACTGATTTTCTTTACTATGCTTTTTCTGCCCTTTGGACCCAAGTATCCAGGTGTCTGAGACCGTAAATCACAGATACCCCAAATTTGAAGGTATGGTCCCAAATGCCAATAATTGGGACATTTATGTTTTTGCTCTGGAACTATATGGGCTAGAATCTAAATTTCCACTGAATCCTTCAGCGGCCCCTATCTCTGGGGACCTCTGGTTGAGTTCACCCATATCTTATTCTGAGGAGGGGTACTGTATTAAAAAAATTGGACATTGGTTTACGGGGTAGATCAAAAACACCACCACCAATGAACCATTGAAACCAGAGTGCTTCATTTCAAGAGTTTTATTTGCATGATTCAATGAAACTGACAGGAGTAGTCAATAAAAAACACTTTATGGTGGAATATCGCAGGTTTTTATTTCTGGAGAATCTTCAGTCTCGTCTTCCTCTCCCTGTCTTCAGCCAGGAAACAAACTCTTTTGCCGCCTGGTCCTGCAGGTATGAGCTGACATCACTAGTGTATGTGCCGTCTGCGTGCCGGCGTGTAGGCACTCTGGGGGGCAAAGTGGAATAATGCAGACAGGTAAATCTCCTTTTACAAAAATGGGAATCATTTTGAACCATTTTATGAATGGGGGGTGGGGGGGATACATTTGACAAATGACTTTATATAAAAATTTTAAAAAGTACACGTATCCCATAGTCACTCAATGAGGTCATTAAGCTGCATTTATAATAATACATAAACTTTAGGAAAGCATTTCATGTTTCATATTACACGGCTCTATGGAACAGGCCTGCTTGTTTCTGATTGGTCGATTGCAGCATTCTGTGGTCAAATATTTCTGAATAATGACCATTGTTTATACCATAGCATCACTAATGATAATGACTGGCTGGCAATACTGTACATCACCCCTTACTTGGGCATGCTTGAATTCTTTTTGAATTTCCCTGTGTCTGTTTAGCTGATGTTAAAAGTTGGTTGGCGAATATTTTTCTCCAGTTAAACATGGTTCAGTTAAAACAGAATTGATCCTTATTGGTCAGAATCGATGTGGTAAGGATATGACCGGTAGCTTTGGATTATAGACTGGAATAAACAAGCTCTAGTCCAAGGTCAGAGTCAAAAATGACTCCAAATTGTTTACATGGGGTAAAAAAGTTAATCATTTTTGACTCCAAATTTTGACATTTTTTACCTTAAATTTGATCAGCAGATAAAGACTGTTGCGAAAAACAGTTTCTTTGAGTTAAGCTCTATTTCAAAGCTAAAATCGATCCTTTTAAAGATTTGGAAAAAGTTATGCATCCTTTTATTTCTACCCGTCTGGACTATTATAATGTCCTGTGTTTAGGTATTAGTCAGTCATGTGTTTCTCGCCTGCAGCTTGTGCAATATGCTGCGGTGAGGTTTTCAACACATACCAAAAAAGCATCATATTACACCCGTTTTGTCATCATTACATTGGCTACTGGTGAACTTTAGGATCCAGTATCGGGTGCTAATTTTTGTTTTTAAAGCCTAACATGCAGTGTACATTTAAAGATTTAATCACCCTTGCCCAAAGATCTTTGCACAGCTGGTCAGCAGAACGCAGACTCTTCCTCGGTCTCACATGAAGTGCAAGAGTGACCGCGCTTTCTCCATTGCAGCTAGATTGTGGAATGATTAGCCTCCGTCTGTTTAATTCACTACCTCCATTGATGCTTTTAAGAGCGACCTTTAGACTTCTTTTCTACCATTGGCATTAGAATAAGCTTTTCTAACATTGTTAATGGTAACTATTGTGGTCATTTGTTTTAATCGATGTCCTTTTTTCCTTGTAATGTTGTACATTCTCTATCTCCGTACAGCACTTTGGTCTTCTCTTGTGGCTTTGAAAGTGCTTTGTAAGTTGAGTTAACATTTTGACAACCTCACTGATGTTCATTCAACATGAGCATAATTTGGCCAAAAAGACTTGGAAAAACAAACATACCCGCTTCTTTTGGAGTTCATTAACCACTGAACAAAGTCCTGTGCTCTTCTGGTCTCCAGGTATTTACTGTAATCGTTTGAGAACGTTCCTTCTGAATGTCTCTTCATGTTGGTTACTTCTCTAGGGTCATTAAATAATGCGTCCTCCGACATAAGGCTGAAATGTTAGACAAAAATTATGAATATTAAATGCATAAATGGGGAAAAAAAAATGGGTGAGTTTCAAAACCTGTCAAGAACATGCCCGGGTAATTTTTCACCCCAAAATCATGACCCTAATATCAGAATATATAATGCCTTTTGAGTTTGGGGTGGAATGAGACCTGGATGTGTTTTATCCCCAAAATTAAGGGTGGTAAAAAGTCTAATTTATAAACACTACAGTCAAAATCTCAAGTGCATAAAATCCATTTTTACAATATTAAAAAAATCTAATAATTTGGCTGCTCTTACCTGGTATTTTCTTCCGTGTCTTGAATGGGAATCTGCAGGCTTCTGTGGATCAGGATGAGGAGTAACAGTCCAGTGAAAGAGTAAATCCTTTTCATCATCATCATCATACCTGACAATACAAACCACACACAACTCAAACACTATTTATGATTTGTGTCACCAGTTGATCAATAGTTATATAGTTATAGTAACGAAATATCTAGAACAAAACAAACTGGTTTTCCAGTAAAAATATCGAAATATCCTTAAACCAAGATTAACTATATTCTCTGAAATACAGTCTTAATGTGTTATGCAGTTTTGCTTCTCAAGTACAGGAAATGTATCTTGTTTTAAGGAAGATAAGATGCATCTACTGGAAAACATGGAAGAAAAGTACTGATTAAGAAAATGTATTTTACGCAGTATTCCCTGCATTGCTCACCTGGATTAAACTGGGTTGTCACGGAGAAGAAAGATCTGGATGTTATCTTGCTGGTTTCTCCTTCCGGCTCCCAGTGTGATTTCATGGTCCCTGCCTCATGTTTGTTGTCTTATATGGGGATGCCCAGGTGGCATGGTCGACGCACGCGCTCACACACACACACACACACACACACACACACACACACACACACACACACACATGCTTATTACTTTCAATCCATTAATCAAGATTCCATGTGAATGCCGGATATATTTGCACTGCGAAGCTGTTCAGAATGAGAGATGGGAAATAGTCAAACAAGCAAAAAACTGTTACTGAAGGGGAAAGATAAATTGAAACGCTGTCCTGTTAAAAATATACAGAGCAAAGCAAATGATTGCATAACTTGCTGTTTCAGAATGAGGTACGTTCAGTTACATTTCCAGGAAGTGATGTTTGTGCTATGAAAGCTTTTGATACCATGTACTGTTTATTATTTTTAAGGTGTGCATTGGGAGCCAGAACTTTGACTAAAGTTTAAATCTGAATTAATTTAGCGTGTGCGTGAGCGTGTGCATGTGCGCATGTGAGAAAGAGATGGAATTAGCATTTTAAAATTATTAAATTGCAGGTTTAATTTTTCCAATTTCAGAACTCCAAATACAGATCTCTAGAAATGTGACTCATAAACAAACTCGGCAAACAAAAAGATTCAAATACTTTAGTCATTGTTCTGGCTCCACATGTGGAGGGATTCACAGAGACCCCAAATTTATTATTATTATTATTATTTTTTTTTTTTACACATAATCCACATATCATAATGTATAAATTACATGAACATGTTCCACTAACATTTGACAGCAACAACGTGCCATGTCTTCATTTTGAGTCCAAACACTACTTTGAGCCACTGGAAATCATAAGCTTCGAGTGTTTTAGTTTTACTCTAAAATCGATTTTTATGCTTTTTAGTTTTGATTGACAGCTTTATGACAGTTATGGTAAAGGTTCTTTAATGAATATATGAACAAAGGTTATTCAGTTTAAGTACAGAAGCCACTGCATTCCTTAAGTCTTCTAGAAATCAATATAATCGCATCTAATTACACTTAATTGTAACAAGTTGTATAAAGTACAGTTAAATAAAAATAAACCCCTTTTAAAGTGAATCAATATCATTGTACTTGTACAGTGACATGTTCTGGTCACCCTGTTGAGGTTTATTTGGCAATAACTGGGTTTGGTATTGATACGGGATTCATGATTCAGTTCTGATTCACAAGCTTTCGATTCTGATTCATCTGGGTTCATTTTAGTTATGTCTATTATTATTATTTTTACATATGAAAGAAATTCTCTCCGCTAATGCTGTAAGTTATATAGGGGAGCTTGTAAATAATAAAGATTCGCTATTGTTCTTTGTTTTGTTTAAAGTTAAGTTTGTAATCGGAGTGAGTTAGTGTAGAGTGGAGGAGGGCGGGGCCGGACTGGAACAACGCACGCCAGGTTCCCAATCAGCCTGATGGGGGCGTGCGAAGGATGAAGGCGGCCGGTGACAACGGTTCGAGAGAGAGAGAGAGAGAATGACATGGAGCTGCTCTGTGTTTATGTTTGTGTGATTTTTATTTATTTTTTTGTTCAGTTTATTATTAAAACTATTATTTATATTGCAAAGCCAGTTCTCACCACCTCCTTGCCCATTAACCGCTTTACATTGGTGCCGAAACCCGTGAAGGAGGAGTTCTCGACACTGCCGTCCACCCAGGGGAGTGCCGCTGCCGTCCGCCGGGGGACGGAGTAGCCCGACTGCCCGGAAGCGGGGAACGGCCACCGTCCACAAGGCGAGTGGGGACTGGACTCCATGATGGCCTGGAGCGATGGAGCCACTGCCAAGGGCAGAGGAGTGCTCTACCGTCCCCCAGAAATGTGGAGGGGTCAAGTGGACCGCTGTCCACGAGAGGAAGAGGGAAGCGATTCCCCGACTCCCTGGAGCGGTAGGGCCGCTGCCAGGGGCGGAGGAGTGTCCCCACGAGTCGCTGGGAATGCGGAGGGGTGTTCTGTCCACCAGGAGTCGTAGGTCTGACTCTGGTCTGCCTAGGGAGGAGTGGATGCTGTCCACCTGAGAGGGTGGAGGAGTGATTAAGGACCACGCGATGGTACATAATCCCCCCCCCCCCCCTTCTCTGTCGCTCTGTGTTGGCATTTGTCCCTCGCCATTTTGTTTGTTGTTGTTTTTACCCTCCTGCCTCCTCCCAGGTCGAGAAAGGCAGGGAAGTCCCGCCATAGAAAGTCATATACAACTAGGATGGCTTGAGGGTGAGTAAAGTATGGGATAATTTCCATTTGTGGATGAACTAACCCTTTAAGATGACTCTTATCTGCTATTCTTTCATCAGTGATTTGGACTGAAATCAATTTATGTGGCTTTAGCAGAGATAATTTAGAAGAGATGGGCCACTACTATTAAAATAAATGGGAGAAATTGAAATGCTCAATGGTCAATGGATGAAGAGAAGAAGATCAACCTTACAGTTAAAAGAGCAAATCACCTTTTAGATACAGACATCACCTCACAATCAACTCGAGAACACGTATGAGCATTGGCTATACAACTGGGAAAATTGCCTTTTTTTTTTCCTTCTTTTTTTTTGCGTAATATGAGGTACAAAATAACAATTCCAGTATTGTCAGATTTTATTGCTGATGTAACCTTGACAACCCGTTTCTGAGATTTTGGTCTTTCTCCATTTCAAGTAGATAGGAGCTGCACTGGCATGACTGGAAATAGCCTCCCGAGAGCATTCCAAAGATGGTCGATAATGGACTGACTTGCTAGAACGACTTTGGCTTTAGCTGATTTTCCAACAAAATCAGTAACGTCCAATTCAGAGATTAGTTTTAAGAATCTAGCTTTGAGTGGCAGTCCACTAGCTAGGCTACTTCCTTTTGTCATGCATTTCTAAGTTTAACCAGCAGACGATGTTGTTCCTAAATGGAGGTGGGTAAAAATAGTTTTTCTGAAGCATCGCGATCTTCATTTGAACGATCTCTAAATCGATCTTTAAATCCCAAGTTTGGTCTTTTACTTCATGTGAAACCCTCCACTACAATGGGAGGAAATCACTTGCATTAGCAACCAAACTTCACACTTTGTGACTAAAATTTATATATTTGACAACTCGCAACAAATCCTTTCAATGCATGTTGAGAGTAAAAGTTGTTCCGTGTAATGTGTGTCCATGGACGCGATAACCCAACCCATTTGTCTCTATTAAAACCCTTTCTGTTCTTTACAATCAGTTGTTGATAAAAATGTTTTTTTTTTAAAATTATAATAATGCTAGTCAGGCATAGCACAGATGAGATATAACCATTCCTGTCTCTCTCCTTAACACGTGCTCATTTACAGACACACTTTACAGTAATGCCGGTGTTGTTAAAGAGACAGTACCTGTTTTAGCATGTGTTCAACAGTCAAATTTTGCCATTAAAGAAACATGTAACAAAAAATAACATATGAACAATAATATCTTATTTATTGATTGAATACATGGATTTGTTCATTTTTAAAAAAGTCAAAATGTGACCAATGATGAAAAACTAATAAAATGTATATTTTCATAATTTACCTATTTATTGGACAGCATTAGCTGGGATATAATTTATTTATTATGTAAGCAAAGGGGACATGACATATACCCATATGAATCAATATAGAAGCAAAATGTAGTCGAATTGAAGTCGAATCAGGAAATCTGTATCAGTACCCAACCCTATTCCAAAAATGGCCACTTTCACCACTTACAATGAACTATGATGTTTTTAGACTATTACTATATAACACATATAATATGTAAAATATCTCTAAAAAAGAAACAGAACATCCAGATGTAGACATTTTTCAGACACAGTAATATATATATATATATATTACATAGTTTTTTTTCTTCAATTGGATATATGAAATAAAACCTCAAGTCATAAGACAAAGTATTCATATGTAGAATGTTTCAGTTCATCCGTGTTTTCAAGTCCGTGCACAAACACAACCGTATGAAGCACTATGGATTCCACAATAAATCTGTAAACATGCCAGAAATCTGAGACATACACTACATTCATAGCAGGTCACATTCATAGTACAATTGCCACAGCAATTTGATAAGAAAAACAACAGCTTGTACAAAGTTCACACATGAAAAAAAATTATGAAAATCAAACCCGTCTTGTGTCAATGATCATTGAAGTTATGTATTTCTTTGTTTCACATACAGACTAAGATGGAAAGAATCTGTCATTAACAGTCTTTTGTGTCAATTTAACAGGGAATATGCGTTGCTTTAATAACGCATCAATATGTCCATTTTATTTCTTCTCAGTAAAGCACTTCTGCAGAAAGTGGTTCAGGTGTGTGTAGAGGTGGTATCGGGCTTTTCCAGACAAACTGTGATCCTTATCAGTGTACCACTGAAAAATACATCACACATTTACATACGAGTACAGAAAGATTAGAAATTATTAGGGCGGGGAAAAAAAGGCAAATATCAGAGATTTATTTGTGAATCTCACAACAAATTTCCCAGGTCACATTTTAACCTAATAAATAATTATAGTATATATATATTAAAGATAATTTTGTAAAAATCCAAATAACTTTACAGATGTTTATTGTAAAGTGTTTAAACAATGTTTTCAATGAACCATTAATGAACATGCACCTGTGGAACGGTCATTAAGACGCTAACAGCTGACAGACGGTAGGCAATTAAGATCACAGTTATAAAAACACCAGAAGAAAGATGCCCAGGGTCCTGCTCATCTGCGTGATCATGCCTTAGGTATGCTGCATGGAGGCATGAGGACTGCAGATGTGGCCAGGGCAATAAATTGCAATGTCCGTACTGTGAGACACCTGAGACGGGAAGGACAGCTGATCGTCCTCGCTGTGGCAGACCACATGTAACAACACCTGCACATGATCGGTACATCCGAATATCACACTTGCGGGACAGGTACAGGATGATGATAATAACAACTGCCTGAGTTACACCAGGAATGCACAATCCCTCCATCAGTGCTCAGACTGTCTGCAGTAGGCTGAGAGAGGCTGGACTGAGGGCTTGTAGGCCTGTTGTAAGGCAGGTCCTTACCAGACATCACCGGCAACAACGTCGCATATGGGCACAAACCCACCTTCACGCTGGACGAGACAGGGCTGGCAAAATGTGCTCTTCACTGACGAGTCGTGGTTTTGTCTCACCAGGGTTGATGGTCGGACTCGCACTTTATCGTCGAAGGAATGAGCTTGTGGCAGGGTAGTTCCCTCTCTCTCTCTCTAACTGCCGCCTCCAGTCACCTTTATCCCTCTCAGGCTTGATCAGCCTAATTATGGGCTAGGTGTGCAGCGTCACGGACCTTGTTGTGCATGACATTGCAAAGACTCCGCATGTGGAGGCTCGTGCTACTCTCCACGATCCATGCACAACTCACCACGCGCCCCAATGAGAGCGAGAGCCACTAATCGCGAACACGAGGAGGTTACCCTATGTGACTCTACCCTCACAGAGACCTGGCTGGAGTCACTCAACACGCCATGAATTCAAACTCACGACTCCAGGGGTGATAGTCAGCGTCAATACTCACTGTGCTACCCAGGCCCCTATAAAAAAATATTCTTAAGATTTTTGCTTTTGTGACATTATCTTAATGACAATTAAGCACTTTTCCCCCCAGAATCTCATTACCGTAACGTGTTCGGTATTTTACTCTTTTCTAATTCCTATAGTGGTTGTTGTTTGATTCTCATTACTTTAATGTAGTTTTGGTAAAAACTGCCAATAATTCATACTTTAAAAATTATTTAGTTTCATTTGTATATTTAATATACATTATTTTTGACATTGCAGTAAAGAGATTTGTTTTTCATTAAGGTAATAAGAATTGGGATAAATATTTAATTGTTGAAAATAATGTCACAATATGAAAAATCATACCGGTCCTAAAAAAAATAGGCTCCAATTTCATTTATATCTTTTGACTTTAGGGTGAAATATGACTCAGACATGTTCTTGTCAGGTTTTGTGGATTTATCCCAAAAATATATTATTACCTTATCAATACTCACCATTGCTTCAAAGTCAACTTGATTTTCCACCAATGCTTTGGAAATCTGGGCAGCCTGCTGGAAGTGCACGTTGTCTAAATTTGTCAAATAAAAACAACAATAACAGTGAGAGACGTGAACAAACAAACCAAGAAATAGTTTTAGCAATACTTTGCAAATGTTCCAAAATCTAGAGAGCTTTTTTTTTAAATGGCAATAATCATATCGCAAATTGCCCAAATCCTTCAGCCCAAGTCGGCAGCTCACTACATTTTGAAACAATGCAATCAACAGCAAATCTATCAGATTAGAAATACGATCTATAAACATCACACTGAGTTCATGTCCTGACTACTTCAAGTTTCGATGAAAATGAGTTTACCGTCTGCAGTTCCGTGTACCAGCATATATTGTACTGACTTAAAGTTTATTGCTCTGCTGGTCACTGTAGAATTCTGCAAACAAGCAAAGCAACAACATATATGAAAATCTGCATCTATGACTGCACGTTACAAAAATGCATATTTCTGTTTGTTTTTTTTAGATAAATTACTTTATAATTTTCTGCGTTTTCTTCAGGGCGATGCATGTATCTCTCTGTATATACAGCATCTGTAAAGAACACAAAAATATATTTTTTAAAAGAGTTATTTGTATTTGTATTTTTCAAACCAAGGTAGTTTGTAATAATTTAAACATAATAGTTTTAATTTTTAATACAAACAACCACTATTGAATGCATAATCAGTAATTATGTCTGGTCAGTAATAAACATTCACTCCAAGTTAAATTTGCTAAGTTGTTTTGGTTGTTTCAGATATCTGAAAATCCCAAAGTTAATTCCCATACCATAATACTCCCACTTAGCAACAGGAGCCACGGCGATGCCACATTTGAACAGTCCACTTCCTGATCCCAGAACCATGGAGGTCACATAGCCGCCGTATGACTGCGCAAGACAAATGTTTTAGACATTAGTATGACACTTCTTTGTTGTTGTAAGTTTTAAGTATAGATGAGTGCTATTATCTTAAACAAGAACAAGACGAACGTTGAATGTTGGCTTGAAAACAACTTTAAATTCTCAGTTGACTTCTGTTTGATCATTTGGATTAGTAAGTACCGATCAGTCGTTCAGAATAAGACCAGAAATGTGCATTAAGGAAGTAAATATGGTCAATGTTTGTTTCATTTTCACTTTAAATAGTCTTGAAGTTTGAATGTTAAATACGTCTTGTCTACTTGCACTAAAATGAGGTTGTTTTGAGCTGTTGCTAGTGTGTTCTGGGTGGTTGTTAGGCAGATGCTAAGGTGTTCTGAGTTGTTTCTAGTCAACTAAGTGCAGTTGCTAATGTGTTTAATGTGGTTGCTAGGCAGTAACTCGGGTGTTCTGGGTGGTTGTTAAGGTGTGGCTCAGTTGCTAGGGTGTTCTGAGTTGTTTCAAGGTGGTTTTAGCTCTAGGATAAGTTACAGTTTAATATTTTGTTCTCATGTTTGGGGTTTTGGAAAAACCTGTGTACTGTATGTTGCAACCTAGTCTCATTGAATGAACGTTAGTATAACTACATGATTAGCGTCCACAGTAGCTCATCCGATAAGAGTGTTTGACTTTGAACCACGGTTCGAGCCCAGCCAATGGTGGGGTTCGAGCCCAGCCAATGGTGGGGTTCGAGCCCAGCCGAAATGACGTGGTTGCTTCAGAATATGTGCCTTTCATTTCGCCTTTTGTTTTTGGACACTATTGGTTAGGTTTGAGGTTAAGAAGGTACATTTTACTCATTAAAACCTCCATCTATTGTTCAACTTTAAAACCTTGTCTGATTACGACACCATTCCACTCACTTTTGGCGCCCCCCACTGGACATTTCACTGGGAAACTGCAGCCAAGCATGCAATAAGGCACGTAATTTCGTTTGGCAAAAACGTTACCATGGTTACGTAATGTTCACGAGACCAGGCTGGTATGTTGACTGTATTTTAGCTTTGTCAAACCAACATAAAACTCATTGTTAGCATTTACGAACATGTTAGCACTTTTAAATGAAAGTGTCTGGGGAGAGAGTCCACTTACCCAACCCCACATCGCAATTCTGTCTTTGTCAATGAAACCCATTTCAATGAATTTTCTGCAAAATAAGCACAGACAGTCACATTAACAACTATGACGATCTTCCAAAACAAAATCTTTTGTGGGTGATAGTTGAGATCATTTTTTTTATCTTTAAATGTGTCCAATGTGATTCAGTCCTGCCGAGAGCAAGAACCACATTATAGCGACACAAGGAGGTTACCCCATGTGACTCTACCCTCCCTAGCAACCGGGCCAATTTGGTTGCTTAGGAGACCTGGCTGGAGTCACTCAGCACACCCTGGACTCAAACTCACGACTCCAGGTGTGACAGTCAGCGTCTTTACTCGCTGAGATACCCAGGCCCCCTGTTTTCGGCTTTTTTAACTAAAGTGTTTATAAATAAATGTGTAATAAGCAAATGAAAGCTAAAAAGGTTTCATATATGAGTTAAGAAGTTACTGTGCTCTCTTAAAAATAAAAACAATTTCCTAGAGTAAATTAAACACTGATTATTAATGTCTAGATTGGAAAATAAATATGCTTGTGGGATGGGCTGTTTATTAAATGTAAATATGCTTATGTGACTGTATTGGTTTCAAACTTTTACTGGAACTTGTGCTTCTTTTGAACCACATAGCGAAGCAGTCATGTGTTTTTCAGATGAATGAAGCATCGGACATACCAGAACCCCCCCCAAAAAATGATTGAAGCTCCGATACAGTGCTTCAATGTATACAGTGCTATTTCAGCTGTCATTAGGCCTTAATTAATGAGATGCGTGATACGCTCCTACTCCTCTGACATTGCAATACTGAATAAAGTCTCTAGAATGATTCTGCAGTGATTTACATTTAAATCCTGATCACGAGAAAACTACAGGAAAACTATGGACAAAATGGGCTTATTATTATTATTATTACATATTAACAACTTTGCTTTCAGTCAGCTTGACCTTAATCAACCTGTTTTTGACACACGCTGCACAACAAGCTCTTTCCCTCTTGTAGGAAGCAGTCAGAGTTGAGTCACGTCTGCCTCGTATTGCTCATACGTCTGTGAGTGTTACATCACGCTAAAATGATTCTACATTAACATCACTCGTGCAAGTCATTAGCGCAGAGCGTGTGCACATCGTTGTCTTCACCTCACCTCACGGCCGAGATCTGATCTTCCACCTCATATGTTCCCAGTCGCTCGTAGATGGCGTGCATTATCTCATCACCCTGGTAACCACTTCCCCTGCCATCAAAGCTGGCGATGACCACCTTCTCTGTGCTGCACAAGTACGTCGCCCACTCAAGACGAAAGACATAATCTGTTTTCTGGCTGGCCGGACCTCCGTACCTTTACCATGAACATGAAAAACAAAACTGTTACAAAGAAACGTCCTAAACAGCTACTATGCAGGAATTTAATAATGTCATAAAATATATCTTTGTAATGAAATTGCAGATGGGTAGATGAAATCTAGGGGGGGGGTCGGTTGTTCGCTGTTATTTTCTGTACATCGCGGCGCCGTTTTGTGGTCCGTTCTGCAAAACGCAGTGGCTCATTTCAGCTAATCACTGCCCGTTTTGTGGCCGACCTATCGGCCCGCTCGGTTCTCCCGATGGCCAGTCTGCTCCTGATCGGCCCCAAAGTGCGTTGGCCCACCGGGAAAATGCCGGTATGCCACATTTCCAGTCCAGCCCTGTGTGACATGCTATTATCCATGTAAAACTATTCTAAACAGCAATTTTGCTCATTCGTTTATAAATATTACTCCTGAAAAGTGCATGCTTTTCACTGCTAAGAAATAACTTTCAAATCAGCATTTATGTCTTGTGTTCCTTTTAAAAATTAAATATCTTTAAAATTCTAACACAAAAGGGAGAATGTTGGTCACAGTCAACATTCATTTCCATTGCATCTTTTTCTTCGAGAATATATCTTGAATTACGTGTATTTTTCTTACCCAAGTGGCAAATTGTTTCTCATTTTAAGCAAAGAATTTCAATAGATTTAATTTTAAAACAAGAAAAATAAACTAATTTGGAAATGGGGCAAGAAATATATATATATATAATTTTTTTTTAAACAACTTCTTATTTTATCTTAAGTAAATGTTTAGACAAAAATAATGGAACTGTTTTTACATTTATGCATTTGACAGTGCACTTATTACAGGGACAATCCCCCCACCCCCGGAGCAACCTGGAGTTAAGTGTCTTACTCAAAGACACAATGGTGGTGGCTGTGGGGATCGAACCAGCAACCTTCTGATTACCAGTTATGTGCTTTAGCCCACTACACCACTCCTTTTTGACCTCATATTAGTTGAGAGATTACAAGGAATATTCATACTATAGAAACTAATGAAAAAACACACAGTATAGATCTGTATTTTTTACTAAAGGCAACGCACAAGATTAATTCAATAAATAGATATAAAAACTCACACTTGAATTAAAAGAGGGTACTGTTTGGAGGAATCAAAGTTTGGTGGGAACATCATTTGATACCAGAGGGCTGTGAAAAGATATTCAAACAATAAAAAACTACACATCTGATTCTCAAATCCTATTGTATGTGCTTGGGAAAAAAGTGCCAAACATACTAAATCCAGCAATTTTCAGTGTGGAGCGTTTGATTGTCGGCATCAGAAGTTCAGTAGTCAGAATTTTTCCCAGTTTCGCATTGTCCTCAAGCACCTGAATCTCTAAAACAACACAGAAATTCACATTAACTTACATATCATTAAAGGAAGAGTTGCTACTAAGTAGTGGGAATTGGGCATTCCAAACTGGGAGAAAAGAGGATTACATCATCTGCGCAGTCACGCTCGGATCTCAGGAGGCTAGACTAATTTCATAAAGTGGTTCTTTTAAACATATACATGTAATGCAAACCTTTAGCAGGGCCTTTGTTCTCCATCAGGGTAAAGAGCGGCAGCCCAGGACCTGTAAAACCAGGGTTTATTAGATTCAGTACACAGTTACCCGTCACCTCAGATACTACTACAAGAGTTATCATGCAGGTTGTTCTGAGTGAATCTCACAGGTGTGAGCAGGTGTGAAGCGTGTTCACTCACCGTAACAGTCCATGCGGAAGTATGAGGCATTAATGCTGAAATAAGCAGAGTTATACTGACACCTGTCCTGATACAGTGAGCAGGTGAGGCACACAGGAGCTGAATGACCACTCTTTGTCATAGAAATCCTGCGGAAATATAAAAATATATTTTTAATGCAACATTTTATAGTGGCAATCCCACGTTATATCATTATAAAGGTATTGTAAATCTGTTAAGAAAAGATGCAAAACATTTTTATTATTATTTTTATACTGAGTGCTGGGAAATATTTTTGCATATTCATATTGAATTTTTCTGGTCATATAAAAGCTACAGCTCTTTATGTCATTGTGATTCGGTAATGCCTCTGTTTATTAAGTCTCTATTTGTAAAGTTAGTAAAAGCATTTTTATTATGAACAAACAATGTTTTTACAGCATTTCTTAACCTTGTTAGTTCATAACGCATTAACTGTTAACATATACAACTTTTAATTAAAAAAATGTGTTAGTATGTTGAAATGAACATTTAACCAAGATTAATAAGTGCAGAAAACTTATTTATTCTTGTTAATTCATGTTAACTGTAGTTAACTAACATTAAGGAATGAAACCTTATTGTAAAGTGTTACTTGTGATTCTTACGTTTTAAGACTGAGATTTAAAGGGTTAGTTCACCCAAAAATGAAATTTATCCCATAATTTACTCACCCTCAAACCATCCTAGGTGTATATGACTTTCTTCTTTCAGCCAAACACAATCGGAGTTATATTAAAAATATCCCGGTTCTTCCAAGCTTTTTAATGGGAGTGAATGGTACCTTAGATTTTGAAGCCCAAAAAAGTGCATCCATCTATCCAAAAAGTAACCCATATGGCTCCAGGGGGTTAATAAAGGCCTTCTGAAGCGATGCGTTTTCAAAAAAAAATTATCCATATTTATAAGTTTATAAACTAAAATCACTGGCTTCCGGTAACGGCCGTCCATGCGATCACGAGAGAGTCCAGTTCCGGTGTATGATTTAGGCGGCTTCCTGTATCCTCTACGCTTCCGTGGTCGGCACTTCTCATTGGAGCTTACGCGACGCCTACGTCATACGCCAATTGGAGACTCTCGCTTTGCTTCAGAAGTCCTTTATTTACCCCTTGGAGCTGTATGGATTACTTCTATGATGGATGGATGCACTTTTTTGGGCTTCAAAATCTAAGGTACCATTCACTCCCATTATAAAGCTGGGAAGAGCCAGATATTTTTAATATAACTCCGATTGTGTTTGGCTGAAAGAAGAAAGTCATATACTCCTAGGATGGCTTGAGGGGGAGTCAATTATGGGATAATTTAAATTTTTGGGTGAACGAACCCCTTAAAAGTGTAATAATAAAAAAACGAATAAATGAAAAATAAACTGTGTTATAGTTGGTACATTCGATCAATTTTTATTTGAATTGAGGTTCAAAGAATCAGTTCAATACTCTGTATTCGATTTGTTTGCATCGTTAACCAGAAATGTTCACTGAAGTCCCTGGATGGCATTTTTCATATATATATAAATGTTTTAGTAAAATATATATGTAGCTAATTGCTGTTTATAATGATTATATTTATTTATTATATTCAGGATTATGATATTTTTATATTGTTGCATATAAATGAATATGTAAGGGATAATGTGCAATCTGCCGGTTGTTATTGAAAAATAATGTCAGGGTACAGGACTTGTATCAGCCTGAAGGTGTTTATATTGCAATAACTACTGGCTGACTGTTTATTATCCTGCATATTACACAACTACTAACCAAATAAATAAATGGCCAAGAAACATTGATTTGCATTTGTGAGAAATATACATTGTATATGCTGTCTTTAATAAACATCTAACTCTGTATGTATCTGTGCTAACCACAGAAGAGTCTATGACCTTCATAGATGCTGTTAGTTTCTCTTGTCTTATCCTTTCTTGGAATGTCCTGTGCTCCAACGAGTGCATACTCCTTTTCGTGAGCTAAATATCTCAGTCGGACATAACAAATATCTAGGACTGTTTGACCTCATACGATTACCGTTCCTGCACTATTCCGGTCAACAATTTCTTGTCCTTGGCTGTCTTGCTGTTTTGCTGTCACTATCCTATTGGCTGTTAATTGTTCTTTGTTCTATGAAAGGTATAAATATTATGCTTTCTGTAATAAACTTATCGAATGGGAACTTATTGAGTAGATTGAATGGAAGCACTCTGTGTGTTGTTATTCTTTCTCCTCCCTTCGCGAAGTCTTCAGAGACACAGACTCCCGACTGAATTCAACTGGCAATGCACTGAAAGGGACTGAGCAATTCTTGATGGCAGAAGCGTTGTGTGCTAAACTACAACGAGATCAAGTTTTATTCCTAACAGCACTGAAATTGTAATTTGAGAAAAAATAAACTGCTGAACAGCTGAAATGCGCCTCAGTTTTTTTTGTTCTGTTGGTGTTTATTTTGTGAAAATGACCATCTGACTGCTCATTATCCAGCTTATTACAAGGCTACGTGACAAATAAATAAATAAATAAATGGGCATGAAATATTGAATTGAGTTGAAGTGATTTTATCAGCTTACTTGAAGTGATCATGCAGTGACCGAGAAACAGGAATGATGACTCAAATCCGCAATACGTAGATGAGTGGTCTGATACGTGGACGTGCGGTTGTTTCTCAGAAATATCAGACCACTAGATGGCGCCACTGACCAATCAGAATCAAGTATTTCAGAGAGCCATGTTTCAAGATTAAATGTCAGTCTTCCTTGTGTTAATTTAGTGGAAAATATGCCTTGATTATTTTTTTTATTTTACTGTTTTAGTTCATCTATTAAACATTTTTGAATTTACTTGGCTACAATTGCTGTTTGGTCAAAATTATTGTTCCTGTGATTGAAAAAAACAAAATAAAAGGCAACAACAAAAAACAACACTTTTTTTTTTTTTAAATCAATTTCAGAGCAAATGCATAAATATACACATTTAATATCGCCAAAAGACTGAAATGTATTGATTGCATTAATGCATTAATGTTAATGAATGGTGCCTTGTTGTAAAGTTTTACCACTTATTTTAGATATACCACCCAGTCCTACTGAGAATCAAAGCATGAACAAATGATCATTTATTCCAATAAATTGTAACACAGTAGAACATTTTAAAAAGACAAATTGATTTAGCTGGTTAGTTTTGCCACATTGCCTAACACCGTGTCCCAACCAGACATTAAGCGTTTCTATGTCTAAATTATAAATTATACGGCACAAATTTTAAGGTAAGTATGGTAGCATGCTATTCTGAATTTAACCTATTTCTGCCAAGTCATGCTGGATAGTCGCCCACTGTGAACTCCCGGTCCAAAATCGTAATGAACATTAAACATAAAAATATGTTGTAAATGACCGTGATTGTGCCACGTCACGCATCAGTCTCCCGTTTGGTGTGGACCGAGAAAATGGTAATTGCTGGAATCTTATTGCATTGCATCTGGTCATGACACGGTTTAAAGTTATCTATATATCTTTGTTAATGATTGACAGCATGTTTACTTGTAAAGGTTTCTCTGTCCAGGTCTTCCCATGTGCTCATTGCTCACATAGTATCTGTGGAAAGAGCACATTTCACAGGTGTGCAGGAAAGTTACAGCAACAACAATTTTTTCCACTGTCTACATTTCACACTCACATAGCGTCTTTGGTTACTTTTGAGATGTATATCACTTCCCATTTGCCTGAGGTAATGGGTGTTGCTTTTCCCTGCAAAGACAACAACAGAGTTCACTGATAAAACTTGCTAAGCTATTACCACAGTGTTTTTGTGTAATATAATATTTTCACACATTTACTCTAAGAAGCAGCAGGTGTTTAGAGAACAGTGCAGACATTAGCAAAAACACAATGCATAAAAAAATATAAATACTAAATGACTTACACCATTCACATAGTGAAGATGTTTATAGCCGTTGTCATTGCTCATAACTTTGTAAAAGCTCATGTTATCTGCAGCAAAGTAAGGAGGTGAAGGGAAGTACTGTGAGGAGAAAACAGCATTATATATTGTGAGATTTCCCATTCTAGTGAAAATCTTGATAATTTGAAGATTTAATGTGATTGTTGAGTAATCTCACCCGTCCAATCCATCCAGTTTTGCTCTTTTGCTCAAATTTCTGTAAAGAAAAAAAAAAAAAAAAAAATATGGAATCTAATTTTAACACATGACTCAAAGTTTTTAAACAATCAAACACAGGCTTCATTTACACCTACAACTAATAATAATAATAATAATAATAATAATAATAATAAATATAGTTGCAAGCAGCAATGCGGATTCTTCCTCTAAATGGCAAATCATTTAAGATTGATCAGTAGAGGGTTGGGGTTAAACCCTCCCAATAGAGGAATCCAAAAAAACATCTTTCTCTCTGAATTCTAAATGAAAAATTTTCAGTGTACATGAAAATCCATCATGCCGGAATTATGGATCTTTGCGGCTTTTTTGTTCCCAATGAGAAATGAGGCATGTACACCAATTTTCAGAAGAATAGGATAAATGGAGTGGAAATGCCATCACTTTGAAAATGGGACATTTGGGCATGTAGCATTGGCTTGTAGCACCGCCTAAGAGCGAATGTGGGCCATTCTTGATGTGGGGTTTCCTGTTGGCCTGTAGTATCAATGTACAAAATTAGAACATTTTTTACCTGAAAATGGGAATTTTGGGCATGGCCTGTAGCACCCCCTAAAGGCGAATGTGGGCCATTCTTGGTGTGGGGGTACCCGTTGGCATGTAGTATCAATGTGCCAATTTAGAAACATTTTGACCAGTGACTTTTTGAGATATTGGGGCTCAAGTAGAATAATAATAATAATAATAATAATAATAATAATAAAACCATCAATAATAATGGATTTCCTCCTACCAGAGGAATCTAATAATAATAATTTTCTTAATTAGTATTTTTGTCTTGTTTTCCAGTAAAAATCTCGAAATATTCCTAAAACAAGATTTATTTAGTTGACAAGCAAAAATGGCATACGATATTAAAGGAATATTCCGGGTTCAATACAAGTTAAATTCAATCATCCGCATTTGTAGCATAATATTAATTATTGCAAAAATTAAGTTACAGTGCGGCACGTACAATGGAAGTCAATGGGGTAAATTTTTGGAGGGTTTAAAGGCAGCAATGTGAAGCTGATCATTTTATAAAAGCACTTACATTAATTCTTCTGTTAAAACTTGTGCATTATTTGAGCTATTAAGTTGTTTAAATTGTCATTTTTACAGTCGTTTTAGTATTTTACGTCATGGCACTGAAGTAGTAAAATTGGCTATAACTTTACACAGAAAAGGTTAGTAGGTGATTTTATCACTTAAATCATGTTAGCACACATATTGTTTATGTCTTGTGACTCTACCTTTGAAAACGTGATTATTTTAATGTTTACGGACTGTCCCACAGTCACTTCCATTGTAAATGCCTCACTGGAACCGAGAATTTTGCTTCTTTTTTTTTTTTAAGAAAAGGAGGAATTCAGTTCATTGTGATTATGACGATTGTTTATTTCAGACCTTTCACAATTAATTGTAATTTAAATTGTCATATTTCTTAAGCTGCATGTGTACTTCATACACCTTAAAAATACATTTTTACTAGGAATGGCACCAATCCGATATCTGGATCGGTATCGGGTCCAATACTAACATTATTACCCGGATCGGGTATCGGTCCAACGAGCCCAATCCAAATCCGATACCACATGTTGGTCATTGACGTTACTGTCAAGCTCAAAGTATGACATAAACAACCTTCAAATCACCATTAAAGTAGTCTATATAACTTGTGCATTTTATTCAGGCACTTACAGTCATCCATATATGAACTTTATATCATATCATATTATATTATATTATGCAATAGTAAAATGCTCTGTGATTAAACCCACAAGCTATTATTTCTCATGAAGCAAAACCTTATTTTATTACATAATTTTATCTCTCCACAGAAATAGAGTAAGTGTGCGTCTCCTCCTCTGTATCACTGCGTGTCTTTAACACTGCGTGTATGAACCCGCTATAACCAGGAACTTTTGCCATTACACGATCATACAGATGCTGACAGCGTGCATCGAAGCGCTACACGTGCTCTTCCAGACAGGAGCTGCTCTGGTTGACATCCACGGTACGGCTCAGTGACGCTCGGAGTTCAACTTAACCCTCTTCATGACAGCTTAAAATTCCCTTATTTGGGCAGTCACATTTGATTGGAAATTAGTAGGGATGCACTGATTCCACTTTTTCTCTTCCGATTCCGATATCGGAAATCTCAGTATCGGCCGATCCCGGTCCGATATCAATGTTGTTGTTTTTTGCATAATCAGTTTATAATATCTTTACATTATTGTGTGGAACTAATTGGGTGTTCTCTTTAATATGTAAAGAAACAAAAACCTCTAACTACACATTATTTCAATATATATAAGTGTATAGCTTATTAAGAAACACTTTATTACTGGATAATGAAGCAGCAAAATTAACAGTAATTCCAGGATAAGTCATCAGTAGAAAAGAAGGCAGATTTTTTTTTTTTTTTTTTTTGCCAAATATTTTGAACTGGTATCTGGACTTTAAAGGATTCAGATCTCTTTTTTGTTCAATTTAGTTGTAAGATATCAGCTCACTTTTCATACACAGTTATATTTGTAAACAAATAATAATATATTATAATAGAAATATATAGTAATATTTCTCAATCATGCACATTTGAAATCCTCACGCTTTTATTTTGACATTCTAATCTCTCCAGGACGTCCTGTATGTGTCTGTTTGTAGGCAAGTTCACAGTAGTTTAATTCGCTTCTTATTCCAATTCTGGTCAAATGCTCTTCCGGTCCCGTTCTAAATGCATATTATAAGTGAACCGAACTATTGAGCATCTACATCTGAAATGTTGTTCGTGAGTTGCGCTCAAATATTGCGCACCACGTGAAGGCTAAAAATAGCCGCGAGTGTGGGTGTAAACAGAGCAGCTCCTTTCGCTGACACGCTGGAGCTGCGCGTGTATTTTATACATTTACATACTAAACTGCCTTTTGTGATTCACAGAGTTATCGCACATCTTCAAGTGGCTTTGAATAAAATGCACGAGTCATATGAACTACTTTAATTGTGTTTTATGGATCTTTTATGTCATTTTTTGAGCTTGACATTAACGGATATGACTAATACACAGCATCAGATTTGGATCGGGCTCGTCGGACCGATACCTGATCCGTATAAAAGCTTCAGTATCGAAACCGATACCGATCCATGTATTGGATCTAATTTAAAGTGCACAATAATCGAAGTTATTTCAAATAACTGCAGTTAGATAAAAAAACTGATCAGACGATTCTTTAATAATCGCGACAGAACTTAAGACATTTTTTTTTTTTGCAGTGGTGGCCTCTTGAGGACACCTTAGGGAATTGTAATGTTTGTAATAATTGTAATGTAACAGACTCTCACCGAGCTTTCTTTCCAGTTAGTGCCATCATAGTCGTAAATCTGCAGAAGAACTCGATCCTGTCTGCGCGGCATCCACTGAACGGCCAGTCGCTCTTCTGTGACCCATGTGACTGAGCTCATGAAGTGATCGCTGGGAGAAACGGCACAATAAACACTCTAAATGACATTATGCTGAACTCTTGAGAAGGTTGAATGGTATTTAGCTTATGTTTCAGACACAAAACACTTGTGATAGTGTGAACATGAGAAACATTAGGAGGACACACCCAGCACTGAGGGATTTCGGTACTGCCACTTCAGACTGTTTGGATGGATTTTCAACATCGATCACAAACAGCTTCACTCTGGGAATGGCGGAGCCTGCCTTTGTTGGGAGAAATGAAAATCACAGACTAATGATGTAACAAGTGAAATAATCTCGTGCAGTTCTTTAATGCTATATTTCATCTCGTCATCTGTGAAGCAGTTATACTACATAGAAGCATTGGAAATATGATCCCATGGCGTTATGAACCAATACAGTTACTCTAAGATTGGCCTATATAGAACGGTCTTTATGTATTTCTGCACCTTGAAACGACATTTCATAAATAATTACTGCTTTCAAACAGGTTTCCCAAACACTCCTACCATCTACCATTGGTCTCATTTAATTTTCCCTTCCCTCTCAGGCCACAAGGGGGCCCCCTATACCCGTCTAATTGAGCCAGATGCCGAAGTCTTACTCGCAGCTTTCAGCAAATATAAAAAGTAAACACTTTGCTTTGCAGGGCCCCCTGGTGGCTCGGGGGCCATAAGTGCCTGCTTTAACCAGGAAACGGTCCTAAAGAGAGGGCTAGAGTAACACTATTTCACCCCTACTGTATTTAAAGTTGAAGTACATAATTTCCTCACAGATTTGTGAATGCCACTGTATGCAAGTCATGCTATAGTCTGTTAATTTTATTTTAGATAAGAGTAAAAATGCATCATGGTATGGCACCTAGTGATTACATGCACACCATTATGCCAATAACCCCAAAAAATCAGCTTAAAATCAAATCAGACAATGCAAGAAAACCGTGTTCACATGAGACTTGAAATCATCGGGTTATTCTGTGCATTGATGTCAAAACATAAACAAGCATGCAACACAATGCTACACTGGGTAAGCTGGTAAAAACAACGATATGGTGTTTACATGCAATGCAAAATCTGGGTAATGGGCACAAATCTACCAGTGTCAATAATTGTTTTTAAACCGTTCACAACCTTTCTTAAAGAAAGGAACCCCATTTAAGGCTAATGCATGACCACATACGTGTGCATGTAAACACGCTCACTTATATCTAACATTTACCTTTGGATAGGGGATACATTTTGTGGTGGGGTACTGGTCATTTCCATACAGCGAGTACTCAATGTTGTGAACTTCAGAGTCGTTAATTTGTAGATAAACCAGATATTTCGATTGTGGAGACCACCAAATGGCTTCGTTTGAGGCAAAAACTTCCTCTATTGAGGGGAATAAAAAGATTAACTGATGTAATAACATATAGGAACATGAGTTTGATATTATGATGAACACATGACTTACCTTCATAAACCCAGTCAGGTACTCCATTTAGAATCTGGTTCACTACTCCATTATGTGTGACTTTTACGGCCTCGGCAGTGGCATTCATTTTGAGGTAAATATTATAATTCCACACATAAGCCTGTGGAAGATGAATGGCAATTATCACAAGACTTAAGGGCTCAATAGCAC